>CM052891.1:36729581-36757105 GCA_028534135.1 Potos flavus | reverse complement strand
GCAGGGGCATCGGGGGGCGTGGTTCTCATTTAGCAGAAGCAAGGCTGGGGCTCCAGGGGCGGGTTTCCCCATGCTTAGTTCTGCTCCATCTGCTCCAATGACCCCCTTTCCCTCCAGAGATTGTCTCATGCTAAGCCACGCCTTCTGGCCCCGACTCCCACTCCCCTCCTGCAGGGGCCTTTCCGGAAATCCTTCCCTCTGTCATCCTCTTGGGAGCCCGGGCCCCACCCACATCACTCTTGGAGGCCCAGGAGACTACCACCCACTTCTTTTTTTTTTTTTTTTAAAGATTTTATTTATTTATTTGACAGAGAGAGAGAGATCACAAGTATGCAGAGAGGCAGGTGGGGGGGGGAAGCAGGCCCCCTGCTGAGCAGAGAGCCCGATGCGGGGCTCGATCCCAGGACCCTGAGATCATGACCTGAGCCGAAGGCAGAGGCTTTAACCCACTGAGCCACCCAGGCGCCCCCTGCCACCCACTTCTGTGTGCTCCTTAGCTTGACTTAGGTTGACTTTTAACTTCTCACTTGGGTAAATCTCAACTCCCCTGACGGACTGTGAATTCCTCAGCGGCAAAGACCATCTACCTCGCACAGCTTTGAATGTCCCATGCCTTGTGTTTGCGGGTCTCTTTGACCACCACCCAGCCTCGTACCAGCCCCCAGCCTCCATCCAGCAGCCGTGCACCCGCCCAAGTGAGTGTTCCAAAGCACAGAAACAATACTTAAAAGCTTTCCATGTCCCCTCTTCCATCCTCAGTGCCCCCACCCCCCATACCACCCCCTGGGCAGGGAGGGCCAATAACTCCCACCACAATACTACCCTTATCACTATTCTAAGCCCCGACCGACAGCAGACATCACCAGTCGATCCCAGACTCAATTCCAGCCGAGCTCTACCAAGGTCTGACCAGATGGTCAACTCAGACCACTCTGGTCGCTACCGGTAACCCAGGGTTGGAAGTAAGAATAAAACCTATTTACTACTCTTGGCCTCAAGGACAAGGTCCCAACCCTTGATGCGGCACACGGGACCTCCGTCATCTTCCCCTGCCTACTTCTCCAGCTTCAGTTCCTGATAATTCCTTTTTGCTCTTGACGTTTCAACCGACAGAACTAGAGTTTTCCCAAACACACGCTCTTTCTTGCATCTGCACCTTTGTGTAGGATGTTGCTACCGCCTGCAATGCCTTTGCCCCGTTCCCTGTCTGGCTGGCGTCTCGTCCTACAAGATTCGGTTCAGACATCATGTCCCACAGGGGCCTTCTGGGATCTCCACTATCCCGGACTGTGTTCCCACAGCCCCCAGGCTTTGTTAGACGGTGAGCTCCAAGGACAGGTGCTGTGCCTAATATCCTAATATTCTCAGTGCCTCGCACAGGGCCAGATGTCCAGGAAGAACACAAAAAACGGTTTTGGAACTGACCACGCTCACTGTGTGGTCCTTAAGCATTCACCAAAGGACCATGGAACGTTATGGAATGGATCTGGCCTGGGCATCAGGAGTCCTAGTTTTCAACCTCTGCATTGGCAAATCTAGCTGTATACCACTCTTGGAGCCTCCGTTTGCTCATCAGCTAAGTGGAGTAACAGTCTCCATGCAGTAAATCCCTCACATGATGGGGGCAAGAGCACAGAGAGGCCTCCGCAGGGAGAGGCCTTCTCAACGGGCCGGTGATTATACCCTCGGCCGCAACGGCTACCCGGTTACCAGAAGGTAAGGGCAGGCCCCTGGGCTGCTTCCACTCTCACCACCACTTACTTGAACCCCAGGAAGAGGATCTGCAGCCACAGCCAGGAAAGCAGCAGCAAGATGACCATGGTGGGGAAGGCAAAGCCGAACCAGGAGGCAAAGTTCACGATGTTGCCGTTTTGGGGGAAGAGCCTGGGACGGAGGGGATCGAAGGCTGTCGCATGACATTGCCCCAGGGGCCTCCCAGGGCAAGTGCAGACCCCTTCTCCCCGGCCCCGCCCCCAGTCACTCACGAGTTGACTTGGCCTTGCAGCACCAGGTTGGGCGTGGTGCCGGTCAGTGTGGCGATGCCCCCGATGCTGGCCGAGTAGCACACACACAGGCTCAGGCCCTGGCTGAAGCGGACCTGCTCCCGCGTTAGTCCCATTGGTGATAAGGTCGCCACGGGGATGGGGTGGGCCTGCCCGTTATCTGGGAAAAAACGAGAGCTCAACCGGGGGTCAGGGCTTGTCCGTGAGCAGCCCAGAGGGGGTTGGGGGGTGGGGGTGGGGCGAGACTGCAGTCCAGATCTTCCAGGGCCTGCACTCCATGGGCTCTCAGGCTGGCTCAACCCTCAGACACCATCTGGCCCAACCTCTCTTTTGAGAGGGGGAAACGGAGGCACAGAGCCTACACGAGGATTATCCCAAGCACACAGGACGAAGGGAGACCGGATCCCTGACAGCCCACCCAGACTCCAGCTCTCGGCTTCCCAGAGTGGTCTAGAATCTCATTTGGCCCTGCACGGAAGGGGTTCTCAGAATGTGGGATTTTTCATTTTAAAACTAGGGACAGGGGCGCCTGGGTGGCTTAGTCGGTTGGTTAAGCATCTGCCTTCGGCTCAGGTTGTGATCCCGGGGTCCTGGGATCGAGTCCTGCATTGGGCTCCTCGCTCAGTGGAGAGTCTGCTTCTCCCTCTCCCTCTGCCCCTCTGCCTGCTTGTGCTCTCTCTCTCTCAAATAAATAAATGAAATCTTTTAAAAAATTTTTTTAAAAAATAAAAAAAATAAAACTAGGGACAGTCTTGGGCAAACCAGGACAAGTTGGTCGCTGCACGTCTCCCCCTCTTCTCTCCCTGAAAGCTCCGAGATGACCACCCTTGTCAAGGATGTCACCTCAGGCACCCCCCACCCCCACCCCCAAGAGCTGGGATGGAGGGGGTGGGGAGTGGGGGCAGAGCGGGGTCGAGCTTCACCTCTCTCATCAAACTTGGTCACTTCCTTCTGGGGACTTGGCTCCTGGAGTTCAAAGGTGGGGTTGTCGCTGCCTTCCTCTACGTCCTTGCCTGTGGGCCTTTGGTGCAGCTGCTCCAGGACCGCATGCGCGATGGGCACCATCATGGCGGTGGTGGCTGTGTTGCTGATCCACATGGACAGGAAGGCCGTGACCAACATGAAACCCAAGAGCAGCCTAGGGACAAACAGAGACGGACAGACCCGCTGGCTGGTGTCTCGCCATCCCTTCAGGGACTGACTCCCCAGCACCCCACCCGCTCCAGGTTCTCCAGTCCTGGTTTGTGGGAACTCACAGGGCTGGCCGCACCCCAGTGATGAGGAGCACACGGAGAGCAATGCGTTTGTGCAGGTTCCAGTGCTCCACGGCAATGGCCACCAGCAGCCCCCCGACGAACAGGATGTTGCTGTCCTTAAAATACTCGAGGCAGACCTAGCAGGCGGGGACAGCTGAGAGGCAGGAAGGGGTCTCTCCCATGCCCCCTGACATTCCCACAAACACAGCCTGGTCTCCTGGGCTCTCGGAACCAAGTGGAAATGGCCTTTGGATTATCTTCCATTGAAAATGAGCCAGGTTCTGGGGCGCCTGGGTGGCTCAGTCGGTTAAGCGTCTGCCTTTGGCTCAGGTCGTGATCCCAGGGTCCTGGGATCGAGCCCCGCATCGGGCTGGCTCCCTGCTAGGCGGGGAGCCTGCTTCTCCCTCTCCCTCTGCTACTCCCCCTGCTTGTGCTCTCTCTCTCTCTCTGTCACATAAATAAATAAAATCTTACCAAAAAAATTTAACCAGTTTCCTCTCTTCCATCTAACCCTTTCTTTCTCCCCTCAGAAATGAGTGGGAGATAATCTACCCTGATTCCACTCATGTTTCAAAACACTGACTGGGAGATCGAGAATTTAGCGCTGATTCTAGAAAGTACAGCGGTGGCTCTCCAAGTGTGGTCCACAAGCCCGCATCATCCCCCAGGTGGAGCTTGCTGGGAACCAAATGCTCAGGCCCTGCCCCAGATCTCGTGACTCTGAAGCTCTGGGGATCAGGGCCCAGCAGCCTGCGTTTTCACCAGCCTTGCGCGTGGTCCCAAGACACGCGTGCTCACGATTCAGAGCCGTTGACCCAGGAGAATATACATTCTTTAGCTGACTTTCAAGGTCCCTTTTTCTGGGTCACCATGCCTTTCCACCTCCGTGGCCTACACCTGATCCACTTTGAATTAACCCTCAACACCGACCATGCATTTCTAGAATGCACCCCCCACCCCCACCCCATCATCTTCTAACGGACTCCTCCCTTAGTGCTCCCCGACCTGCCAAAGGGAGGCAAGGACTCCTCTTCTGTGTGCCCTGCCTGTGATGAGGCTTTCCTCCAACACCAGTGTTTTAGGGCAGACCCCCCTCCATGCCAGGAGCCTTACCTCAGAGGCATCCATTATGCCCATCAAGGGGTACAGGACGATGGGGAAGAGGGCGGTGACAGCCAGGGGCAGAGCCTCGGTGCACCAGAAGAGCGCCATGACGATAATGGAGTAGGCACAGTAGGCTTCCTATGGTTGGGAGGGGAACAGTGGAGCTGTTGGAAGGGCCGGCCTGGGTCCCAGAGTCATGTCACCTCTTGGCCCCCAGAGAAAACAGGCCATTGGTAGCAGGGTAGGGAGAGCCTGCAGAATCCGCAGTCATTGATTCCTGAGTCCAAGGTCCCATTTCAAAACGGAAATAAAAAACAAAGCAAGGCACTCACCACCTTGTCTTTGACCTTGGAGGCCAGACATTGTAATCCAGCCACACAGGAGGGACTGGAGAGCTTAGAGTTGGTCCTCAGGCCCCACCCAGCCCAAGAGGACTGCAGGGGACCAAAGTGAGGATCCCCTAGATGAGATGGGGGGCTCATCTAGATGGGACTGAGGCCTGGATGATGCAGACTCCCACCTGGCCCCCTGGCCTTTCGGGGCCAGAGCCTGCCAGAGAATCTATTTGTATGACAATGCAACGAATTCGTTTCCTCTCTCCGGAAGGGGAGCTCCTTGAGGGCAGAGTCAGTTTTGAGGCGTCTGGGTGCTTGGGGCTCAGGACCCAGCAGGCTCCAGGGCAAACCTTCTCTGAATGAATGAACCACTGGCAAGTTCTGGAAGAGTGGGAGGTCTCCTTCCCAGCAAGCCTGGCATGACCCCAGCATCACACAATTCCGGGAGCTGCCATACATGTTTATAGAATATGCGGAAGTTCCCCCAGCCCTGAGCTGTGCAGGGAACTGGGGAGGAAACCTTGAATCACAGTCTCGTAAGTCTTCGGGTACCAAAAGTGCTCCTTTCTTTCTAGAGAGGCCAGACGTCGCACCTGGGAGGGGACCTGGGGCGGAAATGGAAGTCAGCCTCCAGTGTCATGGGGCCCCTGGAGGGAGGGCAGGAGAATCATTAGCTAGAAGGAGGCCTCTGGGGCACCCTCCGACTCTTTGCTGAAGGGGTTGCAGGGCTGCAGGCCCGGACTATGGGCTGGGAGGCCTCTCCTCTCTCACCTGTCTCAACTGCCCTGCCCCTTCTTGTTTTTCTCATCTGGTGCTGACATCTGAGTACCTCTTGCCCTTAGTGCCCTGAAGCTTGGGGAGGGTCCCTGGGGGAAGAGGAAACTGCTGCTGATGGAGTAACTTTTTTCCTGGGTAACTCAAGCAGCCTTGAAGGTAGGTGTGATGGGCCCAGGATCTTGAGCAGCTCCAGAGGGTAAACGGCTTGTTCAAGCTCACGGGGAACTGGGGAGCGGCAGAGCCAGGCTAGAACCCAGGCAAGGCATCCAGACCGCAGAACTCCAAGGGCGTCTCCCCGGTTCTAGGAATGCCCGGAATGGAACAGCATGCAGCCTGCGCAGTCCCCGCCGTTACCACGAAACTTCCATGAGCTCTCCTCACCCTGGATGTGGACTCTTTGGCCCCAGGGGCGGGGCCGCCTTGACCTTCGCCCAGAGACCCACCCCACCTTCTCCCCCAGCAGGAGGCCGGTTCTGCTGAGGTTGCTGTTCTCCACCACTTCCTTCTCACCTGCAAGGATGGGGGGGTCAGTTACTGATCCTCCCCCGGGGCCAAGGGCAAGCCGGCCCCTCCCCCCAACTGACTCGGAATTCTCTTGGCTGGAGACAAGGAGGAGGCTGGGGTGCACGGTCACCGCCGATTCAAGAAAAGCGAGCTGCCAACGACAGCAGACGTATCCCGAGGACTCCTCCGTGCCAGGCCTTGCGCGCCCCGTGCTTCGGGTGACTGTCGCATTTCATGGCTCGGTGAGGTCATGACTGACTACTGTTCCCATCCCACAGATGAAGAAACGAAGGCACAAATAAATGAAGCCAGTGTCTCCGCGTCACATGTCCGCAAGTGAGGAAGCCTGGCCATTTGGCTCTTGAGCCTCAAGCTTTCCCTTCCTACCCTGAGGCCTATCCCTTATAGTTGAGGGGTGCCCTCCAGCCTCAGGTTCACTGCGACTAGTGAGGTGTATGGGGATGGGCTGGGGCTCTCACTTCCAACAGAATTGTCTTCCCTGGGGCCTGCCACTTCCTGCCATCAGGCTCCGGGCAAGTAAACCCAAAGCCCAAAACTTCCCCTTCTGAGACCCCATTCCTGGGGCTGCAGAGAGAGCTGTTAATAGTTCACCCAGCCCCCCTGAGTTCCAGTGTGTTCCGTCTATAGCTCCCCTACCCCTTTACAACTTCTGGGAGTCCCTCTCCTCCTCGTCCGTCAGTCTGTCTCTGGATCAACCCCAAAACCGGTTTCAAAGTTCCATCCAGAAGCCTTCTCTGGCCCAGGCAGCCCTAGTCCCGTGTCTCCATCCCATCGTCCTAGACGGTCTTGTCCTGCTGAAGCATAACTTGCTGACCGGTTCTTCCTGGGTCATAGGGTGCTTAACTGGGGCGTGGAATTCCAAGGAATCTGTGGGAAAATTATTTCATCTTTGTGTTAACATCTAACTAAGGCTCTAAACATAGGCATCAAAGCCATGCTGTGGTTAGGGGTACCATGGCTGATTTTGTCTCAAAGGCCCTTGATCGTGGCCATCAGCCATCAGGTACGTGCCACATAGATCAGTTGGTGCCGTTATCTCAAAATGTATCTCGAAATACCGTTTCTCTCCGTCACTCGTTTTGACATGATTGTTATACCAACGCCAGATCTTATTCAATGCATGAATGATATTCCTGAATTGCAATTGGCTTTTCATATTTTTATTACTGTATTTCAAAGTAACTGGTTTCCTTGGGAAGCCCATACGTTTTATTTTGTGCATTTTAAAGCACTATTCCAGAAGGGTCCATAGTCTTCACCAGACAGCCAAAGGCTTTCATGGCTCAGAAATGGGTTAGCGTCCCCGAACGAGGGGCGCCTGGGTGGCGAGGTCGGTTAGGTGACCTACTCTTGGTTTTGGCTCAGGTCCCCATCTCAGGGTCGTGAGATAGAGCTCCAGGTCGGGCTCCAAGCAGTGCACCTCTCCCTCTGCTCCTCCCTCTTGTGCTCTTTCTCTCTCATGAATAAATAAATTAATCTTAAAAAAAAAAAAGAATCCCTGAACGAGGTTTTTTTTTTTTAAGAGTTTATTTATTTATTTATTTGACAGAGAGAGAGAGAGATCACAAGTAGGCAGAGAGGCAGGCAGAGAGAGGGGGGGAAGCAGGCTCCCCGCTGAGCAGAGAGCCCGATGCGGGGCTGGATCCTAGGACCCTGAGATCATGACCTGAGCAGAAGGCAGAGGCTTTAACCCACTGAGCCACCCAGGCGCCCCACCTGAACGAGGTTTGCAGCTACCTCCATTTTGACCTTGATCTGTATTTTCTAATTAAGTTCTTCTCTTTAAAAAAAAACCATTTATTTATTTGAGAGAGAGAGAGAGAGAGAGGGAGCACTGCGGGGAGGGACACAGGCAGAGAGAGCGAGAATCCCAAGCAGACTCTGCACTGAGTGTGGAGCCCGACGCGGGGCTCAAACCCACAACCTGAGCCAAAACCAAGAGTCGGATGACCAACCGACTGCACCACCCAGGGGCCCCTAAGTTCTTCTTTCCAGCTTATCTCTTATCTCAAGCCAAAAAGATGCAGGCAAAGCAACCTGTGATGGAAACCAAAACGAACCCCCAAGCAACAGCAGGGACTGCCCAGCTACAGGAAACTGCATGATTGACCCCAAGACGGTGATCAACTTGACCTTTCCTGCCCACCTGCAGGACCTTTCCTTTGTCCCACATTTTCCTTATGTAAACCAGGATGTACTTTCAGCACTTTGGAGACTGTCTTGGAAACGCTAGTCCACTCTATTCCCTGTGATGGCCTCACTGAAATAAATCCCTTCCTTGTTTCGACACTGCTCGTTTCTCTGCCTTTGGGTTTTATCAGAGACGAGTGGTCCAACCCGGTCTGTTTGGGACCCTCACAGCCAGGTGCTCTTGCTCCCCTGGGACCCAGTTTTATCCCTGCCTTAAGGTGAAGGGAAAGAGAAAAGTGACCTAGCACTGATTGTGGCTTCCCTGAATCACCTTGGGAACTTTCTAAACCTGTAGGTCCATCTCCAAGTGGAATTCCTCTCTGGGTGGGAGCAGGGATCTCTATGAGCCCCAGTGATGTGGTGTGAGCCAGAGCAAGGAATCCACAGAGGTCAGGCATGTGGAGCTTGGTGGGTGCTCTGCCTCCCTTCTCTCTCATTTCCTCCTCACGTCTCCATGGGGCAGTGGTTCTCGCTCCTGCTGCTGTGAGGGAGGAATCTGGGCTGGCCAAGCCCAGCTGGCAGCCTATGGCTTGGGACCCAGTTGGCTTATGCTCTAGCCACTGGCAGCTTTCCAGGGCTGCTGGCACTGTATAACCCACACGCCAATCCCATATGCATAGCCTGCACTGTGGTCTGCGGTGGCTCAGCTAGCAGCGGGGAGGAGTTTTTTTCCCCCGGCAGCTAATGCTTCTTGCTCCCTCTGTCACTACCTCCCCCTTGACCAAGTGGGCAGGGGAGGTGCTCCCCAGCTCTGTGTCTTGGCTGAGGATTTGCTCCTCTCTCAGTATCTGGTTATGGGCTCCTGAGGACAGGGAGTGAGTTTTTTTTACCTCCGGGTCTCACCCCCGGCTCTTTGGCAGGTACTGGCTTGGATGTGAAATTCTCCTTTCCCACTTGTGCCATACCCACCCCTACCCCAGGAAGTCCCTGCTATTGGGCAAGCCCTGGGACCCTCAATCGTTCATCAGGCTCTCATTGGACGAATACCCTCTCCACTCCAGGTCTGCAGTCCTGCTGGTCCTATGCCTCAAATGCCCCCATTGACTTCTCTCCAGCTCTGGGCCACCAGCTTCATCCAAGCCCCAGCATCTGTCGCCAAGACTCCTACAAGGTCTCCTCATCCACCTCTCATCCTCTCTTGCCCCGAAATCTCTTCTCCTTGCTGCAGGCAGAACAATCTCGAGTCACAAGTCTGTTTAATCCACCCCAATCCTCCAACATGGACACACTCACCTCAAAGCAGCTCAAATCCCTTCAGAGTATCCCACTGCTCTCAGGAGAAGTTTTGGGCTGATTTGAGCCTCTCTTCTTTGCTCTTTGCTCCAGCCACACTAGCCCTCTTCCAGTTCCTCAAATACTTCATCCTTCTCCTGGCCACAGGGCTTTTGCACACACATGATTTCCTCTCTTCCCACTTTGCCCAGTCGATGTCTACTCATTCTCAAGATCTCAACTCAAGTATTCCTTTTTCAGGGAATCCTCCATGGGTTCCAGGCTTGGTTGTATTCCCCATTTTCACACAGGAAGCCCCTGTACCTCTACTGCCTAGCACTCATCACAGGCTTTGTTTCATGAATTTCTTGATGAACATCAACCTTTTTCATCAGACCGTACTCTTTAGGGAGCTAGGCCCGAGTCCATTTCTGCCCACCCCATCAGACACCTACTCGGAATGGACAGGAATGCATGAATGAGAGCACCAGGCATGAGTCAGGCCCAACCCTGGCCCTCTGAGACTCTGGGTGCCCCCATGTGTGTTGGCCCCTCAGCCCACGGTGGGCAGGCTGCCCTGCAAAGCCAACTGTGGACAGGAGAGATAAATGCTCAGAGGGCTTCCAAACCCCAAGGTTGGCAGCTTGCTTCTTTTGTAATGGGAAACACAGATCAGAGGTTAGAAAACCCGCGCGCCCAGGCCCAGCTCTGTGGCTGTGTCTTTGGGCAAGTTACGTCACCTCTCTCAGCTTTTTCTTTCTTTCTTTTTTTGTAAGCAACACTGATCATTTCCAGCTGTACACACATTTATCTCTTTTATATGGTTTCCTTATCTGCAAATGAAAATAAAAGAAACACCTGCCTCACTGGGCTATTATAAGGATAAAGGACGTGAATATGTCATAAAGGATGGTTGACGGCGGTGAGCAGATGGCGGGGTTGGCATTGGGAGATGAATGTTCTCCTGGGCTCCCGGGGAACCAGGGTGGATTCATGAGGCATACATGGATAAGAAAGTGCCAAAGAGTCCAGGGCAGACTATGGACCCGGGGTGCGGGCAAGGTGTGGGAGCTGTGGGCATCATGGCCTTTACTCACGACGGGCACAGAGCCACCCACGGCTGTTGGGCAGCCACAAACATGCCTTTAGTCTCAGAGCGATCACGACTTATTCCTCTTGGTGATCGAAGGTTAACCCAGGGAGGGGGGATGGCCTGGCACACAGGGGGCCACTCCCACTGCCCCTCTGCCCCTGGAGAGGAGGGATGCTGCTGGCAGGGAGCACTCTCAGGTCTGGGAATGAGGTGACATACTAGGTGGCAGCCAACCAAGAACCATGGCAAAGGTGAGACCAGAGTGGGATCCCAGAGGAGAAGGGGCCCTTCCCCGAGCCTCCGTCTGTCTGGGGTGAGGAAGGCTTCCAAAGGGGACACTGAACGGGCACTGAGGGATGAATAGGAGTTCGGTGGGTGGGTGGGCAGAAGATATGGGGTGAGGGAGGGAGCAGAGAGGGAACAGAATGAAGCATGAGAGATCTGGATGTGTTCTCGAAGGGGCGTAATGCTTGGAAAAGGCCTTGTCTATCTCGAGGGAGATCTAGGACTTTATCTGGAAGACAGTGGTGAAAAGTGAGGCCTTTAAAGGGTTTTAAGAGGAGAGAGTGACACGGTCAGGTCACACTAATGCTACTCTATGTGATTTAAAAAAAAAAAAAGATTTTATTTTAGAGAGAGAGAAAGAATGAGAAAACATACATGAGCTGGGGCAGAGGGAGAGAGAGAATCCCAAGCAGGCTTCACACCCAGTGTAGAGCCCGACTCAGGGCTCCATCTTATAACCCTGAGATCATGACCTGAGCCAAAATCAAGAGTCAGACGCTTAACCGACTGAGCCACCCAGGCGCCCCATACTCTATGTGATTTTTAAAAATATGTGTACAAGTGTCTGTATATATCTATACATATATAGATATATACATCCATATATATATGGTCATCCATATATATATATATATATATATGGTCATCCATATATATATATATATATATACATATATATATATATATATATATATGAAAATCTCTGATTCAGGGATTCTTACCCTTTTTCTGTACCAGGGTCCCCTTGGCATTCTGATGAAGCCTTCCAACTCCTTAGAATAATGTTTTTATCTATTTTATTTATTTTAATTTTTTTATTTTTAAAGATTTTATTTATTTATTTGACAGAGAGGAGAGAGATCACAAGTAGGCAGAGAGGCAGGCAGAGAGAGAGGGGGAAGCAGGCTCCCTGCTAAGCAGAGAGCCCGATGCGGGGCTCGATCCCAGGACCCTGAGATCATGACCTGAGCCGAAGGCAGAGGCTTTAACCCACTGAGCCACGCAGGCGCCCTAGAATAATGTTTTTAAATACATTAAGTTAAATGCATAGAATTATTAAGGAAACCAATGACATTGAAATATAGTTATTAAAATATGAAAAATGGGCAAAGTAATGACATATGTTACTCTGTCTCAGCTACTAAGATCTTCACTGGCTAACGGTTATTGTAATCGCAAAGCCGCGAAGAACATAAACAGTAATTCGAGGCACCTGCAGCAGCTCTAATGAAATGTGGCAATATCTGTGATTTTTTTTTTCCTGGCGGCAAAATCAAAGATATGGTTAATATTATTGTGATTTGCTATTTACATTCATAACTGAAGGAAGTTATAAATTTTCCTTAGAGATTATTGACAATAAAATATGAGGTTTCTTTCCATCCAAGTTCACAGACTTCCTGAATTCTCCCCACAGATTCCCAGGGATGAGGAGTCCCTGCTCTGGAAGACAGTTGCCATGCTGGCCACTGAGACTCCCCTCTGGACGGGCACCGGGCATGAGGGTGGGAGCAGGACCTCTCCATTTCACTCTTTGGTACTATCCAATGTCATACGATGTCAGTGTGTCATCTTTTTTTTTTTTTAAGATTTTATTTATTTATTTGACGGAGAGAGAAAGAGAGAGATCACAAGCAGGCAGAGAGGCAGGCAGAGAGAGAGGCGGAAGCAGGCTCCCTGTTGAGCAGAGACCCCGATGTGGGGCTCGATCCCAGGACCCTGAGATCGTGACCTGAGCCGAAGGCAGAGGCTCTAACTCACTGAGCCACGCAGGCACCCCAGTGTGTCATCTAATTAAATAAATACATCATCTAAAGATGAAAATACGGGGGTGCCTGGGTGGTTCAGTTGGTTAAGCGTATGCCTTCAGCTCAGGTCATGATCCTGAGGTCCTGGGATCAAGCCCCGCCTGCATTGGGCTCCCTGCTCAGCGGGAAACCTTCTTCTCCCTCTCCTCCCTGCTTGTGTCCTCTCTTGCTATCTCTGTCTCTCTTTCTCTCTCTCTCTCAAATAAATAAACAAAATCTAAAATAAAATAAAGATGAAAATAGGGAGCTTACACCTGCCATATTGTGGTGGGCGAATTGCAAGGATGGGAGGCCTTAGGAGGCCCTGCTGGGTGTCCAGTGGGCAGATGACGGGGCTCATGGCAGGTCATGGCCGTGGAGACAAAGGACAGACTCCAGAGATGGTAGGAGGAGACAGGGTTCCGGGTGATGGCTAATGGCTTGGATAGGAGGAAAGAGAAGCAAACACTCCCACGGGCCTGCTCTGGGTGTCTAGACACATGGCAATGACCGCAAGGAGAGGAGGCGGGCTGGAGGGACTTGGGGCAGGAGGGGCAGAGTAGGCCGGGGTATGGGACATTCTTTCCAGGAATAATAGGCCCATGCTAAATACCTAACCTTTTCTTTCTTTCTTTCTTTTTTTTTTTTTTAAGGTTTTATTTATTTATTTGACAGAGAGAGAGAGAGAGATCACAAGTAGGCAGAGAGGCAGGCAGAGAGAGACGGGGAAGCAGGCTCCCTGCTGAGCAGAGAGCCCGATGCGGGGCTCGATCCCAGGACCCTGAGATCATGACCTGAGCTGAAGGCAGAGGCTTTAACCCACTGAGCCACCCAGGTGCCCTAATACCTAACCTTTTCAAGAGACTGAATATGCAAAGGGGACGACGGCCAGTTTGTATATAAAAATATGTCCCGCGGCCTGCAGCAACTAGGCCAAATCACAGCCTCTAAAGCAGGTGGTCCCAACAGTCCGGATTTGCTCAATGATGGTCAGCCTTCTTCCATTTTGCCCCCACTCTCTACCCCCATTTCCAATGTTGGACTAACCAGCGAAAACCAATCACACGGGATGCCCGGTGTCTGTCGGCCCCCTCCGGCTTCCCCTGCCAACAGCCTCCAGTTGGGCACCCCCAAAGCCTCCCCTTTCCCCCTTGTAAAACATTCCCATCCCCGCCCACCTTTGAGGCTCTGCTAACAGTGAGCGAGAGCGATGGTGGCTGGCTGCCTGCCTTTCCTCCACCCGATCTCATTCCGGAGATCTTTGTTTATTTCTGCACTAAAGTGTGAATGAGTTCGTTGCATCATCTTCTGCTCTAAGAGGCCAAAGGGAAACAATGGGTTTCTGAGTGTCAGAGAAGACAAACGTAGGGGGAGGAGTCCTGACCTCTTGAGCTGGGGGCTGGGTCTGCCCGGGTCCACGGAAGAGCAAAACGCCGGCAGGAGTGACATGAACAAAGCATTCCCACACTCCGTGCATTCAATCCCCACGACGGCCCGGGCCTTGCCGCTGAATTCTCTCCGGGAACCTACTGTTGAAGATTCTACCTGGCTTGCCCATTCCTGACCCTCACCTAGCAGGTGCTGACGGGCATGGACATAATCTGATAATTTGGGAACAAAGTCTGGACTGGGGAAACGTCTCTCTCTCTCTCATCTCCAGGGATCCCACTGGCTTTGGAGGCTGGGTTCTTCTAATCCTACTCCCAGCACCACCCCACCCCCTCCACCCCCACCCCAGAGGCCAGAAACCCTGTCTCCAGGTGGTGTGGTTACACTTGGGGACTATACCTCACTGCTCTCGTGCCGGTGACCCGCCACACCTCACCTTCCTGATTCACGGGTGGGAACACCGAGGTCCCCGTGTCCGGACAATAGCCCCTGTGAACAGAAGTCATCTCTGGAAAAGAAGTCAGGTATCCAGGCAGCGCCCGGGGCTAGCTGTGCTTTCCAGGGGCTGGGAATTCGGACGCGAGGCAGAGGGTGCAGGGAACCACCATCTATGGGGCCCCGGGTACCAGAGACCCTGGGTACCCAGGTTCTCACTCAGTCCTCCCCCAGCCCCTTAGAGAGGAGAGGGCTGGCGAGGTCACACAGCTGTACCTGCTGCAGAGTGGAATTGAACCCACATCTGTCTGGCTCCCAAAGCCCTGTTTTGTTCCCTGGACTCTGCCTTTTTGATCAAGAGCCAGGAAGTTTCAAAAGATAGAGGCGGACCCCAGAACCGAGGTCCAGATTCCACTCAGTGTTCATGCCACAGTGAATCATCTGAGTTCTGCTCTGTCTCTGGGGTTCAGAAATAGCTTGCAGTCAGGGTATTTTAGTTACACGGGTCTTAAAGCTCACGTGGGCAACACAATGTAAGTTTCGTCTAGTCTAGGAGAGCAGCTGATTCAGATTAAGAAATTCTGCCTTCTGTTCCTCCTGCAACTACGATCTGGATTTTCGCTAAGCTCTGTCCTGGCAAACTCTGTGCCCTTAGGGGACTATTTTTCCAGATGGTCCCGTGGGGGGGGGGGGGCGCCTGCATTTTTGACCCTAAAAACCCTCACTCCTTCCCCGGGGCCTTGCAGGGCTGAGCACATTGGCTGACCTCCCCCTTGCCTCTCTAACTGAATGTACACCGTTTTCCCCTCGCTCAGCTCCCCGTGCCACGATGGCCTTGATCCTCCCTCTAGCTTTGCCGAGCTTGCTTTTGGCCTTGGGCCTTTGCACCGCATGTTCTGCCTGGACAGCTCTTTGCTCAGAGCTGTGCTTTACTGGCCCTCCCTCATCATTCAGGTCTGAGGGTAAATATCATTGCTCTGGGAGGCCTTCCCTGAACACCCTATCCCGACCAGCCTGTGCCTAAGCCATAGTCACAGTCGGTTTTCACAGCGTATGTTTCTGCGGGTCTTTCCAGCCCCGCCCCCTTGCACCTCAACAGTCCTTGGGACGTAGTACTTGCTCCCTGATGGGTGAACGAGTGGGCGAATGAATGGGCGGGTGTGAGGTTTGGGGCACACCCACAGTGCCTCTTCACTGTGGGTTGCTGAGCTGGGGGAGGAGTGAGGAGGCCTCGGGCCCCACCGTCCCTCCTCCCCCGGGACCACCAGAGGATGGCAAGCATTTCCAGGATTCGGTTATTATTTCTGGAACACACCCTATGACCCCAGCCCCTGTACCTTTGCTCCCGCGGTTGCCTTCACCCGGCCGGCCCTCTATGGATGCCTTGGACTGTTGGCATCACAACTCCAACAACACCTGCTCTGGGTTCACCCCTGACTCAGTGGGAAGAATTTGCTCCCTCCTCTGAGCTCCTTTGCTATACCTCTGTGTAAACACATGCTCCTCTGACCTCAACCCGAGGACAGAACCCTGTACTCCAGTAACTTCTGGAGTACAGTAACTTCTAGCACTTTCTGGAACATTCCAGTAACTTCTAGCACAGAGCAGGAGCTCAACAGACCTCCCCGACTGCAGCCCAGTGGGAGCACGGCTGATGGAGGGATGGATGGGAGGGTAGATGGCCCAAGAAGTGACTCACAACGGGCCCACCAGCCTGCATCCCTGGACAACCTCGGGCAGAGACCCCCCTAAGGCCACGTTCCAGTTTAGACTTTGCCTTTCTCTAGCTGGGACTTCAGACAAATTACTACTCTGGGCCTCAGTTGATACGTCTGTAAAATGGGATAATAGTAGTACCTCACAGGTTATTGTGAGAAATAAATGGGTTAGGGCTTTGAAGTGCTTGGCATCATGACTAGCACAGAAATAATACTCAATAAATGTCAACTGTTACAATATAGACACCCGTCCGAGGCTTGTCTGGGACTCTTCCTTCCCACTTCAGGGGCCCGGGGACATGGAGGTAAACTTGGGGACTCACTGCAGACAGCAGGGGCTCAACACAGGGTCCCCTTTGCCCACAATCATGCATTCATTCAACAGGTATTTTGTTGAGCACCTACTATGTGCCAGGTCCCGGGGATTCTGCATGAAAAAAAAAGTGTCTGCCCTCATGAAGCCTACCTTCTGGCGTAGGGAGTCGGAGAATAAATAGAAAATAAACAAGTGCATCATTTCAGATAGGGAAAGCCCTTTACATAGAACAACAGGGTTTCCTAATAGAACGTGACTGGTAGTGGTCAGAGAAGGCTTTTTCTGGGGAGGTGGGTTGAGGCTGAAACCTAAGGAGTGAGAAGCAGTCATCTGGGAAAGAACATTCCAGGCAGGGAGACGAGCAACTTGAGGAGCACAGAGAAAGCTAGTGAGGCTGGAGAAGAGTGAAGGAGAGGGAAGGGAGGATATGAGGCACTGGGGACCACGGGGTCTCCAGGGCTGCCGCCTCGGGGACTCCTGGCTGTCCTAAGAGGTCCGGGTTTTATTTCGAGTTTGACGAGAAGCCTGTGGAAGCGCTTCCACAGGTAGCGGTTGGGTGAAGAATGGTCTGGGGAGGGAGAGGGAGAGGAGAGGAATGACGGTGGCCTGGACCCCCTGGGGAGGCAGTGGCAAGCAATTCCCTCGAAGAGTATTTCGCAGGTCTCTAGTCAACAGGAACCTGCTGGTGCACATGGAAATGAAGGAAAAAGAGGAATCGGGAATGGCTCTAGGGGCGCCTGGCTGGCTCAGTGGGGAGAGCGTGCGACTCTTGATCTCGGGGTCGTGAGTTCGAGCCCCACGTTGGGTGTAGAGATTACTTAAAAATAAATTATTAAAAAAGAAAAAAAAAAGGAAAGGCTCTGAAGGAGAAAGTTGAACCACATCTCGGTAAGACGGCAGGAAGAACCAGCTGGAAAGGATGGGCAAGCAATGTTGTTTGGGGTGTGTCCGTGTAGAAGCATATGCTGCTTAAAAGAGAAGATTCGGGAACAAGCATCCAGCGTTAGCTGGGTAATGCTGAGGTTAAGACTGGGGAATTGTCAGCTTGGAGATAGCAAAAGTCACCTAGGGAGGGAGTGGGAATAAGGAGGGAGGGCAGATTTCAAGGCCTTCCATCTGGAGAGACAGAGAAAGTAGGCCTCTGTGCAGGGAATGTGGGATTCAAGGAGGGTCTGTTTGTTTTTTCGCGGTGAGAGAGATTACAGCACGTTTGTGTGCTGATGGCAGAGATTAGGAGAGAGGGAAAATTGATGAGGCTGGAGAGGGGATAATTAGGGGAGCAAAGTCCTTGAGAGGAGCTGGTTTCCAGGGCCCCAGTCGAGGGCCTGGAGTCCACGGGTAGGACTGTAGGACCGGGAGCGGTTCCTCTGAGTCGGGCCGGGGGCAGCAGCATCTGTGAGGGCGGGGTGCGGCACAGGGCAAGGGGGGGGGTGGTGCTCCCGACCCCTAGCCCTCCCACCAGGGGTCCTGGCTTCACCTTCAGACTCGGGCTTTCCTGTGTGACCTTGGGCAAGTTGCTGAATCTTTCTGGGCTGTACTTTCCTGAGGAGGGAAATGCGAATCAGGGTCCCTGTCTGTCCTTCCTCCTGCAGTTAACACACTTGGTATGAAAAACGATCGGATGGGTCCCCAGCACAGAGAGGTCACTGGCTTTGGCCTGAGATGAGGGTTTTCTTGAAGTTAAGCCAGGCCTTTGTCACTTACCAAGTGTCGGGGGCTCAGGAGCTGTGCCACAGCATCCCTACTCTCTCACCCCTTTGGGATACCATGAACATAAATCCTGCCTCGATTTCCCTTTTGGTGACAAAAGGATGAAAATGGCTTGAGGGGCAGTCCTGGGGTTGTGGGGTGGGGGCCGGACCAGGATCCTGTCTCAGCCTTCAGGAGGCAGCAGGGTGGAGAGAAGCTAGACCAGGCTTTGGCGCTCCACCACACCTCCAGCACCGCCACTATCTGTGACCTGCCGGAGGGATTTGTAAGGCAAACTTGAGCTTCAAGACCCTCCTCCTGAACTGACCCTTCCCCACAGCCCCATAATTGTAGATTCATCATCTTATGTTCTTTTCTTCCAAGGGCCCCCTCCCAAGTGTATTACAGCCAAGCTCTGTGAAACCAGGATCTGCCTTGGGATTTAGGTAAGTGAGTTAACCTCACTTTTCCCATCTGTAAAATGGGATAGTCGGGTTTGCCTCTTAAGATGAGAGGAAGGGTCCGTCAGGGGAGGGGGAAGATGAGAGGGAAGGGTAACTGGGTGCACGGTCCAGAGCATGTGGTGGGGGCTCTGATAAATGGGAGCCAAAGTTATGGTTCCTGCTGCTTGGCTGAGGCAGGCAGGAGGCTGTGGCACCTGTCCCTCCATCCGGGATATGCTGTGTACGGTGCCCACGGCAGGGTCCCGTCCATTGTCCAATTCCTGCCCCTCTCCCTCAGCTGACTTAGCCCTTGGGATCAAGGGTGAGCTCTTTCTCTTTACGCTCTTTTTTTTTTTTTTTTTTAAAGATTTTATTTATTTGAGAGAGAGAGAGAGAGAGTGCGGCAGAGGCAGAGGGAGAAGCAGGCTCCCCCCTGAGCAGGGAGCCTGACATGGGGCTCGATCCCAGCATTCTGGGAGCATGACCAGAGCCAGAGGCAGAGCCTTAACCGGCTGAGCCACCCCAGCGTCCCTCTGTTTACACTCTTAAAAGTACAAACTCCCTGAAACCAGCTTCCTCCTACTCCCTTTCCACCTGTCTCCAGCAGCCAGCCCCACTCCCACCGCACCGAGCCCAGCAGGGCTGGGGGAGCCCACAGTAGGCGGATAACCCCAGCTGCCTCCCCCTGCACCCCCTTTACGGAACTGGCTTCCCGTCTCCCCAGGCAGCAGATTTCAAGTGCACCTAAGCCATTCCCCTCGGGCTGCTACTCCTGGCTGCCAAGCAAAAGCCCCCCTTTGACCGCTTAACCGTCAGTCTCAGGAGGACCAGGAGGTCAGAGCCTCACTTCCAGGACCGGGAGGGATGAGTAAAGCACACTGGCCCTAAGGACGCCCAGCCCTCGTCCGGACTGCCCTCCCCCGTCCTTCCTCCACCCCTTTGGAGCCAAACCCCGAGTGCTTACCTTGGTGGGGACGAGGATGGGCAGGGGCAGAAGTGAAATGGGCAGGAAGAACACGAGCAGGTAGGAGCGATAGGCCCACAGGCCCTGCCAGCAGGTGGCCATGGTGTGACCCGCGAGGGTTTCAGGAGCCGCCGCCTCTGCCTCCGGGATCCAGGGAGCCGAAGGAGCGATGCGGCGGGTAGGCGGCGGGCCAGGGCAAACTTATATAAAGCTTGCTGAGTGTTAACCATTGACCCACCCTGGCAATCAGACTGTTTTGGAGTCCAGGAGGTGAGAGTAAGGAGGAGGGACCTGCCGGAGGTGTAAAGATCAGGAAGACTGCAAAGAAAGGGAGGAGGCAAGATCAAGGAATGAAAGCTTCGGGTTCTTTCAAGAAGTTAAGCCCAAAGTGAACTCCTTCTGTGCGTGGAGGCCGCTAAGGGCTGCAGGAGCTGGAGAAGGAAGGGTGTCTGGGAAGCCCCCAGAGCTGGCCTCTGGGGGCAAGAACCCGGGCCCCCTCCCCAGCTCAGCTTCCCCTCTCTCCTCTTATTCTCCCAAAGCCGGTTATCTGTAGAGCGGTTCCTACTGGGCCCCAGCCTCCAGAGACTCCCTGCCCTCCAGGAGTTTCCAGTCTAAGATGGAGCCCAGCCAATCTGAAGCAAGCCCTCCTCCTCCTCCTTCCAGGTATGGAGGAAACTGTCAAAGTTACCGGTCCTGACTGTCTCTTATTTGCTGTGTGACGTTAAGCCACTGACTTAACCTCTCTGAATAACCACTTCCTTGTTCTGCTGGAACAACGTCCCATTATGAGGCATAAGCGAGACAACCTACGGTATGTTGATCCGAAAAGGTTAGGTTTTTTTTAAAGTTCTTCCTGATTCCCCATGCCCCACCCCAAACTGGCACAGAAGACCAGAGAGATCTTGATCTCTCCATTTATCCAGCATCCATCCATCCCTTCGCCCATCCCATTCACCAAACAAGTATGTGGCACCAACCGTAGACTCAGTGCCAAGGTCACAGAAATGAAGATGCTGCGGGTAACAGTGAACTTTTATTTAGCATTTAGTACGAGCTGGTTAGCGTACTAGTTCATTTACTCCGTACAAAACACACTATGAATTAAGTGTGACTATTCCATTTTACAGGTGGGACAACTGAGGCCCCAAGGACACAGAGCCAGGCAGCATTCAAACATGTTTTCTGAGTGCCCTGGGGAGTGTCTAAACCCATCGGGGGCGCCAGGTGAAAGGAGAGAACGAGGAGCGTGGGGCGTGTGAGCTAAACCTTGGAAGCTGAGCCTAATTTGGTTGCCAGGTGCTGAAGGGAAGATCGCTGTCAGAGGGAAGAGCCAGCTAAGGCTCGGAGGGTCGTGTGTGCGTACAGGTGTTCGTGTTGGAGGGGGCGGGTTGTGGTTAGAACCTCTGTCTCCCGGGGCTGTCACCCTTCCCCCAGCCCATAACTGCACACAGGAGAAATTCGATCCATATTTCCACGATTCTGTTGATGATCCGTGTGTGCCTGGGTGAGAAGGCAGGATGTCAGGGGGAATGTTTCAGGATGGAAACACAGCCTGGGCAAAGAGGCGGAACCGTGGCGAAGTTCAGAGAACAGAAGGTTCTCTGTGGTCGGAGTATGGGTTTGCGGGGGGGCAGACTGAGAGGAGATCGCCCCGTTTCCAGGGTGTCCGGTGAACGGCCTGGCCTGGGCTGGTATGCCAGCAAGATCCTCCCGGAGCCAGTGAGGTCTGTGGGAGAGAGACCCCCAGAGCCCTCTGCGAGGAGAGCAGGGAGGTATGGAGGGAATCGAGTCACAGGACTGCTGGGGCCAGCCTGGTGGGAAGCTACTATAAGACAGGACAGACGGGGCCACCCTACCCCTGTCGGGGTTGTGGCTTCTTCCCTCCCACTCGGCCAACCTGCCGCCTGCTTAGGGCAAGGCGAGCAGCAGTCAGGAGGCAAAGGACAAAGGGTTTCAGATACCCAAGACAATACCTGAATTCTGTCTTGGTGCAGAGGTGGCCTCTTCTGTGGCCCGGGGGCTTTGGAGGAGCCGCGGGAGGGGGCTGGGGAGCGGGGCTGAGCCTCCCGCCGAGAGGAGACGTCCAGTATGTGTCTGCAACCCAGTTTGCCCAACCCCCATCCCATATTTCACACTTGCAACTCCCTTCAACGTCATAGACCCTCGGGCCCCTCACTAAGCGTCTTTTGAGGACCCACAGTGGCTTGGCGGGCGCGTCCCCAGCAGCCAGGCCCCATCAGTGATCAGTTCGTCTTTAAGGCAGCGGCGTCCTGAGACCAGCGGGGAGTCTCCATTCAACACTTACATCCGCAGGACCTTCCCCCCACCTGGCGGTCGCAGCCGGGGTCCGCCCCCAGGCCTTGCTCACTTTGCCCGCCCCCTCCATTTCCTTCAATGATCGCTGCAAATAACTGTTTTTTGTTTTTATTTTTCGTGGCTCCTAGTGCATGGAAACAACCCATGGCAGGATGCCATGACTGTCTTTCTTCAGTCTTTGTAGGGCCTTTCCTGTGACAGGCCTCTGCATGACCTCAGGGAGGAGTCCTGACCTTGCACTTGGACCAATGACCCTCCTGGAGAGAGCCGCCTGAGAACAGCTGAGGAGGTCCCAGCCGGATAGGAGGTGGTCCCTGATTTATAAGAACCAGCCTAGCCTCGGAATCAAGGGGCAGATACACTGGGGAGAGAGAGCCAAGGCTGGGGATGGGGTCCAAAGGTGGCTGGAAGTTTGGACGAGGACACAAGGGCAGGCATTCAGACAAAGGCCCCTGAGACAACTGGGGGTTGAGCAGGAGGGGCTTGGAGCCCGCAGGGGGCACAATCCAAGTGGTCCCGGAAAGGTGGGAAAGGGCGGACGTGGCGGGGAGCCCCAGAATTGAGTTGTAACAGCTGGAGCTGCCTGGCCTTAAGGGGAGAAGACAGGGTTGGGGGGTGGCCATCAGATCCTCAGCGGAAGCATACGGTGCGAGAGTTCTGGACAGAGAGACCGCGGGGAGAAAGGTAGGAAGGCACCCTGAGGCTTTTTTGAGGGCCCCTGGTGAAAGGTGATGTGGGCCCCAGCCCTGGAAGGGCCCCTCCTGGGTGGCTAGCCTGCCCTGGGGCAGGAGGGAGAGAGGGAGGGGATCCTACACTGCGTGGGGGGCAGGCACCTTTCTCAGAGCTCTGAGAACCCCAGACCCAGAATCTGACTCCAGAGGCCCTTGTCTTCTACTGCTGTTCCAACGGGACATGCTCATTTTATCTTTTACCTGTTCCTATCCCCCAACAGCACCCCCCTTCAGAAAGAAGGCACTTCCATGACCCTAAGAGACCCCATCCTTGTGCTGCAGGCTGGCCGGGGCTGAGGATGCAGAGGGGGTCCCTGCGGAACCAGCCAAGAAGGTCCTTGGCTTCGCGCAGGATAGAAATCGAACGTGAGCCAAGAGGAAGCGAGACGGTTTATTAAAGATATGGAGAAAGCGTAGATCAGACAGAGCGTCAGGGAGACCCCGAGAGGAAGAAGCGTGAGTCTTGTCTTTGCTCGGTTGGGGTCTGGGGATTTTATTAAGGAACGTGGTCCAGCACGAGTGTCTTCTCCGTAATCCAGGAACAAAGATGAGCCTTTAGGTGTCCTCCAGAAGTCACTTATGCCCTGCAGCCAGGGGTCTTGATGAGTCAGTGGTCTTGGAAAACGGTCACGACCGACGACCCTGTCAAGTCATTCCTTAGATGTTATTCATTGTGCTGGAAGGCTCCAGAGAAATTGCTAACTCCTTGACGTGCATTATCTGTGCTATAAGGCATGCATAAGGGGAGGACTTGAAGCAGGAAAAGGCGCCCAAAAAGCAGGTCCTTTAGTGGCCATCTCATTTGCTTTCCTCTTTGCCTCAGCTCTCACCACTCCTGCCATGACTCCACTCTTTGCAGAGTCTCACCAGGCCCTGCCTTTACTAAGATCTCCAGGAGGTGCCTATGTGCTTGCTTCTCTCAGGCAGACTCTCCCAGGCTCCCTCTCCCTGCGTCGCTGGTTAAATCTTGTTTACCTTTCAAGTCCCCGCTGAAGACTGAACTTTCTTTGTGAACGTTCATTACCAACTGGAGCAGGTCCCCTGCTGAGTGCTCTTGAAGACACTATCATCGCACAAGCACATAGGACACAGCATTTCGTTCTGCTCCACCAGACTCTAAGTTCCGGGAGAGCGGGGTCTGTCCCTATAGACCTCTGCAGCCTCTTGAGTGAATATCCAACAAATATATTGAAAGGATGGATGGGTGGATGGATGGATGGGGGGACGGATGGATGGGTGGACAGATGGATGGATGGGTTGATGGATGGATGGGTGGGTGGACGGGTGGGTGGGTGGATGGATGGATGGATGGATGGGTGGATGGATGGACGGATGGATGGGTGGGTGGACGGATGGATGGGTGGGTGGACGGGTGGGTGGGTGGACTGATGGGTGGGTGGATGGATGGATGGATGGATGGATGGGTGGATGGATGGATGGGTGGGTGGACAGATGGGTGGATGGATGGGTGGATGGATGGATGGGTGTGTGGGT
This sequence comes from Potos flavus, assembly GCA_028534135.1. NCBI lineage: Eukaryota > Metazoa > Chordata > Mammalia > Carnivora > Procyonidae > Potos > Potos flavus. The sequence goes on along the minus strand of CM052891.1, from coordinate 36,733,043 downwards.
GGTTGGATAGGGTGCCCATGTGATAATTTATAAGGTTCATGCCAGAGAGTCAAGCCCTCTTACCATCATGTTATGGAGCTGGTCTCCAGATCTTTCAATAGGACGATGGGGGCTGTTGATTAGGTAAGAAGGCAAAGAAGTCAATGGGTTTTTACCACCATCAAGAGTGTGAAGAGGAGCTAGGGAATCACTCTTCCAGGGTTGGCCCTGCCCACCTACTCTGGAAGCTGAGCCTGGGCAAGAATCTACAGAATGTTCTGATGCTGATAGAGACCTGAGACTCATTTGGATACTCTCAGCCCAAGAACCTCCTCCCTGCATTACTGAGCAGCAAGCCTGTCCCCTTGTCTTCTGCCTTTCCATGCCTCACTCTTTTTTAAAAATTGTGATGTAATATACATAAGGTAAAATTTGCCATCTTAATCAGTTTTATACGTACAGGTCAGTCCTGTCAGGTATAATCCCATTGTTTTGCAACCAGTCTCTAGAACTTTTTCATCTTGCAAAACTGAAACTCTATACCCATCAAGCAAGAACTCCCACCTCCTTCCCCCCGAGCCCTGGCAACCACCATTCATTCTACTTTCTGGTTCTAAAGGTTCTACTTGAGGCACCTGGGTGGCTCAGTGGGTTGGGGCCTCTGCCTTCGGCTCAGATCATGATCTCAGGGTCCTGGGATCGAGCCCCGCATTGGGCTCTCTGCTCAGCAGGGAGCCTGCTTCCCCTCTCTCTCTGCCTGCCTCTCTGCCTACTTGTGATCTCTCTCTGTCAAATAAATAAATAAAAATAAATAAATAAAGGTTCTACTTTTTTTTTTTTTTTTTTTTAAGTAGGCTTCATGCCAACCTAGGGCTCGAACTCATGACCCCAAGATCAAGAGTATTTGTCTTTTTGTGACTGCCTCATTTCACTTAGCAGAATGTCCTCAAGGTTCATCCATGTTATAGCATGGGTCAGAATTCCCTTCCTCTTAAAGGCTGGTATTCCATTGTATGTATATACCACATTTTATTTATCTCTTCATCCGTGGACATTGAGTTGCTTCCATCTTTTGGCTATTGTGAATAATGCTGCTACAAACATCGCTTCAAACTTGATTTCAGTTCTTTTGGCTATATACCCAAAGATGGGATTGCTAGATCATATGTTATTTCTGTTTTTAGTTTTTTGAGGACATTCTATACTGTTTTCCATAGTGGCTGCACCATTTTACATTCCCACCAACAGTGCACAAGTTTCCAATTTCCCCACATCCTTGCCCACACTTATTATTTTCTGTTTTTGTGGGTTTTTCGGTTTTTTGCTTGTCTGTTTCAGTGCAGCCATCCTAAGGGGTATGAGGTGACATCTCGTTTTATTATGGTTTTAATTTGTCTTCCCCTAATGATGAGTGATGTTGAGCTTCTTTTCATATGCTTGTTGGCCATTTGTATATTTTGGAGAAACGTCTATTGACCCTTTCCCCATCTTTAAAACAAGTTATTTGTTTTTTATTGTTGTTTTTGTTGCTGCTGAGTTGTAGGAGTCCTTTATTTATTTTGGATATTAACCCCTTGTCAGATATATGATATGCAAGTATTTTTCTTTCATTTCATAGGGTGCCTTTTCACTCCGCTGTGTCCTTAGATACATATACCCAGCTCTTTTGAGGCCTGTTTTCTCATTTAAACTTTCTTTTGACATTTGTTTTAACCTGATTTCACCCGTCTAAAAATTGTGCAGAGGTCACAGAATCAGGAGGAGATGGTAAGATTAATGCTGGCTTCCAATCTTTGGGTCTCTGAACCTGATCCCATCCATTCATTATCATTTATCATCCATTCATTCATTATCATTCATTCATTCATTCATTCATTCATTCATTCAGCAAACACTTACAGGGGAGCATGGCCGAGTTTTGGAATCAAACAGACCTAGGTTTGAATCCTGCCTTTGTAAGCTTAGACCCGACGTGACTTTGGACAGAACAACCTCTCTGAGCTTCAGTTCTGACTATATAAAGTAGAAAACAAACTGAAAACGTAGCCCGAAGAGAACACTTGAATCGACCTTGCTGGATGATGGGAAGAGCTAGAAGGACGATGCAAACAGGCCCACCGAGGTGGGGACTCCCTAAAGGCAGCCATTATTATTTCTTGGTGGCTAGTACTGGGTAAGGCAACCCTTCCCCAGGGTCCCTTGAGTATCGGGATCAAGGAACCAAGGCTCTCTTAGGGTTCAACTTCAGTTTAGTGGCTCAGGAGATCATTACTTGGTAACAAATGTAGCAGGACTCTGCATGACCAAGCCTCTCCCAGATGTGACCGTAACAAAGTTTCCCTTCTGTCCTGACCTTGAGGGCTGGGAGGCAGGGAGTGTGTTCCAGCCCGCAAGGACGCTTGCTTGAGTAAAGCAAAGACTTTTTTTTTTTTATAAAAGACCTTTTACTGATGACAGCAGTATTTAATCAGATTGTTCTGGGTGGGGAGTGGCGATAAGGCTATAGGGTTGGTAACAGTGTTTATTTGGATCATAGAGCTCTCTGACTCCTCCGAGAGCAACTGGAAGACTGCCCAGAAGAGGAGAGAGGCCTGATTGGTCCTTCTGGGGAGAAACTATCTTCCCCTCTTGCGAAAAAATCGTCTGCTTTTCAAAGCCCAGAAAGTAGCTCCCAAGGGTAGGGAGGAGGGACTGTGGTTCGGGACCCCGCTGCCCGTCCCAGCTGTGCCCCTCGCCAACTGCACAACCAGCGCGTGGTCCTTGCGAGTCTCAGTTGCCTCATCTGTAAAATGAGCACAAGAAAAACCTGCCTGGAAGGGTTGGTATGGGGTTTCTGAGAGAGGACGCGGGGTGGACAGGAGATCCTGAAGCCAAGGTCGCCTTCCTCCTCCCTTTCCTCTTAAGCCTCTGCTTCCTTCTGGGCTCTCGGACGGGGATGGTGGGGATGGCCTTGCAGATGGTGGGGGGGACCCTTCCAGGCTGAACATCCTCAGGGCACCCCACGCGCCCACCCCTCCACCGGGCGGAATAGAACCTTAACTTCTGGAATGTGCTGCCCACCTCCCTTTCCACTCCATGAAAACTCTCCCCATCCCACAAGACCGGGTCACACCTGTCACCCTTGCCTGATGTCATGGCTCCTCTTGACCACTGTCCCCAGAACTCCTTTGGGGATCTGTCGGCTGCTCTGGTTTCCCTGCACAGACAGTACTTTTGGTGGCACCATTTGTCGCTGGCGTGTCTCACTGGGGAGCTGAGCAAGGATCCGATTTGCCCCCTTAGGTTAGTTGTTCAGTGCTCAGAACAAGGTCTCAGAGACGGTGATGGCTGGCCCCAGAACCCCCTCTCCTCCCAATGTACGGATCTCGTTCCCTCAATAAGATGTCAGGACAGAGTCTCTTACCAGTGAATTTGCAAAGCATACAGGTCTCTGGGGAGAGGGGGCCTCCCTCTGTGTGTCCCCAACCTTGACACCCTTCACAC
>CM052891.1:36698778-36729081 GCA_028534135.1 Potos flavus | reverse complement strand
TTAATAAGTGCCTTGTTAGCATAGTTGTCTTTTTACACATTGTTAACCCTTCTCATGCCATCTATAAGCCTCTTCCTTTTTTTTAAAGGATTTTTTTTTAAGATTTTATTTATTTATTTATTTGACAGAGAGAGAGATCACAAGTAGGCAGAGAGGCAGGCAGAAAGAGAGGGGGAAGCAGGCTCCCCGCCGAGCAGAGAGCCCGAGGTGGGGCTCGATCTCAGGACCCTGAGATCGTGACCTGAGCCGAAGGCAGAGGCTTTAACCCACTGAGCCACCCAGGCGCCCCGAATTTTTAGAATTTTCTTTTCCCTGCATAGTTCCTATTTCCTCTGAGTCTCTCTCTTTTTTTTTTTTTGCTTTAGTCTCCGTCATCAACGTTAGAGGCTTTTCTTGGATGCTGGTGATCTCAGATGCATTTGGTTATGATTAAGAGTGGGGAAACATGGGGCGCCTGGGTGGCTCAGTGGGTTAAAGCCTCTGCCTTCCGCTCAGGTCATGATCTCAGGGTCCTGGGATCGAGCCCCACATTGAGCCCCACATTGGGCTCTCTCCTCAGCAGGGAGCCTGCTTCCTCCTCTCTCTCTGCCTGCCTCTCTGCCTACTTGTGATCTCTCTCTCTGTCAAATAAAGGGAAAAAAAAAGAGTCAGGAAACAAAGAGCAAATTGGATGTTCTCAGTCCACCATAAGTTTTTCTGCGGTGACCTGGGTTGGTCCTTTGTTTAGAAATCCCAAGTGTCTCTATCGGTCAATCTTTCCTCTGGCTGTTCAGGTTACTCAGAAAAGATTCTTCTAATCTTCTGCCTAGAGGATGTAGGTTTCACTTTTAGCATTCTGGGAATCCAGTCGGGGGAAGGCATGGAGGTCTCAGCTTTCAGCATGTATATGTAATTAGTAGCTATAATACATAATTCCACCTTTCAGTGCAGTCCTCAGCTGTAGCAGAAGACTTCCCACATGCAAAGTCCGTTCATTATCCTTTGATTAAGAATAATCCCCCCATTCATCTGCTGGGTTTGCGCTGACTGCTTAGCTTTTCCCCAATTCTCCTGATTTTAAATTTCCCTCCCATCCCCTCTCCAATTCCAGATATAATTGCAGCTTCTGGTTAGGAACGATTTGGAGGATTCCACGGTGAAAATATGGTTGCTTCCCCACTGCCATCTCAGAATTCTGCTTCTCTCTTCTGTCTTCACGTGGCCCATGTGCTGATTGTCTTGGAATGTTGCTGTTGCTATTCTTCCCCCTGTTTGAATTCTTCCTCCCTTCCTTACTTTTAAAAAGCGAGTTATCTTTTAAAATACAATGACTGTCCTTCTAACGGGACTTCGGTGTAGGTGAGATTAGTTGTATATGTTGGATCTGCATTTTAACCTAAGTAAGTCACTTCTCGAAATCAATCCCCCTTCTCCCCCTCTCGCATTTGGAAGTTATAAACTCTTATTTCCCTTTTTTTTTTTTTAAGACTGTGAACCATTTAACAGGCATGCTTTATTTAAAGTCTAGAATTAGTATCTCTACCATTGTCAACACCAATCACTCCCTCCTCTCATACATGTAATTGTCGTTCGTTATTTGATTTGTGTGTGTGTTTTTTATAACTTCCCTCCCAAATTAAACATTGTCATTATAATATTGCTCTGTACATACAGGTAATGCCTGCTTTGATTTTACACATTTTCTTACCCGTTATTGGCATTCAGCTCCTTCTTCTATCCTATACCTGCTTTGGGGATCATTTATCCTAAACTGAACTTATTTATGATTCTGATGGTTTGTGTCCTTCTGAATTCCGGGAACTCCTCAGCCCATATCTCTTCAAAAATGGTCTCTTTTCATTCTCTTTAGACTCTGCTCCCAGGATGAGGTTAGCCCTATAGTAGACTTTAAATTTTGTTCTATTCTCTGGGTTTCTTAACCTCTAATCAGCCCAGATAAATGTTCAGCCAGTCCTCGGAATTTGGTTTACTTTTGTAAAGAAGCAAAACAAAACAAATATATGTATTGATTTATTTGAAGTAAGTAGGAGAAGGTAGAGATATATGAGGATATATGGCTAAAGGACTTTTTTTTTTGAAGATTTTATTTATCATTTAACAGAGAGAGACACAGCGAGAGAGGGAACACAAGCAGGGGGAATGGGAGAGGGAGAAGCAGGCTTCCCGCTGAGCAGAGACCTCAATGCGGGGCTCGATCCCAGGACTCTGAGACTTGAGCTGAAGGCAGATGCTTAACGACTGAGCCACCCAGGTGCCCCCTAAAGGACTTTTTTGAAGGTAGTACTTGGTTAGCATGCCAATGGGAAGTCTGGACCCTGGAACCTCATCTCTAGCTACCCCCAAAAGTAAAAGACAGGTGTACCACTGTGCTTTGCAGAATTTCCAGACTCCTGGCCTCTGGTCCCTAGCTCTCATTGCTCTCCTATGCCGGAGGGAGATTGGATCACTGCAGTTGCGTGGGAGTCTAGAAAGTTCAGACTCTTCCGGCCTCTATAATACAGGAAGGCAAGACAGAAACAGGTTGGAATGGTACCGAATAAACCAAGCTTACAGTCTCTGCCATGCATGTAGTTTTATGTCTGGTGATAAGAGAAGCAGAATGTATTTCCGTGCATGGGGTCAATGTCCACTAGCGATATTTAACAGCAAGGTCCGTGTCTATCAGTGTCCTGCCCACAGCAGTGACTAGCTCGGTCCCAACCCGACGGTTCTTGGGCAAGCCATGGCTGTGCTTTCTGATCATTTTCCAAGCCTGGTTTTCCAGTCTCCTAGCCAGATCTCTGAATTCCTCAATGACCTTTCAGAGCCTTTCTGCTTAAGTTAGCTAACATCGGTATCTATCGCTGCCGAGGGATTCGTACCCACCTCACTCCTATTTTTACCCAATCATTTAATGTAAATTGCTGTCTGTAAAGTAAGAATTCAGAACAGAAGCTGGGAGTAGTGGGCATTTGTCTTTTTGTTTGCCTAGCTTCCACTCCTCTCCTTTTGATTCCTTTTGGGGACCCTGTCTCCCCTCCCACATTCAGCCTCTGCAGTGGGGGCGAAGCAGTCTCCACTGGACAGATCCAGGGATGCTGCAGGCCTAGCCAATCAGAACGTTCCCTCTTCCTGCTCAGGTGATTATTCACAGCACGCGCCTCCCGCCAGGTTAAAGATACTTAATGCTAGTACAGTCAGTTCTCATTATCTGGGATCACTATGTTCTATCAAGTTGGCGGAAACAGCAAATTAGCAAATACGGAACCCTTGCTCCTAGGAGAAATAAAAGATCAGGTTCCTATAAGCCTCTGGTCACATTTTCATCAACCAGTCGATACATAATCTTGACGTATATGTTTCTGTTTAGATGTCCTATTTAATATATGATCGATTCACTAAGGTTGAATTCACAGCCAACAGCGCTGTAACTCATGCAGGAGGGAGGCTTATCTAACACATGCATTTTCTCCCTAAAGTACATTAGCGGCGGCTTGCTTGTGCTTCAGAACACTAGACGGTGGGGCGCCTGGGTGGCTTAGTGGGTAAAAGCCTCTGCCTTCTGCTCAGGTCATGATCTCAGGGTCCTGGGATCGAGCCCCGTATCAAGCTCTCTGCTCAGCGGGGAGCCTGCTTCCCCCTCTCTCTCTGCCTGCCTCTCCGCCTACTTGTGATCTCTCTCTATCAAATAAATAAATAAAATCTTTAAAAAAAAAAAGAACACTAGACGGTACTTCAGTGTTATCCTTGGGGACCATTTAAAATAGTGAAATTGACAAGAAAAGCACAATTCCCCAAACATGGCACTAAATAGACTGCAAAAGGGGCACTCGTTTATAGGATGAGCTAAAGCAAGAAGGCAGTGTTGCCTTGTTGGATCTCAGCTGGGAACCAGTACACTGGGTGACTCGAAAAATTTTTTTCTTTTTTTCTGTTTTGGAAGCAAAAGGGAAACAAAGGTTGCCAAGCTTTATTTAGGTTGTACTGGTTACAGATAACATATCTAACCCTATATTCTGCCCATGCTATGCAGCTCCCCCGCCCCCGGGTGACTCAAAGTTTTCATCTCCACACATGTCTACAAATGACCTTGAAAGCATGGTGAAAGTGGTATTGATTTGGGGGGTTAAAAATACATTAAAAAAAAAAAGATTTTATTTATTTATTTGATAGAGAGAGAGAGATCGGTCACAAGTAGGCAGAGAGAAAGGCAGAGAGAGAGAGGCGGAAGCAGGCTCCCTGCTGAGCAGAGAGCCTGATCTGGGGCTCGATCCCAGGACCCTGAGATCATGACCTGAGCGGAAGGCAGAGGCTTTAACCCACTGAGCCACCCAGGCGCCCCATAAATACGTTTAAAGGAGGAGATGAATTCACAGGTCCATAACCCATGACTAATGATGACTTTTGTTGGAACCAACTTTTGTTGGAAGAGGAGTTCTATTTCTGCCAGGGGTGGGCTGAGAAGCACCCCTGGGGATCTAAGCTGGGGGCTGCCACTACCAGGTGTGCAAAGCCTGCATCAATGAAATCAGCACCGAGGAAAACAAAAGATGGAGATACTTTGTCCAGAAGATGTCTGTGAGCTTCTCTGGATCAAGTCATACCTGAAGCATGCTACCCCCACATTTTACTGTGCAATGAATCAATAACTTCTCCTTTTGCCTAAAATGAAACAAAACATAAAGCAACTGGTAGAAAGGTCTTTTTAAGGGTGAGAAACATCAAAACATGACTCCTCACTTGTTTTTTTTTTTAAGATTTTTAATTTATTTTTTATTTATTTGACAGAGAGAGAGAGAGAGATAGCGAGAGATGGAAGACAAGCAGGGGGAGTGGGAGAGGGAGAAGCAGGCTTCCCGCCGAGCAGGGAGCCCGATGCGGGGCTCGATCCCAAGACCCTGAGATCATGACCTGAGACTGAGCCACCCAGGTACCCCCCCCCATCTTAATGTTAATACCCTGCTAGAGGGAAAAACAACCTTAACTTGACAATGGCAAGGCCGCCAGTATCCTGTGAGTCTTTAACATATGAAAATCCTTTTGAAACCCCCCTTTTCCTTACCTCCCCCAACTCCCAAGAATATAGTCAGCCACCCCTCACAACCCCGGGGGCAGCCGCTCTTTCTGCCCACGGGTCCGGTAGTACTTGCTCTTTAATATTCGCTTGTGTGAATACCCACAGCTTCTCTGCTCTCCTGACACATATTTGAGTTGTTTCCATATAGTTGGCTACCCCAGTCAAGACTGGATATTATCTCCTTTTCCTTTGAGCTCATCAGGTCTGTAGGGATACTGTATTGTGGCTTCAATCTGTGCTTTCCTGGTGGCAAGTGAAGTCGGGCAATTTTTCATGTTTAGCAGACGTTTGAACATTGTCTTTTGTGAAATATCTGTTTCTCCTCCTCCTCTATTTTTCTTCCTCCTCCTTCTTTTTCTTCTCTCTGACAATGAGGTATAGCCTATCTTCTGGGCATGCCTAATACAGGGGGGCTGAAAACTGCAGGATCCGGAGGAGAAATACCGGCAGTCAGGTCTGGAGGGGGTGAGAGGAGTTGGGTGATCAAGGAAGTCAGGAAATGGGCGTGTGTGTGCTGAGAAGGAAGTTTCTGGAGAAAAGCATGAGACGTGTTGACAGGCTAACCTTTCAGCCGTGTAGACCATTCTCCCCAGTGTAAAGCCCCACAGAGCCGAGAGGGCTGGTCTCTCTGACGGTTGCAACATTCTTCCAGGAGACTCCTGGTGTCACACACTTATTGTTTCAGTGTAGGGACTAAACTGTGGCTTGCTCCATATAATTGTTCATTCCTACCTTTATAGGACTGTCATTACATAAGTCAACCCATCGGGGAAAAAAAGCCCTTCTGTCTTGACGGTTCTTTTCGTGGGAAATATGCCTGCCTAACCTGCTGGACTCACTCTCAAGATGTAGAGCTAGGTCCCTGCAGGTTGGGGACCACCCCCCCCCCCCACACACACACACTGGAGAGCATTGTCATACCAGGCATGGCCACCAGGAAGCAAGCAAGAGCAACTGGGACCGGGTCTGGAGAGAAAATCCATTAGAAGCAGGACTCGAGGAATGGAAAGAGGCGACTAAGGCTCTCAGTGACCAGAAAGCCGGAAAACCTCCTAGGCTGTAGACATTGGATTGTCTTGCTGCTGGTCCCTGGTGCTAACTGGGGGGTGGCACACTCCGTAAGTCCGAGCCTGTCCCTTGGTGGGGTTGGCTGTGAGCAGACTGGCACCCTAGCACCACACTGGCCGCCCGGCCACCCTCAGGACCCCCTGCCACAGTATCGAGCTCCTCAGAAGAGAGCCTTGGGTGGACCCCGCTGGAGCCTGACCCAAGGTTACCCTTTGAACTTCGCACTGACCCTTCCCCATCCTGGCTTTCTCGATCTCTAGAATTTGTCCAAGTTATAGCAAAAGGCCGGCGGCATGGAGATCAGTGTTTCCCCTGACTAGCAATCAACTCATCTTCTGATAACAGTATCTTGCTTTGCCTGCCCCACTGCGTGCAGCCGTGAAAGAGTCAAGGAGCCTCCCTCCTTGCCCAAGGGTAGGCGTGTGACCCAGCCGGGCCAGTGTGCCTGTTTCCTGTGAACCGGAATCTTGAGAATGATAGAAATGGGGTCCCTAGCTGATTTCTCCTGACAGCGATGTGCCGTGAGTGTGTCTGATGGTTCCTGCTGCCCGGATTCCCAGAAATGTCCTGCTTCTTGTCCCGATTGTGACCTGGCCATTCAGCATTCTTTGTATTCTGAGAGTTACCCTTCCAGGGACTTCAAACGAATTCGTTTGAAAAAGACAGCCAGAATGTATTTCTTTTGCTTGCAACTGGAGAACGCTAAGTGACCCAGATGGGCCGAATCGAACAAGGCGACATCACATGTAAGGGATACTTGTATGAACCTGACGATGGGTCCAAAACCCACCTGCGTGTGGGCCAGAAGGTGAAAGCGGACCCCGGGGTAGAGTGTGAGGTGAGAGCTTGGGGATTCCCAGGAGCAGCACAGTGGAAGCCAGCAAGGCAGTGAGAATGCCTGTTCTCTTCCCAGTTAGGGTTTCATTAATGGGGCATAGAACTTGGACAAGCCAGGGGACGCTTAGGCAGCAAGCTGCACAGTGCTCTGTGCCTTCAAGAAGGGCCACTGTGAGGAGGGATCTGGACATCCCATCAGAGGAGAAGTGAAAGGAGCCGAGGGCTTCGGCCTGGAGCCAAGAAGGCACGCAATCTTAAAATGCCACTTTTCCAGTCATCCGACAGTCATTCCTGGCACGTCAGGGACTGCTGGATAAGGCAAGACATATTCAGCTTCAGAGGATTAACAGTCTAGTAACCCAATGCAGGGAGTACAGGACTCTGTGGTATTGCCTGCTCTGGATGGGGAGTGGGCTTCCTGGAGGAGGCGGTATCTAACGTGAGTCTGGAAAGATGTGTAGGAAGGAGTTAATCTGGCAGGGGGTGTGGGGGGGTAGGGGGGTGGGCACGGGAGAGGGGAGTAGCCGGCGCTAGGGCTGTATGGGGAGGGGACGTGGTGTCTTGCATGGGGTGGGGACTGAGGGGGAGGGAGTTGGCATCAGATCAGAAAGAGCCTTGGAGGTCAGGCCAAGGGAATCACGGAAGGTTTTTAAGGAGGGAAGCAACCAAATGAGATTTGCATTAAAAAAAAAAAAAAATCAGCTCCTGGGGCGCCTGAGTGGCTCAGTGGGTTAAGCCTCTGCCTTCGGCTCAGGTCATGATCCCGGGGTCCTGGGACGGAGTCCCACATCGGGCTCCTGGCTCCATGGGGAGTCTGCTTCTCCTTCTCCTTCTCCTCTGCCTGCAGCTCCCGCTGCTCGTGCTCTCTCTCTCTCTGTCAATTAAATAAATAAAATCTTAAGAAAAAAAAAAAGAAACTCAAACTTCTTAAACTTAAATAGATCTTCCCGGAGGGACAGCATTCATGAGCCACTCACCAGGTACCTCTGTGCCCTCACCCTGGGGGCTGGAAGACTCATCAGAGGTCACCAAGGGAGAAGGAGAATGAAAGTGTGGGTGGGGGATGGTGGGGTCCCTGGAAGGCTATTTAAGGACAGCCACGAGCAGCTTGCTGGTGAGGACTGCTGTCCAATGAGGCATCCACGTTGCCTGGGAAGTGAATGCCCGCGTCCACTGAGTTCAATGCCTCTCACCCCGGAGGGAATAAATTGCCAAATTTCATCTTTCCTTTTGATCTCCGTTCTCCGGACGTTCCTCCCAACCTATTTTGGGCCACTCTTTTCTGTTGATACATTTTCCACTACAAACAGCGCCTTATTTCTTATATATTGTGACAGTTAAGGATGCAAAAATCGAGAAATAAGTTTATATGTCATAGGGTGGAGCCCATTCCTGGAGCCCACAAGTGCTCTAAAACGCGTATTTATTATATAAGTGTTTATGTTTTTTTTTTTTTTTTTTTTTTTTTTTTTTTTTTACAGCTCAGTAAAAGCAGACACGGGGGACGATGAGGGATGAAGAGATTGTTCCAGAACAAAAAGAGATTTAAGAGCCGGTACATGCCCTTAAAATCCATCGTGTGGGCTTGTCTGAAGTCTAATCCAAGCACATCAGTGGTAAAAAGTGGCAACAGTTATTGAATACCCAGTATTAGATCATGTTGAAGAATTGTTACTTTTTTTTTTAAGATTTTATTTATTTATTTGACAGAGAGAGACACAGCGAGAGAGGGAACACAAGCAGGGGGAGTGGGACAGGGAAAAGCAGGCTTCCCGCCGAGCAGGGAGCCCGATGAGGGGCTTGATCCCAGGACCCTGGGATCATGACCCAAGGCGAAGGCAGACGCCTAATGACTGAGCCACCCAGGTGCTCACCTTTTGTGTGTGGGTACGTGTGTGTATGTGGTGAAAACTTTTCAAGTATGTAATTTTCACGTGAATCTTCCAACTGTGAAAGGGCGGCAACTGATCCAAAATTAAAAATATACTATGTGAGCCAAATAATTTTTTAAGAACACCGTGCTATTCCTGTCTAGCGTGCAGGCTCTGTGTCTGTGAATAGAAAATGCGGGTGTGGAGGCTTGGGGGTCAGAGACACCAACTCAAATATTTCCCTGCGGGGTAAGGAGGATAAGAGATCATATTTGTGAAATGGCTGGTCCAGAGCAGTGCCCTAAATGGAAGTCAATTTTTTTTTAAAGATTTTATTTATTTATCTGAGAGAGAGAGAGAGAAAGCAGGAATAGGAGAGAAAGGGGAGAGGAAGAAGCAGACTCCTGGCTGAGCAGGGAGCCCAACGCAGGACTCGATCCTAGGACCTTGGGATCATGACCTGAGCCGAAGGCAGACGCTTAACCGACTGAGCCACCCAGGCGCCCGGAAGTCAATTTTTACTGCATCAGCACGACTGACACGTATATCGAAAGAACGTGTTTATGCGATCAGCATAGAACAACAGGGTATATGAGGAAGGGGAGGGCCAGCCACAAGCACTCGCTGCTCAGTAATTGCGTTGCCCATTTCCCCCGGACTGGGAATGAGCAGCTCTGGATAAGCCATGTGGCCGTACGGTCAGGGGCACAGCCTTCCGATTTGCACCCCAGCCTTGTCGTGTGTTTCGTTCTCCGATGCACTTAGAAAAGCCAGATGCTCCAGGCCATCAGTGCCGGGGTTCTGAGCCTGGAACTGGAGGGAGGGCCTGGCCAGAAGACGTTCTTCCCGACTAGCCCTAGGCATGACCCTCATTGTCAGCCCCAAACTACGTCAGCCATGAGGAGACCCTGCACGGTCTCCCAGAGGTCAAGAGGCCTGGGACCATTTCCCTTATTAGAGGATTCAGGCGAATTAAGAACAAACACTTGCCAGGCGCCTGGGTGGCTCAGTCGGTTAAGCGACTGCCTTCAGCTCAGGTCAATAATCTCAGGGTTCTGGGATCGAGCCCTGCATCGGGCTCCCAGCTCAGTGGGAAGCCTGCTTCTCCCTCTGCCCTTCCCCGTGCTTGTGCTCTCTCTCTGTCAAATAAATAAATCAAGTCTTTAAAAAAAAATGAACACTTGCCAAGACAGGTTTTTATAGTATAAATATTTACATTTAACAAATTAACACGTCTTAACACACACACACATACACACACACACACACACACACACACACACACTATAATGCTATTTAACTATGCTATTCATGGGTAATTAGATGGACCTGCCTTCTCTACAACCCAGAAAGCCCTTCTTCATTTCCTCTCCCTGTTCCTCTAGTGACTTCTCTTCATCATTTCCGGCTTCAAAATTCAGCTCCTCTGCTGTGACTCCTCCTTTGACTTCCTCTTGTGGAAGCTCTGAACTAATTTGTGCTGCTGCATACGTTTATTACTGCAATTTGGGATTGGGGGTGCACCTTCCACTGGCCTGGGGATGCCTCCAGGGAAGGGATTGGGGAAACCCTTGTGTGTAACCCCAGCACCCAGCCTACTCCTCTCAGGCTGTAGATGGGAATTGAGTGGGGAGGGAGGGAAGAAGAGATGAGAAGGTTCTAGCAAGAACAAAGTGTTGGGGCGCCTGGCTGGCTCAGTCCAGTAGAGCGGCCTGCTCCGGATTTCAGCTCAGGTCATGATCTCAGGGTCCTGGGATCAAGCCCCGAATCAGGCTCCAAGCTCAGCGGGGAGTCTGCTTGAGGATTCTCTCTCCCTCTCCCTCTGCCCCTCCCCCCCTTGTGTATGTGCGTGCGCGCACGCTCTCTCTCTCTCAAATACATAAATAAATAAATAAATATCTTTAAAAAACATAAAAAAAGAAAATGAGATCAAAAGTAGGAGCCCCAAGACAAGTGGTTTGGGGAATCGCCCCTGTGGGGTAAGTGGCTGGGGAGCTGCCCCCCCAGCCCCACACTTCTCTGGCCTCTGGCCAGCATTCCTCTCTGCACCTCAGCTGGTCCCCTCACTTGTGACAGCCTCACTTCTTTCTGGTGAAATCCCTCCCCACCTTCAAGCTTAGCTCAACAGACACCACCGTCTCTGGGAGCTGGACACAGCCATGCACATTTTCTCATTTGATCCTAACAACCGTGCCCATAGGCAGATGTTATGGCTTCATTTTTCGCAGGCAAGGAAACAGAGGCCAGACATGACTTACCAGGTGAGAAAACAGCGGTCAGAAAGGCACTTGGCCGAAGTCTCGCCGGGAGACAGATATAATTGCCACTTCCACATCAGCGCCAGGGACACCTGGGGTCATGACACGGACGCTGCTTTGACTTTTAGAACCGGCGTGTGAGAAACACAACTCAAAACAGAAATTGGCTTTCCCCGCATGTTCTCTCTGCCGTCCCTGTTAATATCCCAAAACATAAATAGCTCTTCAGAAGCTGTGGTTGGTGACTTGTGGGAAGAAGTACAGGCTTTGGGTGGAAGCTAGGACAGACTGCCATTTAGTTGGTGTTTTTTGTTTTTTTTAAGCCGATTCCACACCCAACATGGAGCCCAACGAGGGGCTTGAACACATGACCCTGAGATCAAGACTTGAGTTGAGATCAAGAGTTGGACACTCAACTGACTGAGGCACCCAGGCACCCCCCGCAGACTGCCATTTGAATGAGGAATCCTTGCAATCATCTCTCTCGCAGTGGTTGTAACACAGTCCTCTACAGGCATTACCCAAATGGGTGGGACAAGCCAGTAGAGCTTCCAAGAACTTCTCCAAAGCTTCTCAACAAAACCTTCTGAGTACACAGCCCAGGGTTGGACAACACTGTCATCAGCGCCAAGATTTTTCATTCCTGAGCCCATGGTAGACATTGCTTACAGATCACAGGACTCCCTCCCACCAAGCCAGAGAAAAAGCCCGTCAATGCAGCAATCCAAGTAGCAACAACGAACTGACCGGAGTGGGTGCACGCCAACCAACCTAGTCAACATTTCACCTTATTGCATGCCAGGCCCCTTGCTAGGAGATGCAGGGATGAATAACACACTGTCTCTGCCCTCAAGTCAAATATGGGTAGGGGGTGGGAATAGGCAAAACTGTGAACACATAATTTATAACCAGGTTACATATAAAACCAGGGTTAAATGTATGAACATGGTATCGTGGAAGCTCGTACGAGGCAATGACCAATTCTTTGTAGAAGTGCAACACAGAAGTGGGTTTTGAAGGATGAATAGGAGTTGAATAGGCCAAGCAACGTGGAAAAGGCATTCCTTGCAAAGGAACTAACACATACTAAGGCTTGGGATTCAGAAAGCACTGGAATGGGTATCAGGAGAAGAAAATCAATTCTCAAAGTGGGAAGGAACTCTTTCCTGCATTTCTCTAAGCTACAGATATGTCATCTGTAAAAAGGGTAATAGTACCTACCTCTTAAGATTGTGTTGAGGACTGAATAAGATAACGTGTGTAATGACCTCACACAGTACCTGGGTCAGCGAAAGGCAGCTTCCATGGATGCTTCCAGAATGCCAATGGGCATGCAATTGATCTTTGGCAACTGAGCTAGAATGGGTTTAAAGTAGAGGAATGTCATCAGATTTTTTTAAATGTGATATTTTCCATGATTAAAATACATGCCTATTTTAGAAGAGTTGACGATATTTTAAAAGGAGAAAGGAGAGAAGAAAATATGACCTCATTGCCTCTCCACCCAGAGAGTATCTCTGGGAATATTTCTGGTGCAGTATCTTCTCGTCTTTACTCAGCAGACTTTTCTATATCCATGGCCATACCATATGGACAAAAACTTCTCTAGTTTTTCCACATAAAAATGGTGACATAGGGGCGCCTGGGTGGCTCAGTGGGTTAAAGCCTCTGCCTTCGGCTCAGGTCATGATCTCAGGGTCCTGGGATCGAGCCCCGCATCGGGCTCTCTGCTCAGCAGGGAGCCTGCTTCCCCCCCCCCCCTCTGCCTGCCTCTCTGCCTACTTGTGATCGCTTTCTCTCTGTCAAATAAATAAATAAAATCTTTACAAAACAAAGGTGACATAAGCAGTTTTCTATATTATGACAATCTCTTTGAATATGTCATCTTAGTGGCAAATAGCCATTTGAATAGATCTATTATAACTTACTCTGTGAATTCCCTGCTTGTTGGACATATATGTTGTTTACAATTTTTTTACGATTGTCAGTAACGTGATGGAGAATGTCTTGACTCATAAGGCTTTTTTTTTTTTTTTTTGGTACTTCATATTATTTCCTTAAGCTGGTGTCTCAAAGAAACTAGAGAATTTAAGAATCTTGATGCAATGCTAGCCACCTGTTTCTTGAAAGGGTGCATTTATCCTCCCTCAGCTGTGTTTGCTTCACACGAGCCTTACTAGCTTTGGGCGTTCTCCCTTAAAATGAAATCTCTGCTAATGTGTTGGCCACCAAAAACAAAAGCAAAGGCACAGCATTTCCTTCATTATCCAAAAGCTGGAGAAAACCGCACACATGCGTTTCACACACGGTTCTGCATTCCAACTTCTCGGTGCTTGGTTTTTATCTAGCTGCTTGATAGATGAGGGAGAGATCTTAAGTTGTTATCAAATACACTTAAAATATGAGTTAAAAGGAATATTTTATTTTCTGTTTGCCTTGTAACCAACGGAGCCACCCAGGCACCCCTTGTGTTTGCCTTTTAATTTAGAGTTTTAATTCTGATGGAATTAAGTCCTACCTAGTTCTTTCTTGGCAATCACTTCTTTCCTTTAGAGGTTCAAAAGGGCAGGAATTTTTCACTCCCTCTAGGTAGGACCTCAATTTCCTCATCTTTTATTTATTTATTTACTTGTAAAGATTTATTTATTCGGGGCGGGGGAGGAGCAGAGGGAGAAGGAGAGACCATCTTGAGCAGGCTCCACGCTGAACACGGAGCTCGCCACGGGGCTTGATCTCATGACCCTGAGATCATAACTTGAGTCGAAACCAAGTGCGCCACCCATGCACCCCTCCTCACCTTTTAACAGGGGGAGGCACTTCCTTCTGGGCTTCCTTCTAGGTGAGGATTCCCGGACTCTGGACTCTCCAGTGTAGCCTGATACTGTCAACCCTCTCCAAGGGGACTGGGGCTCCTTTCTCCTTGAGGAACTCATCTATTCATTCGACTAACACCTTCTGAGCATCTACCCTGTGCTGGGCATTATTCTAGGTGCTGAGGATACAGTAGCAAAGCAAAGAAAGCCCCTGCCATCCCTTCTAGTAAGGAGAGATGGACAACAAAGAAACCGGAAAGTTATAATAATTCAGATAGTGCAAATACCATGGAGAGAATAAAGGAGGTAAGGGGTTAGGGAGTGCCAGGAGATGGGGAAGGGGAGTTGCTACTATATCTAGAAGGTTCAGGTGACATTTCGGCAGAGGTGTGAATGAAGCGAGGAAGCCAGTCACATGGATATTTCTGGTAGAAGAGCATTTCAGGTAGAGGGAAGAGCAAATGCAAATGCAAAGATCCCGGAGGCAGGATGGCTAGAGCAAAGAGCACAAGGGATGGTGTGGGGAAAGGGTCAGAGAGGGCAAATCGTCTTAGGGCCCTCTTAATGGTTTGGCTTTCACTGAATGAAATGGAAACCACTGGATGGTTTTGTGCAGAGCAATGACCTGATTGTAGCAGGGTTTTAAAGGAGGTAGAAGAGGCCTCTGGTCTAGGGGCGCCTGGGTGGCTCAGTTGGTTAGGCATCGGACTCTGGATTTCAGCTCATGATCTCAGGGTCATGATCTCAGCAGGGAGTCTGCCTGGGATTCTCTCTGTCCCTCACCCTGCTCATGCTCTGTCTCTCTCAAATAAATTTAAAAAAAAAGAAGAAGAGGCCTCTGGTCTAGTGACCACCATAGGCTCCAGCTCCGGAATGGGCTATACGCTGTCCCATTCCCAGCTGAGGGAACTGGGCCTTATGTCTCTCCTTCTCAGTTCTCCCGGAAAGAACAGTCCAGAAGTTTCAGCGAGGAACTCTTCCCTTCCTGCAGTTGACATAACTGGGCCAAGCTTTTGTGTTGGTAGCGGGGAGGGGAGGGAGCCAAGCCTGGGGGATTGTATGTTAAATGCAGAATTTCCTACCTTGCGGGTGACCACACGGTGGTAATGGTCCAGGGGTGGGCGGTGCAGGCCTCATTCCGTCCACCAATCTAGCCAGCATCTACCTCTTGTGAGCCTAGGACCCTTTCTGGCTCAGGGGAGGCGGGGGATGGTCAACAAGCCAGTAACGAGCCCACACACAGTCGTGGTAACCAGAAATAGAGCTTCACCACCCCAAAATTCAGGCCTGTGGGTCACAGCACAAAGCTTGCCTCCAGAAATCCATTCAACTGTGCTATTGTCCGGAAAGTGGCCCTTTTTGGCCCCGCCCCTCCTAGACCTGGTCAGGCCCCCAAATGAGCAGCCTTGAAGTCCCACAGCTCCTCTCCTTTAAAGCTCTTTCCACAGTTGAACTCTTGCGGAGATTAGTAGGATTCTTTGATCTGACTCCCCCACCATTATGAAAATTACAGGGCCTGGTAAATGCATTCTTGAAGCACTCCCGGCATGGTCCCGACATATAAGGGGTGCTCAAGAAATGGGCTGAGTGAGTCAATGATAAAGGAGAAAGGCAGGTAATGTTTTTCACTTTTACAGGCAATAAAACATACCCAGACAGGTGTGACTGCCTTCTGGCCCAATTCCTATAGTAGGAGGACCCGGATCATAGAGCCACACCTGATGGCCTCCCAGGCCTCCTCCAGCTTCTCCTCCTCTGCTCCACCGAGGGCAGAGCCAGTCCTGAGCCTCTGAAACAAGACCGGTTTCCCAGGAACAGATCCCACGGCAGGTGTGGAGCGAGTGACAGCCCACTGATAACAATAACAGCATTTAAAATGTTCCAGACGCTATTTCCGCAGCAACTCTTTGAGGCAGCTCCTATTAGCATCCTCAGTTTAAAGATGAAGAAACGGCGCACAGTGGGTATGTGCTATGGCCAAGATCGTAGCAGACCCAAGGTCACAGAACCAAGGTAGCTGCCTCTGCTGCCTCGCAGAACATCAGAATGGGCATCAGAGGTCAGGTGCTCCCCGGGCTCCGCCTGGAGCACCCCATGTCCAGACTTCCTCATCTGTAGATCATTAATAATGGCTAGCCACAGGGTTGTTGGAAGGATAATGCGCGCGGAGTTTAGTGCAGTGCCCAGCAGATGATCAATAAATGTTAATTATTGATATTTTTGTTATCGTTTAGAGCGCTTCTGGGCCCGGAAAGGAGCGCTGCAGGGCGGTATCCTTGCACAGACTGCAGGTGAGGTCACTCGGGAGCAGGGGTGTGGGGCCCCTCTCTCGCCCTCACCAGCCCAGAGCGGGCGGGGCGAGAGTGAGGGGGACAGCAGCCCCGCCCCGCCCGACTTTTTTAAAAAGGGACGTTGGGCGCAGGCGCAGAAAGCCCAGCCGGCCGTCTGGCGCAGCCCTTGAGGCGCACGCGCATGGAGGGGTGCGCGAGCCCCCCGGGCGAGCCCCGCGCGCGTCTCAGCCCCGCGGTCCTGTGCCGCGGCCCCGTGGAGCCGCTCGTCTTCCTCGCCAACTTCGCTTTGGTCCTGCAGGGCCCGCTCACCACGCAGTACTTGTGGCACCGCTTCAGTACCGACCTCGGCTACAATGGCACCCGGGACAGGGGCGGCTGCAGCAACCACAGCGCGGACCCCATCATGAAGGTGACGGCGCGGGAGGAGCGCGGAGCCGGGCACCGGGGCGGGGTGGGGGCGACGGGCGCGAGCGTGGGGGCGGCCGAGGGGGCGGGGCCTGCGTCCGGGAGCGGGCCAGCTGGATTTTGGGTAGTGGGCGGGGCCAGAGCAAAGTTGGGACCTGAGCGAGCACTGCGGGGGGTGGAGGGGGATGCTTAAAGCCCTTCTGGGTAAAGCGAGGCCGAGAGGATTAACAAAAGGGAGTAAAAGTAAGGGAATGGGACGGTGGTCCATTCGTCCATAAGCCAGGGCCCGTTTTTTGGGAGTTTTACAAAGATTCTCTGAGGTTTAGGGCTCCGAAGATCCCTGTATCCCTGTATCTCCCGGGATGGTGATGGTTTGCGGGGCGGGCAGCCCAGAATGCGGAACAGCACCTGGTTAGGATTCATGTCCCCACAGGAAGTGGAGACCCTTACCTCCCACTGGACCCTCTACGTGAACCTCGGCGGCTTCCTGGTGGGGCTCTTCTCGTCCACCCTGCTGGGGGCCTGGAGTGACTGCGTGGGCCGCCGCCCCGTGCTGGTGCTGGCCTCCCTGGGCCTGTTGCTGCAGGCGCTGGTGTCCATCTTCGTGGTGCAGCTGCAGCTCCACGTGGGCTACTTCGTGCTGGGCCGCATCCTTTGCGCGCTCCTCGGGGACTTCAGTGGCCTTCTGGCTGCAGGCTTTGCCTCGGTGGCAGATGTCAGCTCCAGCCGCAGCCGCACCATACGAATGGCCCTGCTGGAGGCATGCATCGGCGTGGCGGGGATGCTGGCCAGCCTCCTTGGGGGTCACTGGCTCCGGGCCCAGGGTTATGCCAACCCCTTCTGGCTGGCCTTGGCCTTGTTGATAGCCATGACTCTCTACGCAGCCTTCTGCTTTGGTGAGACGGTGAAGGAGCCAACGCGCACCCGGCTCTTCACGCTTCGGCATCACCGGTCCATTGTCCAGCTCTATGCGACTCCCGCCCCAGAGAAGTCCAGGAAGCATTTAGCCCTGTACTCATTGGCCATCTTCATGGTAATCACTGTGCACTTTGGGGCCCAGGACATCTTCACCCTCTACGAGCTGAGCAGACCCCTCTGCTGGGACTCCAAGCTCATCGGCTACGGTTCTGCGGCACAGCACCTGCCGTACCTCACCAGCCTGCTGGGCCTGCGGCTTCTGCAGCACTGCCTGGCCGACAGCTGGGTGGCCGAGATTGGCCTGGCCTTCAACGTTCTGGGGATGGTGGTCTTTGCGTTCGCTACTATAACCCCCCTCATGTTTACAGGTAAAGTGTGTGGGCTCGGGGACGGTTTGTCCCAAAGGTGCCGGGTGAACATTGGGGATCAGACACTCACTGCCCCTAAATGTGGTTCGTGCCTGTTTCTAGGAACATTGTTAGGCTCCTCGCCTGCACTGGAGGACAGACAACTAAGAAACTTCGTAAAAATGCCATCTTTGTTAGACGGAAAAGACAGACCTTCAGTAGCCTCAGTCATTAATCCACGTTGTCAACTATAAACATCATTAGTAAGATAGAGCAAAAGACACAAGTATGGGTCATACACTGATTGCTCTACTTGTTGGCCTCCCACAGCCAGTATTTATGGTGTCCTCAAACAAAGTCCATGCCATTAATGCCTTAATATTCACTTCTCTGATAAGAATCACAGGCCCTACCTCAAATACCCTTGGTCACCTTCCTTGAGTTTTTAAAAAAAAGTTAGTGTTCTCTGACACAGATATCAAATTCCTGCCTGCCTTAGTTCTTCTTTTTCTTCTTCCTCCTCCACTCCCTCATCCCCTTCCCCGCTCCCTCCTCCCCCTCCCCCTTCTTCTTTTGGTGGGAGAGGGGTGGCTAGGAATAAGGAAGTGAACTTTTTTTAGAGAGATAAATTTTGATAGAGTCCTAAAATATGTTGTTTACAAAGTCAGCTGATGAGTAATCAGAGATGTCTTAACTTGGCTGTTTGCCTGGAGAGTGAGGCCGAAGGGGATACGGGTATCTTCCTCTCCTGCCCACGGCATCTCCCGTGGCCTGGGTGCTGGGCTCAGTGCCCTCAGGGGTGCAGAGATAATGGAGACCTCTCCTGACTCTGGGGAGCCTCAGCGGAGGGGGGTTTGAGGGCCTGACACCTGAAGGGGCCCCGGGCTGCCTCATATACCCACTTGTGAGGATCCACTGTCCTCTCGGACCAACAGTCACAGAAGGGAGAGAAACTTACGAAAGAAACCTTGTAAGCCATTGAGTAACAAATACAAGGGGAAAAGGAACTTGCAGGAATCCCTCACGTATTCATTTCCCAGGGCTGCTGTAACCAATTTTCACCAACTGGATGGCTTAAAACAATGGCAGCGTATTCTCTCACAGTTCTGGGGTCCAGAAGCGAGGTATCTGTGTCAGTGGGCCCCAGGCAAGGGGTCGGCAGGGCCACGCTGCCTTCGGAGGCTCTGGGAGGGGATCTCCCTCTTCCAGCTTCTGCTGGCTGCCAGGATTCTGTGGCTTGTGGCCGAGTCACCCTAATCTCTGCCTCTGTGGTGACAAGGTGTCTTCCTCCTCTATGTGCCTTCTCTGTTGTGTTACATCTCTCCCCGTTTCCCTCTTCTAAGGATTCACGTGATTGCATTTAGGGCCCATTCCGGTCCAAGAAGAGCGCCTCATTGCGAGATCCTTAATCCCATCTTCAAAGACCCGTTTTCCAAATAAGGCAACACTTAACAAATCCCAGAGATTCCGACCTGATATCTTAGGGGGACCGTTATTCAGCCTCCTACACACCCCAGAACCATTCTGTGACAAAAGCTTTGTTATCCTTTCACAGACAGGAGTCATGGCCAAGGCCACACAGTTAGTAAGCGATGGCGTCAGGTTAGGAACTCGGGGCCGACTCCAAAGCCCATGCTTGTTTTCTGTGCCTTGCCATCTCCCTTCGAAATGTAAGGTGGGTGGGTGGGGCCTGCTGTGACCACAAGAGGCCTTCTGACAACAGAATTGGGGGGAAATCAGCATTCATTCACCAAAGAGGTAGTGGGTAGGTCAAGCCCTGAGAAAGGCGGTCTCCATCCCTCATGGTCACTGTCTCCTTCACCGATAGGGAAGCTCTTCCTGTGTCCAACCCAAGTCCCACCCGGGCTGTATATGTAGAGGAGCTCTGCTAAGGACGGTGCTTGGGCACCCCTCTCCCTGACCCCCTTTTCTTGTTTGTTTCTTTCTCTGCAGGGTATGGGCTCCTGTTCCTGTCCTTAGTCATCACACCCATCATCCGGGCCAAGCTCTCCAGGCTGGTGGGCGAGTCAGAGCAGGGTGAGTGCCGGGGTCAGCCTGCATCTGGTTCCTCGCGGCCAGCGTTGCCTGTACTGCGCAGAAAGCAGCTGAGCCAGGAGGCGGCTTACCTTCCTCCCTCCCGCCCCGGACACGTTAGTAGCCAAGGCAAATGCACTTCTGCCAAATTGCCGAGGGCTGGCGGAGGACCACAGGGCCTTGGATTTTCAGATCACGAGGTTGGAATTCGCAGTCAGCAGAGCACACTTGTTCTCGTGGGTAACCCACGCACTGGATTTACTCTCTCCAGACCTCAGCTTTTCCGTCTGTAAAATGGATGCGATGATGTCAGCGTTCCCTGCTTCACTAGGGCCAGTGTGCAAGCTCAGAGGAAGCAAGCAACCTTTAGATATTTCCTTATCCCCGAGTGACAGATGAAGAAGCAGAGACCCAGAGGGTTAAATCAGGTCACCCAAGGTCCCTCAGTAAGTGGTGGGGCTAGCTCTGTTTTTAAGAGCAGGAAGTCCTGGTTCTATCACCCACTGGCTGTGTGATCTTGGGCGGGTCCCTTTCTGTCTCGGCGCCTGTTTCGTCCTCTGTAACATGAGTGGTTTGCTCTTGATGACAAGGGCCTCCCAGCTCTGACGCTCTGACAGAGTTCTAACTCAGTTTCTGTTGGGTTGTTGCTCATTTTGCAAAATTTGGGTTCTGCTGGCATATCTCTAAGGAATAGATTCTTGGGCCTCTGGGTCTTTAGATCCTAGTCTGGAAATATCTGGCTCATCCATTTACCCCCCATCTGCCCTGGAAGGAGGATCTGGTGCCATGCATAGCCCACTATGGGTTCGTTCTGTTGCCCCCCCCCCCCCAGAACCCGTGTACCTTCATTCATTCACTCAGTAAGCTTTTTTCCTAGCACCTTCGCTGTACCCAGAGAGGCCCCAAGGGGAACTGGAGAAAAGAATAGCCCTCACTAACCGACTCCCTCCAGGGGGCAGGGCCTGTGATGGATGCTTTATATGTGAATTTACTCTTGCTGCCAACCTGTGAAATCGGTATTATCCTTGTTTCACAGAAGGGAGACAGAACCTCGGAAGGATAAGCAACTTATTCAGTGATCACACAGATAATAAGTGTTGGAACTGGGAATTAAGCCAGCAATTAATCCCAACAGCAAATGATTCCCAAACAGGATAAACCAAAACCCGTTTTACCAGGCTTTTGGTAGAAGATAGCACACATACTTTGAATACGTGGATTTAATAACAGCCATTTATTTGGTAGCCCCTGTGTGCTAACTGCTCTCCATGCACGACCTCGTTGAACCCTTATCACAACACACGATGTAGGATTTATCGTTGAGGAAGGTGAGACTCAGAGAGGTTAAGTGACTTGCCCCAGGTCACACAGCGGTGAGCTAGCGGTGCTGGGATTTGAACCTAGGTCTTTCACCCCAAAGTAAAAGTATGATGTGTATTTCTGCGCAGGTGCTCTCTTTTCTGCTGTGGCCTGCATCAATGGCTTGGCCATGCTGACGGCTTCTGGCATCTTCAACTCGGTCTACCCAGCCACCCTGAACTTCATGAAGGGGTTCCCCTTCCTCCTGGGAGCCGGCCTCCTCTTCATCCCGGCCATTCTGATTGGGTAATGCGGGGCTCTGACCCATGATCATAATGCCCTTTATCCCAAAGCTTTCCTCTTTCTCCTCCTCCCAACCAGACTCATTCATGGAACCCCTTGACTCTCCCCTTGCGGACAGCTGCCTCATGATCCGGGAGCCATTCCCCAGGGGCAAGGCAGAGGGGCAGAGAGGCAGTAGGGGAAGGGTCAGGCTACCATTGCTTGCTGGCAAGGCTGTGCTCTCTCCCTCAGCTCCCCTCCTTCTCCACTTCCATTTTGCAGATGGAAGTACGGTGGTGGAAATGTGCTAACGGGAAGCCTGGAGAGCTTCCTCAGCTAGTAACAGCTGGGCCCCAGGCTAGCTTGACCTACTGGCTTCTTTCCCCTGTAGCCTCAAGAGTTGCTTTCTAGAGCCCTCTGTCTCTGGACATTGCCTCGTCTTCCATCTCTCGGCGTTGGGAGGGAATGCCTGTAGCAGCCCGCCTGATAAAGCCTCTGTCCCGTCTCTTAAGAGCTGAGGATGTCTCCCCCACGTCAAATCTGAACCCTTTCTCTGATCTCTCTCACAGGGTGCTGGAAAAGGCTAATCCTCGCCCTGAATTCCAGCAGTTTCCGCAGAGCCCCTGATCCGCCTGGACCGGAGGACAGAGGGCAAAGGGAGCGAAGCAAACACTAAACAACTACCAAGTATGCATCTGGGTCCCAGCCTGCGCGACACCGCACCGCCCCTCAGAGGGCACGCGTCTGCCTCGGACAGAGTGGCCCAGCTAGACGGCTGTGCCAAGCCTAGGACTCTCGAACCTAGACTTGGAACCCAGACAGTCCTGCTCCAGGAGGCAGTGGGGGAGCCGTTTGGAACCTTTCTACCGTCAGTCACAGGGAACCCTCCAGAGGAGAGCAGGGGTCCCGACGGAGGGACACCTCAGGGAGCAGCTGAAGCATGAGACAGGCATCTCCGCTTCGGCCCAGACGGCACAGCTCACCGGGCCGTTTCTGGTGCGCGGCACCAGCGGCTCCTCGGCGACGGATGTGGTTCTGAGGGGAAGGCTGTGGCAAGGGCTGGGTGCCCTCTGGGGGAGAGTGCTGCCGTCTTGGGCTGGGAATCGATCCTCTGAGCTTAGCAGTGCCAATCACAATAAATCCATAGAATCACACTGAAGTGAACCTTCCGGGCCCAAGGCCTTGGGCTGTGGGGCTGTCTGCTTTCCCGTTCCCGGTCTGCCCGCCGGAGGTTGGACAGCAGCAAGCTTCCGGGCTGGGCAGGAGCCCCCCTGAGCTGCCGTGGGCCGGCCCACACCGCATCTCACTGCTCTTCTCCTGCGCTGCTGGAGGGGCTGGAGGGTTGCCGGGCTGGTGTCAGGCCCGTGGAGAGATCGGGGGCAGAGCCCGTTCCCGAGGCTCCATCAGAGATCCATCCCTGAAGGCGTCAGTTTTTGTTACTGCTCTCGTGCTCCCATTGCCACGTGTTTCAGCAGGGCCGTGTGCTGAGACCATCCTGCATCTGTAGCTCAAGGGGAACCCGGAGAGGGGCCTGACTCCCCGATGCGATCCAGGGGCCCCGGCTTCTCAGAGAACGAGGGGCCCTTTTCCAGGCTGTTAGGGAAGCCCGGCTTAGAAGTTGTAAGGCACCAGCTTCAACGAGGGCTGCTAGCCCCCACACAGACCCAGATCAGGTGGCACTTGCTGCGGCCGTGAATTGGCCACAGGGCTTGGCCCCTTCTCTCTCCCCTGCCCTGGAAATCACACAGGTGCCATGTGTGACTCCGCCGGGGTCAGCCGTGGCCTCTGCAGCCCAGGCCTGTTGCCACATTCTCAGCTCACCGTCTCTACCCTGGGGAGACCAAAGCAAGGTGAGGAGTACAGTTCTTCACGGCCTGTGCCAGCCTGAGGCAGTGAGGAGGGTCAGGAAAAGCTTCTGGGCTGGCCTCAGGCCGGGGCTCTGCTCTGGGCACTGCCTCTGGCTCGCTTGTGACCTTGAGCAAGCCCTCCTCCGAAGGGCTGGGTCAGCAGTGCCCTGAACTGTCTGATCACAGGTGGACGAGTCAGGAAACACTAGATTAGACGATGTTCTGAGACCCTTCCCACCTCATACATTCTAGAATGAGATGCCTCTCTTGCTGGGCAGGGGAGAAGAGATGAAGGAGTTGGAGCTGAACTTCCTGACCTCTGGGTGTCCCTGAGCAGTCCTCAGTCCCTGGGGACGGCTAGGGCGAGGTGGGTAGGGACCTCGCTGACTCAGCCCGGACCTGCAGCCCAGCTGGGCGGAAAACCCTGACCCTGCAGGCCTACGTCAGAGCAGGCTCTGGGGGAAAGGCTGTTTCTCAGCCCTGGTTCAGGACCAGCCCTGTGGGGCCAAGTCTGGCTGGGAGGGAGGGGGGCGAGGGTCATCACCTCGGGGTTGGAGGCTGGGCTCTGATTCCCCAGA
This sequence comes from Potos flavus, assembly GCA_028534135.1. Classification (NCBI taxonomy): domain Eukaryota; kingdom Metazoa; phylum Chordata; class Mammalia; order Carnivora; family Procyonidae; genus Potos; species Potos flavus. Next base: position 36,705,177 of record CM052891.1, on the reverse strand, counting down.
GACATGAAGGGGCAGCAGCCGAGGGTGTAGGAAGGGAAGAAACGGCCTGGCAGCCTCCCTGAATACTGCCCGCAGAGCACCTCAGGAGGGAGGGGGACCAATCGGGGACAAAAAGACAGCTTCCCCTGGGGGGCACTCATCCCACTGTATTGTTACTGTCGCTGCTCTGCGATGGCAGCCTCCACTCTGCATCCGGGGCCTGGCACTGGTGGCCACTCCTGTGGCCTGAAGGAGGCAGGGTCGAGAGCAGTGAAGGCCAGAGCTGGGGCCAGGACCGGCTAAAGACTGAATCTTCGGCAGGAGCGGGAGTAGAAGGAAGGCATCCCAAGCCCGGAGGGAGATCTCCGACTCTCTGACGATGCGGCTCAGGAGCTATGAGTGACCTGGCCAGCCCCTGCGGGAGGTGACTCTGGAAGCTGAGCCAGCCTGAAGTGTCAGGGCACTGCCCCCGGGAGGGGAGAAGCAGGGCGGGCTCCCGCTGACCCCGAGCAGGAGCCCGGGTTTACGGGAGGGGGGCTGCTTTCTTGTCCTACCTGAGTGGAGAAAGGGGCAGAAGGATATTCCTGCTTGTTTATTTCTGTATAGCTCTTGGGCCAGCGTTTTTTGGTGAAAACCTGCCCCCCACTGCCAGACCCTCGGGGCAGAGGAGAAGCCAGCTGTGGGGAGAGTAACAGCCCTGCCCGGGGCACAGCCTCCAAGATGGTTCTCGGGACGGGCCTTGGACTGAGCACCAGGAGACCAGGCCTGGATCCCAGGGCTGCCGCTGCTGATTTGGGAAACGGCCCGTCATTCAGTCATTCAGTCCCTTTTCCGTCCAAGGGAGATAATACCGGCTGGGGTTGCAGGAACCATGGAGGGGTGTGGGGCGGGGTGGGGGGGAGGGTTGGAATGGCAAAGGTTTGGGAGGGATTTGTGTTTTAGAGCCTCGCTAGTTCAAGGGTCACTCCTTGACCATCCGCACCCACTCACCTGGGAATTTGTGAGAAAGGCAGAAACCCAGGCCCTGCCAAAGGTCTCCTGAACGCCATCGTTGCAAAATCCCCGGGTGATTCCAACACACCCCTCACCCTTCTTCAGGATCCTGCCTCTTCCCGTGTTGCTGCAGGCTCTGTCCAGCCCACCGCTGCCGCCACAGGGGGCTGCCTCCCCTAGCCGGCCCCTGAGCAAGCGTGTGGGGAGGGGCTGGGCGAGCCGGCCGAGCCCGGCAGGAACCAAGGCCCAGCAACAAGGCACGGGGAGGGCGGCTAGCTGCCTGCTGACACGGCCTCGGTGGCCCAGGCCCGGTGAGCGCAGCTGCCAGCCAGAGGGAGGGCTGGCGTGGCCGACCCTGACCGCGGGCGTGGCTAAGAGGACTGCACCTCAGGAAGGCTGGGCCGGGAGCGGAGACCAGGCCGGCTAAGGACACAGTGGTTACAGGTCAAGGCCACAGGGTGGCAGGAAGCGGTGAGGCCAGAAGCCAGGCCCGGTCTGGGTGGAGAGCCATCACCGGAGCCCCATTTCAGGCTGGCTGCTGGGCCCGGGCCCTTGCTTGGCCCAGAGGGGTAGGCATTGCCCGAACTCGTCAGAGGGAGGCTGCCAGCCTTCCTCCTACTCAAGCTGGCTGCTGTCTGGGCAGGAGGGGGTGTCGTGTGCGGCAAACCCTCCATTCTCCAGGGGCTCTCCCACACCTGAGATAGAGAACCTGGTAGCAGGGCTTGGGGATGGGGTGGGGGGTCTAGCCCTGAGCACCCCCAATGCCTGGCTTCCGCTCCTTTTGCAGACACCGAGGAGGCTGGGCTTGAGGTGGACCGCGAGCGTGGGGGCAGAGCGACAGCCGTTTCCGGAGAAGGGCCCGGGCGGCTGCAGCTGAGAGAGGCCGGTTCGAGGAGCTGCTTCTTCGGGTGGGACGATGGAAGCGGGGGTCGCAGCAGGGCCTGGGATCTAAGGGTTGGTTAAGTTGGGCCCATGGGTGCGGCCCCCTCCAAACTGGTGTCGGAGCCTGCCGACGAGTCCCGGGAGGAGCGGCCCTGCAGGAAGCGGATGATCTTCTCAATCGTGGCCTCCTGGTATTCGTGGGACCACCTGTGGGCACAGGGGCTGGTGGGTCAGGGGGCCGCGCAGGGGGGAGCTGCTGGCTGGGGGCTGCGCACCCGCCCCTCTCCTCACTTGATGCCATTGAAGGTGAGCACGGCCTGCATGTCCTCGGGCAGGTCCTGGGGCTCTGGCCACTCGAAGCCATCGATGACCGGCACGATGTTCTTGCCGCAGCTCAAAGCAGTCACGATCTCCTGCAGGAAGAAACGAGGGGATGAGGAAGAGACCTGGGTCCCCCATCTAGGGACCTTGGAGCCAGGCGGTCCCTGGGAGGGGTGCTGGTGCTGAAGTCTGCTTTGACTTCTCCCTCGCCTCTTGTTTTTTTAATAAAAATCAAATATTTGGTTTCTGCCCCAGGTCCTTGGCATAGAGCTCCTAAAGCGCTGGGAATCCCCGGATGACTGGAGGTTGGGCATGGGGGGGTTGCCTAGAGAGCTTCTGGATGGGGGCTGCTTGCCAGGAAGACCAAGCTATGATGAAAAAGTTGGAAATTGTAAGTATCTCACATATAGTCACAGACGCAAACCTCCCAGGAGGGGAGAGGGGCTTAGAGACTGAGTTCACTCACCGGGGGCCAATGACTTCATCGTGCCTCCATAGTGAACCCTCCATCAAATCCCCCAAGGATGGGGTGGGTTGGTGGACACATCTAGGTGTTGGGAGGGTGGCCTGCAGAGGGCATGGGAGCTCTGAGCCTCCCTGCCTGTGCCCCATGCCCCATACCTTAACCCTATGCATGGCTCACATTCGAATGTGCCCGAGTTATAGCCTCTGCGATGAACGCGTAATATAGTTAAGTGCTTTCTCAGTTCTGCATGTCATTCTAGCAAGTTAGTGCACTGGCCGGGAGAGGGATGTGTGCGTCATGGGAACTCCTGACTTGGTAGCCAAGTCAGACAGAAGTTCTAGTAGCCTGGGAACCCGGAACTCTGAAGTGAGCGCAGACACGTGGGACTGAGCTCTTAATCCTCTGGAGTCTGACACTCGCTCTGGGTAAGTCAGTATCAGAACTGAACTGGGGGCGCCTGGGTGGTTGGGTCGGTTAAGCGTCGGACTCTTGGTTTCAGCTCGGGTCACGATCTCAGGGTCATGAGATCGAGCCCCATGTCGGGCTCTGCGCTCAGCGGGGGGGAGTCTGCTTCTCCCTCTGCCCCCGCCCCCCTCACACTCACAGTGCGCTCTCCCACTCTCAAATAAATAAATAAATCTTAAAAATTTTTTTAAAAAGAACTGAATTGTGGGACATTGGTCGCACAACACCAGATGTGCCAACTTGGTGTTGGCAAATTGGAGAAATGGCTGTTGATGTTGGAAAAAAAAACCCACACAACTTGGTGTTAGAAGAAAAACATCACCTTCTGGACCCAGACTGATCCATCACCGGTCCTGCCAGCTGTACTCATTTCTCAGATCTACTCACTTTGGCTCTTCACCCCCCCACCACACTGCTCCAACCCCTTTATCTTTGTGCCCTACTAAGTCTCTCCTCCTCCACTGTTGCCCCCTCTAACTTCTTCTCTGCATTGCTCTTTCACCTGGCTGCTCTTTTCAAAATGCAAATCTGATCATGTCACCCCCTACTTAAAAATCTTCAAGACTTTACATGGCTCTTAGAATAAAATTCAGGGCGCCTGGGTGGTTCAGTTGGTTAAGCGTCTGCCTTTGGCTTGGGTCATGATCCCGGGGTCCTGGGATCGAGTCCCACATCAGGCTTCCCCTGCTCTGTGGGGAGCCTGCTTCTCCCCTTCCCTCTGCCTGCCACTTCCCCTGCTTGCGCTCTCTCTCTGTCAAATAAATACTTAAAATCTTTAAGAAAAAAAAAAAAAAGAATAAAATTCAAACTCCTTACTGTGGTCTGAAGGCTCCACGTGGTTGACCACAGCTCCCTTCCCAGACTCCACCCCTGCACCATTCTCCCAGCCACACAGACCGTGCAGCCCCTTAGATTTGCCACCCTCCCTCCCTGCACAGGGCCTTTGCACACGCTCTTCCTGGCCCCTCCCCCTGACTGATGCTTACTCATTTTTCTGATCTGAGCTCAATCCATACTTTCCCAAGGAAGTCTCCCCTTCCCTTCTCTGACCAGGCACGATCTCCCTATTGTAGGCTCTCAAAGGCTCTTTAGCACATGCTACAGTTGCAAACTTAATGAGTAATTTACTTAACATCTGTCTTCCCCACCAGACATAAAGACAGGGATCATGTCCTGTTTTTACCCATCTTGTATCTCAGCATCTTTCACAAAGCCTTGCCCATAGTCAGCCCTTGCTGAATACTTCATGGATGGCTGGATGGCTGGATGGTTGGAGTGAATGAATGAATGAATGAATGGAGACAACATAGCACAGCTGTTAGGGGCTACACTCTGGAATCCTGAGGTTGGGGTTCACATCGAATCTCTGACACAGGCTTTGTGGCGTGAGGCAACCAACGGGCCCTCAAAGCCTCTGTTTGGTCTTCTGTTGGGGGATATCCGCCATGTCCCGTGGCAAGTGCTTAGAGCAGCGCCCAGCATGTAGTATGTGCTTAATCAATCACAGGTGTTATGATTTCCTCTTCTGTAAAAGGGGATAATAAACCTCCCTTACAAGGTGCTTCTGAGGATATTACTTACTATTTATGGGTGCTCTGGTGAGTGCTTATTGAATTTTTTTTTTCCCTTTCAAGGGGGAACCTCAGGGATCGGAATTTCTTGAGTGCAGTTCACTTGTGGTTTTCTGTATTGATTATCCGCTAAATGTGGCTTCGGGGAAAGGAGTTTTAAAACCAGAGGCAATGAAGCACTAACAACAACCAAGGAAGGCTGATGGGGCCTTTGGGACTGGTCCAAGGCAGAGGCTCCCGCCTCCCCTCCTCCCTCAGTGCAGTCAGCCGGATGGGTGTCAAGCACCCTTGGGGGGGCAGAGCCTTCCTGGGGAAAAACCCCGCATAACTCCAACCTTGATTGGTTTGGGGGGAACCTCTCATTTTATGAATGAGAAGAAGGAAGCGCAGAGAGGGGAAGGGACTTGCCCCCGAGTCACATAAATGCCCAGCCCGAGAGGGGCCAGGCTTCTGAATCAAGCCTTTAGCTTCCAAGCCCAGGGCTCTTTCAGCCAAGCCCTCTGCCTCTCTGCTGAGAACTTGTTTGAATTCTGAGACTGCACAAATTTGAGAGCCTTTAGACATATGTTTTATCCAGAATTACACAGAACCAAAGACAGCAGGCTTGCTCGTTGCCTATGCAATTCAGAGTCTGGCCAAGAGAGGAAGAATGGCTTGTTCAAGGTCATCCAGGAGGTTAAGAATGAAAACTTGATTAGAGCTGAGTGTTCTGGCCTGGTGAACCTGGTGGACACATATGGCCTTCCCAGTTATCTCAGCTTCCTCTGCTTGGTCACTGGTTCAAGTACCCCGTAAACTTGTCAAGGGCCTACTTCATACCATGCAGGCTTGTAGGCATTCGGGATATAGAGTGAATACAGCAAGGTCTGATCTCGCATGGAGCTCAGCTACTCCTCTCTTTATCCCAGAAGGCCACCTGCCACCTGCTCTGGGCCATCAACCATGATCCTCTAGGTGTCTCTTTGGCCCAACACCCAACCAAGCCCGGTACTCAGCCCCAAAAACATGGCTTCCAGGATCTGACCCTCTTCCCTACAGTCAGTCTGGTTGTACTCTGGTGTCAGAGCCTTCTCCCTACAACTGCCGGCCTGGCCTCACTGCCCTTGTGGGATCCCTTTTCCCCAGTGCTTTAAACACAAGTCTTCTCTAAGCCTTTAGGTACTCTGCAAAAGGGTTCTGTAGTTCCTTTCTTTTTTTTTAAAGAGAGAGAGAGAGGCGCCTGGGTGGCTCAGTCGTTAGGCGTCTGCCTTCGGCTTGGGTCATGATCCCAGAGTCCTGGGATCGAGCCCTGCATTGGGCTCCCTGCTCAGCAGGAAGTCTGCTTCTCCCTCTCCCATTCCTCCTGCTTGTGTTCCCTCTCTCACTGTGTCTCTCTCTGTCAAATAATAAAATCTTAAAAAAAAAAAAAAAGAGAGAGAGGGAGACAGCCAGTGGGGAGGGGCGGGGGGAATGGGGAGAGAATCTTAAACAGGCTCCACGCCCAGTGTGGAGCCCGATCTCATGACGCTGAGATCATGACCTGAGCCAAAGTCAAGGGTTGGATGTTTACCCAACTAAGCCACCTGGACACCCCAATGGTGTGCTGGTCAGTGTTTAACAAATAACTCTCTGGGGGCAAAAAAAGCACAACAAAACAAAACAAAAAAACACACAAAAAAACAAAAAAAAACCAACCAACCAACCACATAAAACCCTAATTTGTATTGTTTACCAATTTCCTTT
>CM052891.1:36514156-36698678 GCA_028534135.1 Potos flavus | reverse complement strand
GACCTGCGCCACGGAAGGGCAGTCAGGTGCTGGGAAAGGGCATGGCCTTTGGAGTCAGACTGATGGGCGTTCAGAGCCCAGCTTTTTGGATTTCTACACCAGCGTGGCCAGGGGAAGAAGTATTCTACTCTGAGCCTCAGTTTCTTCATCTGTAAGCAAGTACCAGTGATGCGCCTTCCTCACCCCCACTTTTTTTTTTTAAAGATTTTATTTATTTATTTGACAGAGAGAGAGAGATTACAAGTGGGCAGAGAGGCAGGCAGAAAGAGCAGGGGAAGCAGGCTCCCTGCTGAGCAGAGAGCCCGACACGGGACTCGATCCCAGGACCCTGAGATCACGGCCCGAGCCAAAGGCAGAGGCTCAACCCACTGAGCCACCCAGGAGCCCCCTCGTCCCCACTTTTGTCCTCTGCTCGTGCAATCGCCCTGCCTGGGTTGCCTTCTCTTCCACTTAGCTAAATTCTTAAGACTCTTCTCAAGTTCTGCTTCCTCCACGAAGCCTTCCCTGGTTATTCCAGCCCTTAACGTTCTCCCCCTTCTCCACGCTCCTATGGAGAGTAAGAGGTTCACCTACGAAGCTTAGCAGCGACACCAACCTGTATGTGATCTCGCCACGTCTGGGCATACTCTTGTTTCCTTAGCTGCTTCAGGACAAGAGTTCCAGCTCAGAGGACTGCTGTATCCCTCACTGATTAATAATTAATAACCTGCAGATGTGACATGAACCCATTTCATCCATCAATCTGTTCCGCAAGGATTTAGTAAATTTCTACTATATGCCAGGCACTGAAGATACAATGGCATTAATTAAACAGTGGGAAGCATTCATACTAATTACAAGAATAAATGCTGCCATTATAGAGCAATTACTATAGAACTAGGCATTCTGCTAAGGACGTGACAGATTTTAGCTCTTTTAATTCTTATAACAATATCCTAGGGAGTCGGGACGATACTTCTCCCACTTTACTGTAGCCAACGTGAAGCTCAATGAGATTACGTAACTTGCCCAAGACCAGAGCTGGGATTCAAACTTTTGAATGAACCTTTCATGATTCCACTGCACCTGTCGCTAGGCTCTCTTGCCCCTCTTCCCTCACCGAGGTTATTTGTCAAAGCGCTTTCCTCCTTCTCTAACCCTCACGACCATCCCACAAGGTGAGTAAGGCAGGTACGTTACCCCCATTTTCTGCATGAGAACACTGAGGCCCAGAGAGCCTAAGTGACTTGCCAGAGACCAATTACAGTCTGAGCTGTGGCTCCTGCATCGCCACTGGCCCGCGGAGGTGGCTGGGGAGCGCGGATGAGAAGATAAGGGAGGAGGACCTTGACCCCTGGCCACAGGCCAGTGCTGGGACCACGGAGGCCGGCACCTACCTTGTGCACCCAGTCCTTGCAGTCGTGGTCCTGCATACACTTGTCCAGGGCCCCGGCCGACAGCACCAGCACGAAGTTGCGGGCACCCATGACACTCTGGATGAGCTTGTCCTCGAACTTGCCTGCTTCCAGCTTCTCCACGTCAATGAAGACACTGAAGCCGTGCAGCTGCAGGTGCACCTTCAGAAGGCTGGCGAGAGGTCCCGTGTCACCGCCCTGGCCTAGCCCTGAGCCCGGGGGCCACCCGCCTGCCCGCCGCTCCTCACCTGGCCAGCTGAGAGCCTGAGCTCCGGCGGTAGCTGATGAAGACATCTGGGATGTCCCCACTGGGCTTGCCACCCGTGCAGGGCAGTGGGGAGTGTAGCATTTCTGAGACAGACAGGCGACAGCTCGGTAAGGGTCGTCCCCCCCCACCCCCCGCCACCATCACGCGCCATGGGATACGTCACCCCCTGCCCACCCAACCTTCTCAGCGCGGCCCGGCCTGGCCTGGGCCACCTGGCTTGTGCAAAAGAGGGTCACTGAGATAAAGAGCTGGGCCTACAGGGAAGGAAGGCAGCTCACTATTGGCGGGTCCCTCGCAGGAGGCGGGCATTGTGTTTTAGGGACACTGATCGGCACCTCCAGCCCCTCCCTCTCTCTGGAACTCTAGACCTGCACGGGCAGCTGCCCACAGACACTGTACACCCAGCACATCCCAAGTCTTCCCCGGGCCCCTGCCTTCCTAGTTCCCGCCACAGCCAGAACCCGAGTATCGGCCCACACCCCTACCTCTCATTCATTCATTCCACACGTATTTACTAAGTATTTACTGTGTGCCAGGCACTACCCTTTGGGCTCGCGATGCGGCAGTGAATAGAACACACAGACTTTCACAACACCTGACTCCATGCTCTGGATCCTTTCGACTAAACATCCTGGACTCCAGCCCCAGGGCCCTCCCTAGGTCCAGGCCCCCAACTCGGCCTTCTCAGCGGTCTCCCCAAATCCACACTTGCCCAGTTCAATCTGTTTGCACAGCAACCGGAGGGGTCTTTCTAAAATCCAAGTCTCAGTGGGTCACTCCCTCTACTTAAAAGATGTGCATGGCGGGGGGCACCTGGGTGGCTCAGTGGGTTAAAGCCTCTGCCTTTGGCTCAGGTCATGATCTCAGGATCCTGGGATCGAGCCCCATTGGGCTCTCTGCTCAGCGGGGAGCCTGCTTCCCCCTCTCTCTGCCTGCCTCTCTGCCTACTTGTGATCTCTCTCTGTTAAATAAATAAATAAAATCTTTAAAAAAAAAATGTGCATGGCGGGACACCTGGGTGGCTCGGTTCGTTAGGCATCTGCCTTAGGCCCAGGTCATGATCGCCCCTGGATCCCTAACTCTAACCCTAACCCACGCCCTCAACTCAGCCCTCTGGGAAGGTTGCCACAATGCCCACTGATCGGACCTTCCATGCTCCTGGGCCCTAACCCTAACCCTAGCCTGGGTTCTGAGAGGACCACCCCTAGAAGCTTGGCTCCAAAGCCATACCAGAGGACTCAGCCGGCAACACAGAAGGAAATCATGCCATTTGGAACTCCAGAGAGGATTCAGAGCAGGAGAAACCTGAATGCAAACCTGAGCCACCCAGGCGTCCCTCCCTGTTTTTAAGAAATGAAATCTTGGGGTTATACTGGGAGCTGCAATGTGAAAATAATGAAAACTGATCTGCTTTGGTTGAACTTGTTAAATGGGCAGATGAATGAAAAGAATCCATCTTCATATAATATTCAGACTCAACACTCACAGACAGCCCTTGTTTGCTTATGAAGCAGAAAGACAGAGGTTCAAATCCTCCTTCTGTTATTTAATGGGTTTGGGATATGTATTTGGGATTCCACAAGGGATAACCTTGGGAAATGTATTTAAATTCCTTAAAACTTAGTTTCATCATCTTTAAAATGAATACCCTTGATAGAAATGTTCATTTTGGATTATGATAGTAGTTACACATACATCTATTTTTCAAAACTCTTCAAATTGGACACTTTTAAGTTATACCTCTTTTATTACTTAAAAATTTTTAAAAAGTAGATTATAGAAAGGCGCCTGGGTGGTTCAGTCGGCTAAGTGTCTGACTCTTGATTTTGGCTTAGGTCATGATCTCAGGGTGGTGAGATTGAGCCCCTAATCGGGCTCCGTGCTCAGTGGGGAATCTGCTTGAGGATTCTCTCTCTCCCTCTGCCCCTTCCCCTCATTCTCTGCCTTGCTCTCTCGCTCTCTAAAATGGGTAAATAAATCTTAAAAAAAAAAAAAAAGATGAGTAAGTTCTGGGATGTAATGTAGAGCACGGTGACTAGTCGATTAAAAAAATTAGGGGCGCCTGGGTTGCTCAGTGGGTTAAAGCCTCTGCCTTCGGCTCAGGTCGTGATCTCAGGGTCCTGGGATGGAGCCCCGAGTCGGGCTCTCTGCTCAGCGGGGAGCTTGCTTCCCCCTCTCTCTCTGCCTGCCTCTCTGCCTACTTGTGATCTCTCTATGTGTCAAATAAATAAATAAAATCTTAAAAAAAAAAAAAAATTAACACTCAGGGGCACCTGGGTGGCTCAGTTGGTTGGGCACCTGCCTTCAGCTCAATCATGATCCCAGGGTCCTGGGATGGAGCCCCATGACGGACTCTCTGCTCAACAGCAAGTCTGCTTCTCCCTCTGCCTGCCCCCCTCCTCTGGCACATGCTCTCTCTCCTTCTCTCTCAAATAAATAAAATAAAATCTTAAAAAAAAATTAACACCCACTGAATAGAATGAATATAGATATTAATAAGATAATATGTTTAAAACGTTATATATAGTAACTGACAATACATATTAGCGAAATAGTAAGTTAGCAAATTAAAATAAATTAGTCAATAAAAAGGGTTGCTGGAGCCCTAGAATCCATTCTGCCCTCGTCATCTCCCTAAAGCACCTCCAGACCCGTACTTGGTAAGCTATTGCCTAATCGCGTAAGCCCCCTGTCTTCCCACCCCTGCCCTCTGTAAGCACGCCCGGCTGAGACTGGGAGAGGGCTGGGCTTCCAGGTGGGCAGGCTGACCTCTGGCGGCCGTGAGGATGCGGGCGCGGTGCACGCCCAGGCGGATGCCACAGTCCTCCAGAAGCTGCTGCTCGGACACGCGGTGCAGCAGGGAGCGGTCAAGGCCGCAGCTGACCAGGCCGTACGTGTACTGGCGGAAGCGCGGGTCCAGGCTGCCCAGCCAGTCAGCCAGGTTGCTGCGGTCGCACGTAGCGTAGTTGGCGAAAGTCTTGAGCTCCGTGAGCTCCCTGAAGAATCTGCAGCCGGGGTGGGGGGGAGAAGAGGACGCTGAGGTCCTGCCCTGGGGCTGGCTAGGGGCAGAAGGTGAGGACTGGAGGGCAGGAGGCGCCGTACCTTTTGCGGGTGATGCGGGATTTCATGCCCAGGTCGGTCTGGAGCTCCTCGTCGGTGAGCCGCAGAAGCAGGTCGCCATCTACCTGCTGCTCCTGTGGGAGGGGTCAGACGTAAGGAAGGGTGCTCTTCCTCAGCCGGTGGACCCCAAGCATAAGATGCAAGGAAAGGCAACTGGAGACGGCAACGGGGGAGGCGGACGGGACCCGGATTAGAGCCGAGTGACCCCGAAAGTGGTGGAGTACAGGCTCCCACCCCCAAAATCACCCCTGGCGCCGCGGGCGTGCCGGCCGCAAGGGGGCGCTGTTGCCTCGTACAGGGCGCCCCTAGCGGCCGCGCGCCCTTGAGATGCGCTGCTCTACCCAGAAGTTCTCGCAGTAATGGGAGAAGCCGATCTGCTGCAGCCACGTCTGGACCTCGGCCTCCTTCCAGCTGGCCACGCAGGGCAGGATGGGCCGCGGCACCTCCTCGCCCAGCAGGCGCAACGCGCGCTTGGCCAGCGCCGACGTGGTGCCATTGGTGGAGTAGGAAACCAGGCGTTTCAGGCTCTGGATGGCTCCGATGTCGCTGAATACCTAAGGAGGGGTGGGGAGAGAGTGTCTTGGGTCCTCCCGTTCACCAGCCTTTCCCAAACGTGCCCAGTCACTCCCCTCGCCTCTTCCCAGCACTGAAAATCCCATCATCTGCCCTAGCCCTGCCTTCATCCTATATATCTCACCTAGTTCTATGCATTCCCCTTCCTGAAACTCTCTCGACTCTTGCCCTCATGTCTCCCCTCTAACAGCTTCCATCTCCCTGGGATGAGGTCTGAGCTCTCAGTATGAATGCCAGGCATGTTCCCTGCTTAAAACCCTTAGTGTTGCCTTCAAGGCTAGTAACTGGTCTCTCATCCTTCTCCTTGCTTCACTTAACTCTTATGTGTACTTCAAGTCCCAGTTGAATGTCACTTCCTCTGGGAAGCCTTCCCAGATGCTCTCTAACCCCTGTCCCCACCCCGACCCCACCCCCACCTTGGTCTTGCCCTGCAGGCTCTTGATGGCAGCCTCCGCACAGAGGTAGAAAGCCCCGATGCACTGCGCCTCCAAGCGCGACGAGTCGAGTAGCGGCACGAGGCGCTGCAGGTCGTCGGGCCCGCGGCCCTGGCTTGTGTCGCTGGCATCCACCAAGCAGCGGGCGAAGCGGCCGGGGTCCAGCGACGCCACCAGCGGCTCCACGAGCGCCAGCGTGCCCGAGCGCTCCACCTCGCGCTCCACCTCCTTGTTGGTGGCCAGCACCGCCACCGCGAGGCAGGCGTGCAGCCGCAGCAGCTCGTCCTCTTTGGAGAAGGCGAGCGGGAAGAGCCACTCCGCGGCGCGCTTCTCCACCATGCGCCGCTGCGCCGCCTGGCCCCCGTGCAGCGCACAGTTACCCAGCGCCAGCGCGCAGTGGCGGAGCAGCGCCGGGTCCGTGCGCCGGCACCAGTACAGCACGGCGTCCAGGCCACCGGCAGCCACTAGCCGCTGGCACGTCTCCTCCGAGTGCTTGAACATGTGCTCCAAGATGCCGGCCACGCTCCGCGCCAGCTCCACCGGCTCCCGCTCTTTTGCCAAGTTCAGGATCACGCCCAACCCGATGCGCGCCACGCGGTCCCTGCCGGGAGAAAGTGGGACAGGGGCGATGGAACGGCGGTGCCCCCGGGGGAGGTTGACCACGCCCTGGTCACTTAACCTCTCTGGCCTCATCGGTGTCATATAGGACGTAAGGAAGAGCATTAACCTCCCTGCCTACCCCTTCCACCACCTGACCTGCAAGGAACAGATTTCTCCGATTACGATTATAAGGGCGCTCCCACTCTGGCCACACCCATTTCCTCCCTTACCGCTGCCTCCTGCCCCGCACTGTGTCTCCTGGTTAAGAACCCTAACTCTGGAGAAGATTCCCTGGGAGCTGTTTTTTGGTCTAGAAATCCGTGGGACCTTGAGTGTCTTCCTTTATCTTTCAATCTCAGTTCCTCATCTCATAAATAAGATAAAATAAGATAAAAGGAGTACCCATCCCACAGGGTTATTATAAGAACCAGTGTGATAATCCGTGTAAAGTGCTTCCCACAGGGGAAGCCTGCCATAGGGAAGACTCACTAAATCATCATTTGAAGCATCACTCTAAGTACACCTCTCTTAGCCTTGCCCTCAAACCTCTCTTCACTCCATGCAGTGCGACTGGGGTGTATTTATCCGTTCACTCAACTGATGTTTATTGAGGAACTATTGTGTGCCAGGCATTGTGCTAGGGACTGAAGCTGAACAGTGATTTAAGAGTGCCTGGAACTTATACACAGCTAATATGGAGACAAACAATAAGCTAGGGAACAGTGAGCGAACAGGACAAGAGTGAGATGGCCATTATGCTAGCACATGCGGGTGATGTAATGGACAGTGGCTGGGTGGAGGAGGAGGTGACGTCTGAGAGAACGATATCCAGAGACTCCTGCCTGCAAGTGTCTGGGAGAAGAGTGTAACAGCGAGGACAAAAGCCCTGAGGGCAGGTGAGCTTGGCATGTTTGAGGAATAGAAAGAAGGCCAGAGATATTTGCAATGTTTAAAATCAACAAGGAAAAATAGAAAAGCCACAAGGTTTCATATATATAAGATATAAATAGTCAAGTCAACAAGAAAAAGACAGCAAATTCAATAGGGAATGGCGAAGGATATAAATGGCAACTTACAAAAGAGGAAATCCACAATGTTAACAAGCAAATTAAGAGATGCTCTAACTCATTAGTAATTAGAGAAGTGAAAATTAAATCAGCTATCACTTTAAACCTATTGGATAGGGAAAAAGCAGAAGCTGGGTAACAGAGAAGGTTGGCAGGGTGAGGGGCCATGAAGCACCCCGAAGCTCTCTGGGTAGAGGTGCTTGCTGGGGCGGTCAATTTGGAAAGCAGGCTGGGATGCGTGGGTGAAGGTAAAGAGATATGCACCCTATGAGCCAGAAATTGGGCATCTTGAGTTTATATCCCTAAGGAATTGTCATGCATCCACAAAAGAATGTAGAAAAGGCTGCAGGGTCGTTTGTGATGGGGGAAGATGGCGGCAGTCTGGTGTCAAGCCTGGGACAGCGGAGAGGTAACACGGGCAGGTACTCACTCTAGAGGACTATGGAGCAGTTAGCTACAAGGGACTGAAGAGATGATACCATAGCACCTGAAGGATTTTAACATACTACTGAGTGGATAAAATATGAACTGGAATGTGCTATATAAACACGGCACCATTTGTGTAAATTTTTAAAAAATATATTTTTTTATTTATTTGACACAGAGAGAGCACGAGCAGCAGAGGAAGAGGGAGAAGCAGATTCCCCGAGGAGCAAGGAGCCTAATGCAGGACTCGATCCCAGGACTCTGAGATCACGATCTGAGTCAAAGGCAGCCGCCTAACCAACTGAGCCACTCGGGCGTCCCTCCATTTGTATAAATTAAAAAGACCTGCACACGAAACAAGAATAAAGTTCTTACCAGGACACAGATATAAAGACACACATTAAATATATTGGATGGCTGCCTAGGGTATTAATTGGGGAAGATGGTGGGACATTCATGAAGAGGAGAAAGGGAGATTGTGGAGATTGTATTCTAGGCGCAGATGTATGCAAAGGCTTGGGGGTATCTGAGAGCTGGTGCACTTGGGGACCTGCGCCCACCTCAGCCCAGGAAAAGGTCCTGGGGGCCTCCTGAGCCCTCTCCAGGCATTCGTATTTTATCTTGATGGCAAATGGGGAGCCATTGAAAGGCTTCAGGAAGGGGAGTGACCTACTCTTACTTGCTCTAGGGAGGAAAGATCCAAGGGAGGGAGCCTGGATGCCAGCACAGCAGGCAGGAAAGTAGCCACATTCTAGGCAGAAGTGAGTTTTCTGTCTTCCTGACCTCCACAAATGATGTCCTCCACAGCCGACATTACCCCTAAAGACTTAGCGACTCAGCCAGACAGGGAGTCCCTGCCCCGTGAGCATCACAGTGACGCTTGTGACTTTGTGTCCACTGCAGGTCCCAGCTGAGCCCATAACATGGCACAACAACTTTGCTGAGTTGATCACTGAGCTTCCCTAAAGTTCAAAAGAACAGGTGGGTTCCAATCATTCACTTGTTCCTTTTACCAATGAGAAAGCCAAAGTTCAGGGAAGTTACATGACATGCTTAGAGTTTCACAGTTGGTGAGAGGCATAGGTGGGGTCTGAACCCACATCTGTCTGTCTTCCAAGGTCAAGATCCTTCATCTATACTTTGTGCTTCTGGAACAATCTGACTACATAAACTCTGAGAATATCAGAACCAGGATGTGTTTAAGCAATAATCACTCTCATTTCCTGAGGATGAGTGAAGGGAAGGGCTTGCTCAGGAATATCAATTCAGAGAGGATTTTATTCTTTTTTTGCTTTTTTAAAAAAATTTTTTACTATTTTTAAAAATTTATTTATTTGAGAGAGAGAGAATGAGGGAGAAGCAGACTCCCAGCTGAGCGGGGAGCCCAACCCAGGGCTCGATCCCAGGACACTGGGATCATAACCTGAGCTGAAGGCAGACACTTAACTGACTGAGCCATCCAGGTGCCCCATTTTTTAACTTTTTTTAAAGAGGACTTTATTCTGAGTCTGTTGACCCCTACCCCTCCTCTTTCTCTATGCACTTGGCACCTTCACAGAACTTCGGAACTGTGTCCTCGTTGTAAGAACTATATACTCAGCTCCCAGCTTTTTCAGCCTGAGAGGCTGTGGGTCTGGGTTCAAATGGGAAATCATACACATACACATACCAGCATGTATATATAATATACATATATGTGTAAATCCTCATATGCATAGAATTTCTCTGAGAGGACATACTATGCTAGAAACTTGTTTTGCTGGTTTGTGTCCAGCTGGGGGGGGGGGGTCTGGGTAGAAAGAAAAATTCTTAAGTGTGGGACTTTTTTGTACCTTTGCACTTTTTGAATTTATATGCAATAGCTTTCTGTTTTATTTTTTAAACATGTCTCCTCCACTTATTCACTGTGTATTTTTGGGAAAGCCATTCAACCTGAGTAAAACCATTTAACCTAATTATGGTCCCCTGATGGGGCTGGGCTATAAATTTCAAAGGTTAGCAGTCATATGGGGCCCTCATTGGTGTCATGGGACCAAGTTCAGAGGGTCCTACCCTACTGGTCTTCTCTTGGCATTTGGGGGTGAGGGACCCTGTGATCTAGGCTCCTGGCCAACGGGTGTAGCAGCACTCTGGGAAGAAGGAAATGGGAAAAGGAGTAGGTGCACTGATTGAGGAACTTTCTTTAAGAGGAGGTTGGTTGATGAGGAAGGGCAAGATTTCATCAACACAAATTCTCAGTGTGTCACCTCCTTTCTCTCCCTTCCAGCCTCCAGCGAGAGCAGTCTAAAAGTTGAGGAGATTCTGCCTTCCTGGAAAAAAATTCTGATGGCCAAGGGGCTTGCTGGGCTCTGTCCTTGGTCCTGAAGTGCTGTCAGCACCAGCGCATGGTTTCCCCAGATCAGGGACAATGGTGAGTGTGACTCCTCCCCTCAGTAATTCTGAAGAGGTGAGTATTGTTATTTTCAACCTTGAAAAATATCAGTGCAGTTTGCATCTTGCCGCCTTCCTCTTCCTAGGGTGTTGGCTGCACCGCTTCCCCAAGGGTTCTAATTATAGCTGCCACGCCCCACATACCAGGCTACCAGGTACCCCATCACCCTGTGCCCACCACATCCAGAGAGCACCCACTCCGTTTGCCAGCCCTCCAAATGTACTGATGACTGATGGTAGACGGGAAATTAGTGACTTGCTGAGTAAGCAGAACCCTAACTTGCTCTCCCAACTTAAATTGCTTCATTCATGCATTTTTGACAGTTGTATCATTTCCACGAACGTCCACAAGGTTATGTTTAGTTTTTGAAAATGGTAAGGAAAGCACCCCTAACCCATGCCCTTCGGACTTGTGAGAGTTGCATGAATTGAAAGTGACCCTTCCCAAACCCTTCTAAATCTGAGGGGCCTGAGAATTCAGCACATGACTACTGAGCGACGGTTTGATCTGCTCTGGCATCGGAGGGGAGAGAAAGTGAGTGCAAGGATCCTCATATTCTGGCGGAGATCCCAAGAGGCAGGCAAGAGAGGGGCAGCCAGGCCCCAGTTGGACGCCCCTACTGTATCTTGGCCCTATGTGGGGAAGGGACACAGAACACATACTTTGGCCCCTGCCTAGCTTCCCACCTGTTTCCTCTTCTCTCACCCATTGATCCCACTAGAAAACCTTCTGTTCCCCATTAGCAGCCGCAGGATGAGATCATGCCTGGCCTGTTACATGGGCCAAAATGAAGAAGGAGGAAGCAGGAGGTGGATTGGGGGTGGCTTAAAGGGGGCAAGTAACCCTCAGATCAGTACTCATTTCAGTAATCATTGCCCCTCCTCCTACCCCGTTTCTGAGCATTGTGTTCTCTTCCTTTCTCAGCGGCAGAGAGAGGATAGCCTAGAAGGACACGCGTCCCTGTGGGGAGGAGGTCTGTGGGTTTAGGGTCCTAGCTCCATCCTCAGAACCAGGGACAAATTCCTGCCCTGCTATACTCTTCTTCCTCTCCCTCTCATTCCTCACCCCGCCAGTCCCTGGGAGAATCCTGGCTGAACCATCAGTTCACTGTGTTGTGACTCAGAGCAAGCATGAAACTTTCCCAAGCCTCATTTGTAAAACAGACACGGTCATCCCCAACAAGGGGGTAGTACAGGGATTTGGTGAGATGAGGCGGGAAAAGGCACAGTGCGAGTTGCACGAGAGAGCCGGGCCGCGGACCGCCCTTGACGCCCCACGGCACCCCGCGCTCTCCCCCCGGCCCGCGAGCACCCTCACCGGTTCTCAGCCACCAGGATCTGCTCCAGCAGGCGGGCGGCCTGCACGCGCGTCTCCAGCTCCGGCGCCTGCAGCAGTCGCAGCAGCAGGTCGAGGCCGCCGTCCAGGCGGATGGCGTCGCACAGACCCTGGGCTACCTCTCGGCCCACGGCCGGAAGCAGCCAGGCCTCCTCCACCAGCTGGAAGACCTCGGCCAGGCCGGCGCCCACGGCCCGCGCGCCCCCAGCCTGCTTCAGCGCCGACAGCGCCTGCTGCAGCTCGGGCAGCGCGCGCTCCAGGGCACCCTGCACCTCGGTGCCCGCCCCGGGCGACACCTCGCGGGGCCCGCGGCCGCCCGCGGTCCACCACGGGCCCGCGCCGCCACCCCCGTCGGGCCCTGGCACCGCTAGTCGCTCGCCGCCCGGCCGTGGGCCCGACATGGTGAAGAAGCGGCACAGCTTGTAGGCGGAGAGGAGCAGCGTCAGGACCATGGGCGCGGGGCTGCGGGGTACATCCCCAGTCCGGAGGGGCAGAGCGACTCGGGACTTGGGGAAAGGGGGACAGGAGAGGGATCCAGGGAAAAGAAGGTGCAAGAGGGAGGGATGGATTGAAGGCTACCTACCAGGCAAGGGCGCTGGCCAGAAGTCTGGGGGAGGGGCGAGGGCAGGATCTGGGACGGAGCTTTTGGGTGAAGGGATGAGGGCCCCGATGCAGGGGGTGGGCGGGAGGAGCGAGAGGGGAGCGAGGGATGGACCCAGACGCCGGCGGTTCTAGGTCGCAGCAGGAAGAACAAAGCTCGGCTCCAGCTAGGAGATGCTCTGCAGCGGCCCCGCCCCTGAGAAGCCACAGCCTCGGAGCTGACACCCCGCCTCTCGGTCACGTGGGACTCTTCCCCTGCGGCCTGCGTAGCCTCGCCCCCTCGCTTTCCCCAGCCACGCCCACGCCCTAGCGGAGGGGTGGGGGCGGGAGTGGAGACTAGGGGGAGAGGGTGCAGAGGGGGAGGCCTGCCTCGGTTTCCCCGCAAACCCCGCGACACTGCAACGTGAAGGCAACACCGTGAAGCGTGCCCCCTCCGGTAACAGTGGTTCAAGGAATCATAATAACGACCCCGTACAACTCTCGAGACCCTTTATGCCTGTTTCTCAGTTAAGCCTTGCGACAGGCCTACGGGTAGGGGTTAGTGTTCCCATTTAACAGCCGAACTGACTGAAGCTCATAGAAAAGAGATTGACCGAAGTCACACACCCCTCTCTGATTATGGAACAGAAAAAGTCAGTTGGAAACTCCGAGAATCATTTTTTCCAGGTGGTGGCAGGATTTCAGGAGGCCTATGGACCCCTGAGAGTGGGCACAAAATCAGGCCTTCTGTGCCAGGGGTATTTTCTGGAAAGACGGATGCTACTTAGTCTAAAAGTGTGGGGACGAGGCTATTCTTTACCCACAGGGAGACTAAAGGTGGAGACAGGGAGCTATGCCTGCCAAGGAGCAGTGAATTACTACTGGGAGACTAAGGAATCAAATCCAGTCCAAATGGTTAAGAGTCACCCAACTTTGCTGTGCTGTGAAGCCCAGCTTGGGGAAATCAATGCACCCAAAAGTTGAACCTAAACACGAAAATCTTTTTTTTTTTTTTTTATTAAAACAACAAAAAAAAAAATCCCCCAGGGTGCTTAGCAGCATTCCTCCAACCCCCCTTTCGCTGCCCTAAATACACAATGGGTGGGTGAGACACTCAGTCGGGGATGTGCTTGATCAAACAGATCACAGATAAATAACCATTTATGGAGAATGAAGCTGGCACTACTCCAGGCCCTGGGCACTTGGTCTGCTTTAGCTTGTGTAACCCCCAACACAACACAAGGCAAGTATTATTATAATGTCTCACTTGACCAAAAAGAAAGCCAAGGCAGGTAAAACCGTTTGCCCAAGGTCACACAGCCTGGGAGTGGCACAGTGGGCCTTCTTTTCGTCTTCTAGATCCACTGTGCTATTTCCCTTTGGATAGGACACTGAGCTTGGCAAGGATCCTATTCACAGTTCTCCCAGGCCCGGAGTTCCAGGAATGTGACCCTTGGCTGCGGCAGCCTCTGGGGTCCAGGGCACTGGGGGCTGGGCCAGAGATTGAGCAAACAGAACAGGAGAGAAGGCAGCTCTTCTCTGGCTCCCTCCCTCCCAGTTCCCGCCTCTCCCTCCCTTCCTCGAGCATTGCAGTGGAGACCTCCCGGAGCATAGAGCTCAGTTCACCAGGCTAGAAGCTAGGGGCCTGCCATGGCTTCCCTGAAGCCTCTGCTGCTGCTCGCCCTGCTGGCCTGGGTTGTTCTGGCTGACCAAGGTGCAAGAGGGGACTGGTGGCCGTTGGGGCCAATGAAGGGTGGGCAAGGGTGGTCTGGGCTTGGCCATGCCAACTGACCCGTCCCCCCCCCCCCACCCAGAGTCCTGCAAGGGCCGCTGCACTGAGGGCTTCAACGCGGACAGGAAGTGTCAGTGCGACGAGCTCTGCTCTTATTACCAGAGCTGCTGCGAGGACTACGTGGCCGAGTGCAAACCCCAAGGTGCGTCTGGAGGCGCTGGGTGGGCCTGGGGTCCCCTCTGCAGCTGGACACTCACCACCACCCACTCTACCCGCAGTGACTCGTGGGGACGTGTTCACTCTGCCAGAAGATGAGTACGGGGTCTTTGACGACCCTGAGGGGACCACGGCGAGCGTCCTCACGCAGCCGGAAAGCACCACCCTGAGCTCCCGCCTGGAGTCGCAGCCCGAAGAGTCTCCTGCCCAGGTACCCATTCTGAGCCCTGAGGAAGAGGCTCCAGGACCTGGGCAGGAGACCTTAGAGCCTGAGAGCCATGCTGAAGGCATCCCTGAGTCCCCAGCAGAGGAGGAGCTATGCAGCGGGAAGCCCTTTGACGCCTTCACTGACCTCAAGAATGGCTCCCTCTTTGCGTTCCGAGGTGACTCCAGGGGCATGTTTTGGGGGGTAGGGGTCTGCCCCTGGAACCTCCCCTCCCTCACACAGCCTCCCACACTCTAGGGCAGTACTGTTATGAACTGGATGAAGAGGCAGTGAGGCCTGGGTACCCCAAGCTTATCCAAGATGTCTGGGGCATTGAGGGCCCCATTGATGCTGCCTTCACCCGCATCAACTGTCAGGGCAAGACCTACCTCTTCAAGGTACCGGGCTGAGGGTCAAGGTCAAGGGTATCTAGGCAGGGGTAGAGGGCTGCTGTGCCCGGGACTAGGGTGGGAGAGAAGGCAGGATCCCAGCCTGTGGTCCCTGACTGGGGCTTTTGAGGACAGGGAAGCCCAGGGCTCTAGATCCCGGGCAACAAGCCTAGAATTGGGACTGCTGCGCCTTGGGTGGGGGACTCTGCCTGTGGCCAGCCAGCTACCTCCTCACTCCCTCCCCCTTCTCCACCCCTTAGGGTAATCAGTACTGGCGCTTCGAGGATGGTGTCCTGGACCCCGATTTCCCCCGCAACATCTCTGAAGGCTTCAAGGGCATTCCGGACAACGTGGACGCAGCCTTGGCTCTCCCTGCTCATAGCTACAGTGGCCGGGAGCGGGTCTACTTCTTCAAGGGTACCAAGGGAGTTGGTGGCAGCGGGGTGGTCTCGGTTTGCCTCCACACTCCTCTAGGGGCAGGGTCAAATTAGGTTCACCTCCTGCCAGGAGCTCCCATCTTCAGCAGCTTTGGGGCTGGCTTTCCAGCTTTGCTCACACATCTCTCCCCCCCCCCCCCCCCGCCACCCCCATCCTGCTTCCTCGCTCAGGGAGACAGTACTGGGAGTATGAGTTCCAGCAGCAGCCCAGTCGGGAAGAGTGTGAAGGCAGCTCCCTGTCCGCCGTGTTTGAACACTTTGCCCTGCTGCAGAGGGACAGCTGGGAGACCCTCTTCGAGCTTCTCTTCTGGAGCAGACCTTCCGGTATGGAGGGAGGGCAAGTCTTGCTTTCTCCTCCTGGGACCAGGAGGGGCAGGACACCGCCAGCCAGAGGGGGCTGTGATGGCGGAGCTATGGGTCAAAAGCTGTTTGCTCAGGCCAGACTTTGTTTCTGTTGACCTTTAGGGGGAGGTCCACCTGGACCCCACACAATGGACTTTGCCTAGCACAGCCAAGGGCATGGCTGGCAGGAGGAGGGGCTGTGGCTGAGGCAAGTGGGGAGGCTTGTCATGGAGGAAGGCCAGGAGAAAGAGCACTGAACAAGGAGTCAGAGGGCCCGGGTGCTGTGCTCTGCCATGAGCTTGCGGTGTCCTTGGGCAAAGGCACAGCCCATTGCTGGGCACCAGATGAACTCTACAGGCCCCCAAGGCTCTCATTAACCCATCCCCCGCCACAGGTGGTGCTGGACGGCCCCGGTTCATCAGCCAGGACTGGCCCGGTGTGCCCACGCAGGTGGACGCGGCCATAGCCGGCCGCATCTACATCTCAGGCTCAGCTCCCCAGTCCTGGGCCAAGAAGCCCAAGTCGAAGCGGCGCAACCGTAAGCGCTACCGCTCGCGCCGTAACCGTCACCGTGGCCGAGGCCGCGGCCAGAACCCCCACCGGCAATCCCGTTCAACCTGGCTGTCCTGGTTCTCCAGTGAGGAGAGCGGCCTGGGCACCTACAACTATGACTACGACATGGACTGGCTCGTGCCAGCCACCTGCGAGCCCATCCAAAGCGTTTACTTCTTCTCACAAGGTGGGAGCATCTGCCATCTTGTAGCTCGTCTAGCTGGGTCTTCCCTGCTGTCCCTGGTCCCCCGTGGGCTGAACATGGCTCTTGGGCGGTGACTCTGGAAAACCAGGGTGGGAGCCCTTAGCTGCATTTTGGGTGTTCACTTACCCTTCCAGGAGAGACCCACGTGTTCTTTCCCAGGGCAGGAATGGGCAGGGCCGGGCTGGATCTCACACCCCCTCTCCCGACCTCTCTTCCAGACAAGTACTACCGAGTCAACCTGCGCACACGGCGAGTGGACACTGTGAGCCCTCCTTACCCACGTTCCATCGCCCAGTACTGGCTGGGCTGCTCAGCCCCTGACCACCAGTAGGAGTCTGAGCTCACGCAGCTGGGCCCTCCACCTCTTCCTCCTGGCCCAATAAAGATCCCTTGGCCCTGATTTAAGCCTACTGTCCTGACTGGGGTGGACAGGCAGGAGACACAGATCTGCTTGGGGAAAGGAGGGGAGGCTGGGCCGTCATGATGTCTTGGGGGAGAGCCTTCTCGTGTCCAGTCCACGTTGGGCTCAGGCTGTCTGTGAACCCAAAAAGCTCTGGGCTGGGGAGGGCCTCATGAGTGCTGGCCTTCTGCCTGAGCTAAGCAGCCCCTACCAACCTACCAAAATCAGGAGGAGCTTGAACCCCACTGATGATGACGGGAGTAACCAGTGCCCCTCCCAGCCCTGGGCTTGCTTTGCCTCTTGGGGAGTTGACTAGGGTCTTGGAGGAGAGAGAAAGGGCAGAGGGGGTGCGGTTCTGCTTTAGCTTTTCTGCCCGTCCTGAGCTGCAATGGGGTTAGCCTAGGGAACTGCTGTGCTCCCCCAAACCCACCCCAGGATGAGTCTCCCTTCGAGGCCTCTGTCTTGGGTCTGGGGTGTGTGGGGCACTGACGTTAGGAGGGGGAAGGGCAAGAACTCAAAGGAAATTCAAACGCACCCACATCTCTTAGAAAAGTGGCTGGGAAGACTTACAAGGATGAATACTCTGTAAAAACAAACATCTTTCTTGGAACTCCTCGATCGTACCTGTAGAACCTCCTCTGCTTCTAGCTTCCTGAACTCCAAGAAGCCCATTTGGGCTTTCCGGGGGCCGTGGAGAAAGGGTTGGACACAGATGAATCTCTAAGGCGGACCTGAGGGCAAGCTGGTGGTGACATCTGCTCCCCGGCCCTGCCGAGGGCGGGGTGGCTGCGGTTCCCCTGCCGTCCCCGTCAGCCTCTTCATCCCGCCCAGCCTTCTGCTGTGGCACAGCAGTCCACCCACTCTCCCCCGAAGGCAGCCAGGACAGCGCACTGAGTGCTCCAGAAGGGCAAGGTGAAGCCCTGGGAGCCCTAGAGGGAGGGATTTTTTTGGCTTCCTGGAAGGTGTCCTGGGAAAATTTTCACAAAGTACAGGATTTCAGACACAGACTGTTGGAGTCTGTGGTGTGAGGAGGGGGGCTCGGACCAGCTTCCTTTATGAGCCCTGGAGGAGCAGGGGCCGCCCAAGTTTTGCCCCCGCCCAGACCCACACAAGCCCCAACACTGCCCCTGGCCTCCCCTCTTTCCTCTGGGACGGTTCCGCTCCCCTCAAGCTGGACAGGAAACCTCTCCCCTTCTGGAGGCGGGGCCGGCCCTCTGAGCAGGATAAAACCCCAGGAGGAGGGCTGTGGTGTGGGCACAGCCTTGGCATGGCCCTCTGGCGCCTCACTCTCCTCCAGCCCCATGGCCAGCCCTGCAGAAGCACCCGCAACAGGTGATCTGCTGGTGAAAGGGTGGGCCGGGAGAGAATGCAGGGGAGGTGGACGGGGCAAGGTCAAAATGAGGAAGCGGGAAAAGGGGCTTCGGGGTCTGCCGAGTCTTGAGGCTGGGATTGAGGCTCTTGCAGGGGGTCCTGGCTCGACTCCTACTCTGGCCCACAGGCCACGCCAGTGGGTTGGGTTCCCACCGGAGAAAGCGGACCACCTTCAGCAGGGGGCAGCTGCTGGAGCTGGAGCGGGTGTTTGCAGCACGGCCCTACCCTGACATCGGCACGCGTGAGCATCTGGCTCGGGTCACCTGCCTTCCCGAGGCCAAGATACAGGTGAGCGGGGACCCCTCTCAGGGTGGGGGTACTCTCGCACAGTCCCTTTCTCTGGGTATCCCGTCTCCAGGTTTTGCCTTCCCTGTAGCTGGGGGAGGAGGAGCTGGTGCCAGAAGAGATTCCTTTTTCCCTTATCAGGTATGGTTCCAGAACCGCCGGGCCAAGAAAATCAAGAATAGGAAGGCGGGAGGCCTAAGTCCCAGGCCCGAGCACACTCAGAGAGCCCGTCCTCTTCCAGACACCCTCCAGCAGTCCCGGGAGCCCCGAACACTAGGCCAGCTTCCGCCCTCCAACAGCACACCTCAGTGTGCCTCACTGGGTCGACATGCTTCCTGCCCAGCTCCTGGCTTGGGTCCAGGACAGGCCTGGGCAGGGGCTAAAGCTGTAGCCCCGTGGGGTCCAGCTGGGGCTTCAGGGGTCCACCTTTCTTCAGAGCAAGCCACTCCCCAGACCTCATTGGGCAGCTTATCTGACCTCATCTATGCCTCCGCCATCGTCACCAACCTGGACCACTCCTAACTGAAGTCTAGAACTTTTGAGACCGCTCCTCTGGCTCTGTAGCCCACCTTGCCCCTTAGGACTGAACACATCAGAAGTGGATCCCCCACCCCTCCTTTTACACAAGGGAGTTCTCTTATCGGAAGGAAAGTTAGCGCAGGCATCCCTCCCCCTGACTGTTGTCCCAGCCAGCCCAGAGTCACCAGGGCCTGGCTCCTGGTCCCCAGCATCCTGCCCCTCCTGGACCCCGTGCCCATCGCCATGGCGGGAGGTCCCTTCAGAGAGATGAGGTAAGGGTCAGGTTTTCCACCTCTCAGGAGCCAGGCCTGGCCCCCAATTCTTCTTACCCCGGCCGACAACACCTCCTCCCTCCAAAGAATGGGCAGCCGGCCCTCACTTTCAGGCCACTGCCTAGCTAACTGCTAAGTGAGTTAGGTGAAGAGAACACTGAGACTAATTCCAGGCTGCTGGGAACCAGGGCCCCCTCTTCTGACCTACCGCCACCTGGACAAATTAATCAGAACCATGGATCCGAAGAGGAAGTGATATTAAAGTAATAAAGTAGAAAGAGGAGCCCGGGGCTTATGTTCATTTAATTTTTCACAAAGATCAGATTGGCTGCCCTCTGACCTGAGGCTGTGGAGACAACCTGACAGATTTAGCAGGGGGTGGGGGAGTGCGTGCTGGCAACACTGGGTTTTCCTATCACCGTGATCTGTAATGCCAACTAATCTCCAAATAAAACCCAAACTCTATACCTTAATCTGGATTGTTGTGTGCTGCAAATGAATGGGGACAAGCGCCATTTGCTTTTGAAATGAATCTCCATGCCCTAATCCCTAAATAGGGCCAGGTTCCACAGAGATCTTGGGTGGGAGGGATTCTCCAGGCTTCCACTGGGATTAGGTAGAGGGACAGTTAATTGAAGGGCTTAGGGCTCGGGCTGACAGACCCTAGGGAGATGGGAGCCTCGGCTGGCACCTCCTGCTCCAGCTGCCTCTACTTCTGGGGCTGCTCCGCTCCAGAAAAGCGGGGAGTGTGCCATCAGTCCAAGCTGGATTCAAATCCTGACTCTGCTATGTAATCCTGCAACTCTCTGAAAGTCTATGAGCCTGCAAAATGGGGGGGGGGGGGTTATAATACTTGTCTTCTCTCCATTTTGGGGAATGAGAAGTAATAATGTTAAGTGAAGGGCTTCGTGTCATGTGACACATTGTAAAAGGCTCTCAGTTCACCTGAGCTGTCTTCCCTCTCCATACAGCAGGCGAGGAGAAACTGGGAGGACCCCAAACTGCTTGTTCCTCTGGCTCCTGCCAAGTA
Organism: Potos flavus; assembly: GCA_028534135.1. Classification (NCBI taxonomy): domain Eukaryota; kingdom Metazoa; phylum Chordata; class Mammalia; order Carnivora; family Procyonidae; genus Potos; species Potos flavus. The sequence goes on along the minus strand of CM052891.1, from coordinate 36,678,496 downwards.
CTCCCCTTTGGCCCTGGGAAGCCCTGCACCCAGACTACGCTGGAGAAAATTAGGGGGCGGTGAGAGAGGGAGAAAGTGACTGAGAGCAGAGAGTTCTCTTCTCTGTGGCGAGAAGGGGAGGACAGAGCACCTGATCGCTATCTCTAGCCCTGCCCCTGCACATGGAAAAACACTTCGCATGGTGATTTCCTTGGCAGGAACTAGGTCTTCTACCTCTTGATCTCCAGCAGCTAGCACGGTACTATGGCTCATAAGGGAGCTCTCCATAAGTGTTCAAGGCCACAGAAGCCTGTGGGGTCTTGTGAGGAGGGGCTTGGGATCAGGTAAGGACCCCATTCTAGTGAAAGGGGTCTGTGTGTGTGCAATGACCCCAATCTCAGTGTGAGACGATGCTCTGGGTCAGAAGCTGTTTGAGGGGGCCTGCTCTTTATCTAACATTTACAAGCGTTCCAACCTTCTAATCCAGGTATCTGGGGATGGGGAGTGGGAGGCTGAACGCTGAAGGCTATGTGGGCCCACAGGCTACCTGGCCTGCAGAATTCAGCACAAGCAGGATGCCCATGAATCACCACAAACATTCAGTGTAGTTTTTAACCTCAGTCTTAAATAGTCTGGGTTGCTAGAAATGTTATAAAATGCCACCTGCACTTTTTCTTATAGTTGACATTTCTTTCAACCAACAATAGAAATTCTAGGATTTCTCAACAGTCATCTGCGGTGGAATAGAAGGAAGGAAACCTTCCCTCTTTCCCATGTACCATCTGGGGAAGCTGGGACTGGCTATGTATCAAGCAGAAATTAGCAAGCCTGTAGAGCAAATGTCTACTGAACCGAGCATGTAATTTCTTTCCTTCCTTAAAAAAAAAAAATATTTATTTTAGAGAGAGACAGAAAGGAAGAGAAACTCAAGCAGACTTCCCACAGACTTCCCACTGAGCTCGGAGCCTGATTCGGGGCTCAATCTCACAACCCATGAGATCATGGGCTGAACCAAAATCACAAGTTGGACCCTTAACTGACTGAGCCACCCAGGTGCCCCATGAGTGTGTAATTTCTAAGAATAGAAGAGTATCCTGGGTGAAAAAAGACCACGGGAGCTCAATGTGAACAAATGGAAAGGAATATACCATTAGGAACAGACCCTGAACAATGATCAGAACTAAGCAATCTTTGGGCTTCTGTGTTGTCACAAGATTTGAAGTAAGATACAGTGGATACAATAAATATTTATTGGATAAATAACTATTACAGACAGTTTCTAAGGACCTTTACACAGATTCTACCAGTACACCACTAATCTAAGTTCTTGGAAGTTTAACATTACACGGGGACATTAGAACAAGTTAGCAGTCTTTGGCTCCATTTAACAGAGGAAGGACCACAGCTGGTCATCTCATCTCTCTCAGCCTCAGTTTTCTCTTTGGGAAAAGGGGCCTAAAGCCATTTCCCCTTCCAACCTCCAGGACTGTTACGAAGACCAAGAGTAACACGTAAAGCAATTACTCAACTGTGCACATTTACAATCTATTTTCTGCACTCCCCCAAACTCAGACATTTTAAGAATCTACATAAAATATCCTCCGTTGGGCTTATATACAATAACATGGCGTATACATATTCATAACATGTCATGTTTATGTATTCATGTGTATGCTTATTCACGTTCACATATACAGTTAAATCTGGGAACAGTCCCTATCTACAAAGAACGTCTCCCTGCACTGGCTGAGACAATGTACAGTAGGCATACTCTTCCCACTAACACACACGAGCACAAGAGATTTTCAATTAAAAGCAGACATATTGTTTTGCCATCTGAATTGTTTTCAGTTTTGGAGGCAGAGCAAAGGGTGAGGGAAAGGTGGGCAGTTTAAGGAGGGCTGGTGAGTGGTAGAGATAGGCAGAAGCATATAGAAAATCTGAAAAAGGTGAGCAGAGGATGAAAACTGAAACTAAGATTTCAGAGAGGGAGCTGCCTGGCTCCCGATTTCATCATCCTGTACCAACCTGTCTTTCTCTTATTTGATGTCCTGTGATCAGTTCCTCTTCTGACACAAACTAGTTTCTAGAAAGGGAATCCTTTCTGCTTTTTTGGAGGTTACTGATCTAAATTACAGGTCTGCATCAAGGACGCGTGGAGCAAGGGTGACCATCAATTTGTGCACTTGGGGAAGTTCAAGGCAATATGGTTTACTTCTGGGAAGACCTGGATTCTATTTACTTCTGATGGGGAAAAACCCAGCCTTGGCAGGGCCCAGATGGACTACAGAAGACAGATGGGCGCTGGGTTCAGGAGAAGGAATTGAAAGACCAGTTCTTTTCAGTTGTTGTCTCTCCTTTACTACCCCTCTGGAAACTGAGCGAGGATGGGGCTCTGGCAGGAACAGCAGGTGGCCTTGGCTTGGCCCTCTGACTAACCAGAGCTGCAGACAAAGGGCCTGACAGGTGGACTGAGAGTCAGTGATTGGCAGCGGGAGCCTGGAGTCTCCCAAAAGCCACCCCAGACTTTGATGATGAACCATCAGGTTAAAGCTCTCCCAACTCGCCTTCCATTGCCCGCACCATGACATACAGCTCAGCCAGGCCCACCACAGAGGCCACGATCAAGGCAGCCAGTACCCGCTGGGGAAAGAAAGAACCAGGCTTAGGGGATGCAAGCCAGCATCCAGCTCTGCAGCCTCCAGCACCTCGAGTAAAGATGGGGGCGGGTGGGGGGGGGAAGGGAAGAAAACCCAGCCCACAGGCTGGGGGGAAGGGAAGAAAAGAGGATCTGGATTCTCTTGAGGTTATTATATACTCCCATGACTGCTTGACAGCTCAAATGCTCCTCTTGTTTACTAAATAAATACTTGTTTAATGCCTAACTTGTACAAGGCACCTTCACATATGTCCTCTCTCTCCCACCAACACTCCCACCTGGGTTACCCTGCCCTGCCCAGCCCAGTGCCTACTTACTGAGGCCATTTCTGCGAAGACGTATTGGCTTCCAAGGTAAGTACAGACGAAAGCAGCTGCCACCGTGACAATAAAGTTGAAGATGGTGATGACCACAGCTTTCACTGACCTCACTTTGGGGAAGAACCCAGGGAAGAAACCTTTAGGTCAGCATCATCCACGAGGCCCTCTTATCTCATGGCTGCCTCCCCCCATCAACTGGGTTTCCTTCAAACGGTAAGCCTGAATAGCTCAGGCTTAAACCCAGAGCCCCGGTGTGGGAAGAAGTGCCATGACCAACCCCTCCCAGGGAGAGGCTTCAGCAGTGTGATTTCCCAGCACCTCACCTTGCTTTCCCAGTTCACTAAGAGTCCCACCATGCCTTGAATCCTGGGAAAAAGAAAACACAAATGATTCCAAATGGAAGCAGCTCAGAGGCAGCCCAGAGAGTAGCCATTTGTCAGTCTGGGCTCTGCTCTCTTTATTTCCCAACATATTAACTCTGCCTTCTCCATGGATTCTGTTGTCAGGGGCCAGATGGATTTTTTCCTGAACCATAGATCAAGCATTTCAGGGAAAGGACATAGGTTCTAGTACCCATCTTGTACCCTCTCTTGCTCCAGGGTGGGAGCATGCCATAGAATAGGGAGCCCTGTAGGAAGAAAGGCTCTAAGGCTTATCTCCACCTCTACAACGTTTAAGAATCAGTCACCCTCTGAGCCCAGAATCTTAGTAAATGAGTTGGCAATTGTATCAGGTCAGTATGCAGCACAGAGCTTCCCTGGTCTCTGACTAGTATAAAAATCAAGCTGCCACAATGTTTTTTTCCCCTCTGCACCTCTTCCCAGCACAGGGCTCTGCTTTCAGGAGCTACTCAGTCCTTGTATTGAGGAGCAGGCCCTTACCTTACAGGTAACATTGTATGTGATCCGCTTATATTCCTCATTGGCCAGCTGTATCTTAATCTTCTCCAAACGAGCAACTAACTCTGGGTTCTAAGGCAAAAAAAAAAAAAAAAAAAAAAAAAAAATCAAATGAGAAGGATATCCCCAGCTTGCTAGAAAGCCATGTTACAATCACTGGTTTCAGGGGGCAAAGCACTGCTAAGGGTGCCAGGAGACCCATGTACTAGTGGTGCCTCCACTGCTTTGGAACCTGTTTTTTGGGGGATCTGTTTTCCAAACTGTCAAGCAGGAAGGACAGTATCTGGTTCCCCTACCCCAGCTCTCAAGGATTTAAAAGACAAATTTTTGAGCCCACAGACTGATTCATAAATCTGAATGTATCGTGAATAAGTCCAATTCGGCCAATACCCACTTTCACAAATATATCCCTTACATACCCGGGGAGGCTTCACGACCTCTGGGAGATAGATTTCACTGCCTTCTAGGAGCTCATGAAGGTATAGTGTGGAACCTGGGAAGAAAAGATTTTTTTACAAACATAACGATGCATAGAACTGAGATTGAAGGATTAAGATCAGAAAAGGGTCTGGCCTTTCTATTCTTTTCTACCAAAATAAAACATGGCCATCACCATTTCAATTCATCTCCAAGATCATTTTCAATTGAGAAGAATCGAGGACAATTCCACATAAATATCTCCTAGTGTGCATAGCTAAGCGTCAGCTTTCAATTATTTCACCAATGTCACAGCTAAAAAGTAAGCCACTTACATTTGCCTTTGGATTAAGTCACACTGTGGCCACAATAGAACTGCCCTAAATAGGTTTTAGTCACAATGATGCTAAATACTCCAAGAACAGTGTACTAGATGATCTCTAAGGCACTTTTTAGTTCTAACAGCTCTAGTAGTTGAGCAGTACCCTTTGTACTTCTGGGTAGGCTGTGTTAATTCTGACAAAAGACCTTACAAGCCAGTTTGTCCTAGTCCCTCCCTTTACAGTTAAGGGAACTGAGACCCAAGGAAGAGAAACGACTTCTCCAAGGGGAGTTTTTTGCAGAGCTAGGACTAGAACTCTGATGTTACTCCCAGTTCAGGTCTTTCAACACAGCTTTCTATCATCCTATGTGTTGGGGGGGCGGGGGTGGTGGTGGAGAGAAACTATCCGATGAAAAGAAATCCAGATACCCAAACAGGACAAGCTCACTATCCTAAGTTGTTTTCTAATGTGGCTTAAGAGGAAAAAACTCAACTTGTGCGGTGGTACTGGGTTAGAACCCAGTACTGGACTTCCTCAAAGGTCTGGCGGCCCTAAGAGGGGCTGGTAGTGAAGAAGAGACTCTCAAGAGAACAGAAACTGCACACGTAAATTTTGTCACCCACAAGAAATCCCCATGGAAGCTATTAAGAGAGTGGGTTGTCCTACGGTTTATGAGGTGACTCTTGGGTTAGCTAGATGACCGTTCTGCGGGTGAAGGAGAGTGATGGATTTTTTTTCCCTCTCATAACGATGCTAGAGGTGGAAAAAGAGTCAGGAGGGAAAAGACTCTGGTAAAAGGAGGGCGAGTCCGGGCTGGAGACTGCGGCTCACCCCTCTCCCTCAGGTACTGATGCAGATCTCGGATCAGGCGGAAGGAAACCAGGCGCGCGGGGCCACTGGAAAAATCACCGTCCTTGTGTTTCTTCCCTAGCGCGGCTTCAAGTTCTGCCCGCAGCTTCCGGGGCAGGTACTCTGGCTCCAGCTCCCCACCGGGTCCCAAAGCGCGAACAAGCCGCTCACCCGCCAGCAAGCAAGACGCCATGTCTGGCGGACCTAGGGTCAGGTGACCGGGAGCCGGGACTTCCGCCCATCTCGCACCGGAAGGAACATGAAGTTCGCGGGGCGGGCTGAGGCGGGGCAGAGGGCCAAGGGGGCGGGGACGCGGCGCGGGGCAGTGTGGGGCGGGGGCAGAACGCCTCCGGCCGCGGGTTGGGCCCAGTGTCAGCAGCCGAGCGGGCGCTCGGGGGGGACATGGCGGGTTGTGTGGCCCGGCGGGCCCTGGCCGTGGGCAGCCGCTGGTGGTCCCGCTCGCTAACCGGGGCCCGGGGCCCGAGGCCGCTCTGTGCGGCGAGTGGAGCTGGGGCCTTCCCACCAGCGGCGACCACGACGACGCGGAGGCACCTCTCGTCCCGGTGAGGGACGGAGCGCGGGGTCCGTACGTGGAGCCCAGGGAGCGTGTTCCGGCCAGGAGGCCGGGCCGGCCGAGGGTGATTGGAGTTCGACCCGGGAAAGGGTTCCGGCCGGGAGCCGACCTGCCCTGCCTGGGATGTGTGCCAGGAGCAGGGAAGGGAGCGCGGCCCAGAGCCCTGGGTTACGCAGGACTGGCTCTGAGGGGAGCTAGTAACCCTCCCGGAGCGACTCCTACCTCCCCAAATGGGGATCTCGAGCGCTGCTGTTGGTGGGCAGCCTTTTAATTAAGCCCCGGGCCTCTTGACTTGAACCCCCAGCCCCGGATTGGGACAGAGCCTCCCTCAGAAAGATGCTCGAAGTGGGAAACCGGACTCTTGAGAATGAGCCCTGCGTGGGTTCCGGGTTTCCGCGTGACCTTGGGGAGATTGGTTCTTTCTGTGTGACTTCGGGAGGGGGCTTGAGGCCATGGAGAGTGGTGTGAGCATTGTCTGTAGCAATGGGACAGGCAGGTCACTTTGGGGCTGGAGGATCAAGTGAGAGGAAGCATAAGGTTCACATCTCCAAAATGCTGAGAATAGCAGGCCGTTGAAGGACTCCTAGAAAGAATAGCCTTGTCCAGAGAGACCGCTGAGAGAACTGACTTTTTGGTGGCTGAAATTAGACACTGGTATTGGGGAGAGATGATAAGTATTTGCAGTATAAGACCCCTGTGAAATGTGATGTGAATCTGAACAAAAACTAGATTGAGAGACTATTAGGTGCAATGCAGGGAGTGCAGTAGGACGCCTAGAGATGATGGCTAAACTGTTCAAGGGCAAGGTGAAGGCTGCAGTTTTTGGGGGGGGGGCGGGTAGACAGAGATGGAATTATAACAAATGTTTCACACACAGGCTCTGAGGGGGAACACAGCTAATCAGACACAGGCATTGCTCCCAGGGAACCTACAGTCTCTAGTGAAGATAAGACCTGGGTACAAATAACAGAAATGCAAGGTGGGAAGGGCGGTTAAAATGCTGTGGGAGCTCAGGAGGATAGGTCAGGGAAGAAACAGAGGCAAAGGTATAAATAAGCAGGGTGCGAGGGTATGTTATGAGGAATGCTAAGACTGAAGAGAAAAGAAAGTGATCTGGGAGCAGTCAGACCTAACACAGAAACTGAGGCAGGGCCTGGACCTCAAAGGGGGAAAGGCAGAATCTGGAGTGGTGGTTTGGGAGGACCCTTACCTGCTTTACCCGCCCCACTGCTCTGACCCTTCTCTGCTCTCACTGCGTGGCCCCTCCCTGTCCTAGTAGCTTCTTCTGATGGTATAGGTACCATTACCTTCTCAGCTTTTCAGTTGCTTGTTCTTTTCCTACCTAATCAGAAACCGACCAGAGGGCAAAGTTTTGGAGACGGTTGGTGTATTTGAGGTGCCAAAACAGAACGGAAAATATGAGACCGGGCAGGTGAGTGCTGGGCTGGGTCATCTTATATTTATTCTCAGGGAGGTGCGCCCTGCTTCTGAAAGGGTCAGTTTTGGTCCTAAGCCCGAATGTTACAGTTTTCTGCCTTGGTGTTTAGTGGCAGAGCAGAATCACACATTTTTTAAGATGGGGTTTCTGTTTTCCTGGTCGTGAATCCTTTTCATGATTCACAACGTTTCCAAGTCAGCGTGGACAGAGATAATTCGGACCAAAGTGAGGAGAGGGCGGGGTTGTTGAAGAGTCCCGTAATTTAGTGGAAGGTGGGAAGCCAGTGGAGGGAGCTTTCAGAAAAGCAAACCTTTGGGGGCGTCTGAGAGGCTCAGAAGTTTCAGTGGCTGACTCTTGGTTTTGGCTCAGGTCATGATCTCTGGGTCCTGGGTTAGAGCCCTGAGTCTGGCTCCATGCTGGGTGAGGAGCCTGCTTAATATTCTCCCTCTCCCCTTCCTCTCTCGCTAAGGAAAAAAAAAAAGAGAGAAAAAAGAAAAGCAAACCTTTGATACTTTGAACTGATTGCAGAGAAATATATGCTGTGGCTGCGAGGCTCTTGTTTTTGTATCACCTTTGTGCCAGAGGCACTGAGATAGATTTAGGCCCCTTGTAAATAAGGACTTTTTGTTTATTCAACTTCCCACTCCCCTTTTCTTGCCTGCCTGCAGTGGACCAGGCGTTGTGTGTTGGACTTGAATCAGAAAGCAATGCCTTCGCAGAGTTGACAATCTAGAAAGGACTTACAATGGGGTCAGTGGCTATGCACTGTGCTGAGTGGAGGGGACGTCAGGGAAGTCTTCCTAGAGTTCTAGGCTACGGTCTAAAGGATCAGCAGAAGTCAGCCAGGTGAAGGAGGGTTAAGAGTGTTCTGAAGCTGGTGGGGGTGGATCACCGAGTTCAAGAGAAAGATCGGCAGGCCCTCGTGCTGGGGTTGGAGCTACCTGTGCTGCTTAGCAGCCTGAGTCCCTCCTGGAAGGACTCGTGGACCGCGCACTCACCAAGGCTCTCTTTCCTCCTAGCTCTTCCTTCATAGTGTTTTTGGCTACCGAGGTGTCGTCCTGTTTCCCTGGCAGGCCAGACTATATGACCGGGATGTGGCTTCTACAGCTCCAGAAAAGTAAGTACCCCAGTCATCGTGCCTCACAGTCCCCTCACGAGGAGGCCTGACTCATGGCCGATGTACGTAATTGGGGTCCCAGGGGGGGAACTGAACATCCTCCTGGGCCATCGGAACAGTCCCAGAGTACTTCCCAGACACCATGGAGACACAAGTGCTGAGTGCCAGGGACAGTCTGAAGCCAGAGGGTCCCTTTAGGCCTCCCCAGGATGGCTTCCCAACTGTTCTCTGTTTGCATTATAAGTAGCCCAGAAGGCATTGAGGGACTAATTTTCTTGATTTTTTGATGTTCAGTTAGAATCTTTCTTTCAATCTCTTATCACTAGAGTGCATTAAAAAAGAAAAGGCCTAGCTCCATTAATAATCACAGAGTGGGGGTGCCTGGGTGGCTCTGTCGTTCAACGTCTGCCTTCAGCTCAGGTCATGATCCCAGGGTTCTGGGATGGAGCCCCATATCGCGCTCCCTGCTCAGTGGGGAGTCTGCTTCTCCCTCCCCCACTCCCCCTGCTTGTGTTCCCTGTCTCTCTCTGTCAAAAAATAAATAAAGTCTTAAAAAAAAAAAGAGAAGTAATCACAGACTGCCCCAGGGGTGTGAGAAGAGTGGGGTACTCGGGGTTCCAGGGCTAGAACCAGCAATTCGATTTTCTCAACATGGTCCCCTCCTTCCAAGAAGCAGCCAGAGAGTAAGACAAATGGAGACTCTGTGCCATGGGTCCTCCACCTTCCCGTGGTGGCCTCTGACCGGGGAGGGGCTGGGCCCGGATGCTGCTGAGCAGGTACCCAGCTGATGCCAAAGCCCCTTCAGGCCAGGCACTAACTAGTCCGTTTAGGTAAGGAGGTGGTAGGGAGCCAGGGCAGGCACCACTTCTGTTTCTCTTGGGGTAAATCTTGGGCTTCTTCCACTACCCTCTAGAGCAGAGAATCCTGCCGGCCATGGCTCTAAGGAGGTGAAAGGCAAAACTCACACTTACTATCAGGTGCTGATTGATGCTCGAGACTGTCCACATATAGTAAGTAAGCAAGGTGGCCGGGCCTGGGGTTTCTGTCCCTGGGAAAGGCCTGAACCTGGTGGAGACAGAGGGAGGGAGAAGCACTGGGCCCCAAGTTCTCAGGTCTAGATTGTGACTAAGAATGTCTCTGACTCGCTCCTTGCCTTAGTCTCAGAGATCTCAGACAGAAGCTGTGACTTTCTTGGCTAACCATGATGACAGCCGGGCCCTCTATGCCATCCCAGGTGAGTAGTGAGCGTCTATCTGAATATGCCTGTTGGTGAGAGGTCTGGTGTGTCTCAGGGAGAAGACTCTGGTGCCTTTCCGATGTCCTTTAATCTGCTAGGAGGGATTATAGAAGCTGAGAGCGACGGTGCCAGGCTCGTCCCACTTGGGGACAAGGGCAGGCATTGTGTTTCTTCTCAGCCTCGTTCCTCTCTGTGTGAGTTTCACTGTTTTCTTTTCCCTCTCTGCGCCAGGCCTAGACTATGTCAGCCATGAAGACATCCTCCCCTATACCTCCACAGATCAGGTTCCCATCCAGCATGAGCTATTTGAAAGATTTCTTCTGTACGACCAGACAAAAGGTGAGCTCTCTCAAGAAGAGAAGCTGGAATGGGAGGGCCCTTCAAAGACAGTATCACACAAGTAGCTTCAAAGCTGTATATCCACAACCTTATTCAACCTCCCATTAGATCTATCAGGCGGATGGCTATCTTGTCTCTTCCTAATAGATATGGAACCTGAGGCTCAGGGATGAGAAGAAGGGACTCAGGGTTGCTAGTAGGTTGCAAGGTCAGGGTTACAGTAGGATCTGAAGACCTGAGCTCCTCACTCCCAGCCCATTTCTCTTCCCAGGATGTCCCATAACTCCTCGGGGCTTATTCTTGGTGGCCTCGTGCCTTCTTCCAGCCTGTGCCTTTGCTTCCGGTTTGGGTGCCTTGCTTTCCTGGGCCCGCACTCAGAAGAGTTTTCTAGGAGGGGCAATTGGAGAACACCCGGGCCTCTGGCCTGGGCTAACTAGTCCTCTCTTGCCCCAGCACCCCCTTTTGTGGCCCGGGAGACGCTCCGGGCCTGGCAAGAGAAGAATCACCCGTGGCTGGAGCTCTCTGACGTCCACCGGGAAACAACCGAGAACATCCGTGTCACCGTCATCCCCTTCTACATGGGCATGAGGGTGTGTACCTGGCCTGGGCCCCTTCCCTCGGGGTGGGCCCTCCGATTTTCTCTGGTATCCCCGGTGTGACTGTGGCATGGGTTCCACATTTAAACCATGTGCCCAGCCGCACGTATTGGGCGGACTCCCGAGATCTCGAGTGGCGAGACCCTCAGGTTCTGGGACCGAGTCCTCCAGGCTGACTCTTCCTCTGTTCTGGTTCAGAGGCTTCCTGTTTATGAAGAACATACACGCACTTGTTTAAATCAGTAGAGGCTGATGTTCACACTTTGTATGCATTAGTCAGATGTTCGTTGAGCTCTTTCTTGCCTGGCTGTGAGCCTCCAGTAAACACGAAACCCTGTCCCTGCCTTTCAGGAGCTCATGGTAGTGGGAGGGGTTAGCGCAGAGCCCATCAAGTGTCGTCATAGCAGTGGGCTGTGGAAGGGCCGAGGACGGCAGTGGCCTGGGCCGGCCGTGATTGCAGGGGTGGGGGGCAGCAGCTGGCTGAAGACTGGTGAGAAGGGAAAGGGCCCCGTGGCTGATTTCCGTTGGCACCAGGCTCTGTTGGTGATCTTGACGCGATGAGGAGAAGGGAGGCTAGGGACTGGGCCAGGGGAGGCTGCCTCCTTTGAGGCTTGTTGGCCGTAGTCCAGTCACCATCCCAGACACTGGAGGCATTGTTCTATCTCTGCAACCTTCCTGGAATACACCTGCTCAGTTGGAGAGCTGTTGATTGGAACAGACTTGGTCCTGCCCTCTGGGACTTAAATTCTTTTTTTTTTTTTTCCCCCAGGAAGCCCAGAATTCCCATGTCTACTGGGTGAGTGTGTGCTTGGGGGCTTGGGTTGGGAGGGAGGGGGAGTTTGCCCCTGGCAGGAGGGGTCTGTGCACTGCAGATATCCCTCTTTGTTGCCTTTTGCTTTCCTAGAATTCCAGGCTAGCCCGAGGTCTGTTCTTTCTCAACTGTGAACTCTGTCCTCCACCCCCCACAGTGGCGCTACTGTATCCGCTTAGAGAACCTTGACAGTGACGTGGTGCAGCTCCGGGAGCGACACTGGAGGATATTCAGTTTATCTGGCACCTTGGAGACAGTGCGAGGCCGAGGCGTGGTGGGAAGGGTGAGCATCCTCAGGCCAGTAATGCCCAGTTTCTGGTCCTTCCCGGCAGGCCTGGGGGCTCAGTGCCTGCTTTCCTCCCCTCTGTGGCTGAGGACAGAGGCTCAGGGTGTGAATGCCTTGGGCTGCTTTGGGTGACATCTTACAACAACCCCGTGAGATGGGTTTCTTACAGCCTGATTCACAGCTGAAGAGAGAGGTTGCGAAGTGAGTAAGTGGCCCCTGGTCCCGTGGCTGGTAGTGGCAGGATCTGGATTCGAATCCAAGGGAGTCTGACATCAGAGCTTGTGTGGAGTTCTTTTTTTTTTTAAAGATTTTATTTATTTATTTGACAGAGAGAGAGAGAGATCACAAGTAGGCAGAGAGAGAGAGAAGCAGGCCCCCGCCGAGCAGAGAGCCCGATGCGGGGCTCGATCCCAGGACCCTGAGATCACGACCTGAGCCGAAGGCAGAGGCTTTAACCCACTGAGCCACCCAGGCGCCCCTCTTGTGTGGAGTTCTTATTGCCAGCACGGAGCCCTATCAAACATGAATTTGAGTGCCCTTCGGTGGGGCTCCTCCCCCCGACCCGCCCCAGCCTCTGCTTCTGGTTGTCTTTCCTCTGCCTCTACACACGTGCCTCTGCTGGTCCACGAAGAGATCTGATTTTGCAAATCCTGCACTACCCCACCCTGTCGCCTGAGAAATAAAGTCCCGAGAAACGGCCAGCGGCCACATTTAACATGTATTTCTCCACATCAGCAGGGACTTGGGACTCAGGGTGGGATGCTGAGTGAGACTAGGGCTTTGGAGTGAGATAGTCTGGCTCTGCATGCCAGCTGTGTGTGGTTGACTCCCCACATAACCTTGGGCCAGTTTAACAAAAAAATCTCAGTTTTTTCCTGTTAAATGGGAGTCACACCTACAGCCTCGTAATTACCGGGAGGTTTAAGTCAGCAGAGGTTTGCAGAGCACCGCCACGGTGCCTGGCACCCACACACTCAGTGAATGGACTCTGGAAGGGCTATTTATAGAAGAGGTCCTCTGCCCAGCATCTTTGCCCAGTGGCCTCAGATGTTAAGTCTGAGGTTCTCTTTCCCAGAATCAGAATGCAAGGCCCAGGTCAGAGGCTGGTCTCTGTGGGCGTGGTACTGGCAGGCAGGCATCGTGGGCGGCCGGAGGGGGGGCGACCTCCCGATGAACTGGCGGTCAGTGTGTGGCCCTGGGGTACAGGGAGCTGGCCTGGCCTTACGGATTTTCCCCGAACCCTTACAGGAGCCCGTGTTATCCAAGGAGCAGCCCGCGTTCCAGTACAGCAGCCACGTCTCCCTGCAAGCTTCCAGCGGGCACATGTGGTGAGTGAGTGAGCATGTGCGGGAGTCGGGGGCCCCCCAACTCCGCAGACACAGCTGCAGCTCAGAAAGGCGGGAGCTCAGGGTTTGCCTTTAATTCTGGGCCAGGTTCCATCATGAGATGGGGCTTTATCTGCTGTTCGTTGTCGTGGGGGACTTGTCTGATTTTTTTCTGACCGTTTTCCAGTTCCTGTGATTTCACGGACTGAGGACTTAGGCCTAAGCGGTTTGGTTGAGTCGCCCATGCAGTTGGTTTTCCCCTGCTGGTTCACTCCTTAACCTGCAAGTGTGGTTGGGTAGCTTATGCAGTGTGCATCTAAGGACCAGAATCAGGGCAGCTGGGTTTCTTTTCTTGTAGGGTCAGGAAGGGCTCTCGGGTTTCTGCACCAGTGTTATCTTGACATGAGCCAGGGCGAAGGGAGCCCATCCTGCCTCATCCTGCCGTGTTCAGTCCTGGAGCTGAGGGCCCAGGGCTCTCAAGATCCTCAGTAGGGCCTCAGCCGTCACTCCCTCTAACCCACCTTCTCTCTTACCCGCAGGGGCACGTTCCGCTTCGAGAGGCCTGATGGCTCCCACTTTGATGTCCGGATCCCTCCCTTCTCCCTGGAAAGCAATAAAGATGAGAAGACACCGCCCTCAGGCCTTCACTGGTAGGCCAGCTGAGGCCTGAGCGCCTGGGCTCGGCCCTTGAAGAACAGCTCTCATCCCACAATTGCTGCAGAACTCTCTCTCCACCATGGGCTACAGTGGGTCTCTTTATCGTTTGCACCATTTGATTGTGGGGTTCTTTTTCGGTGGGTGGGTATAATCATTTTCTCCAGAAGACCTGCGTAGGACTCCTCCAAGGCTGGCCTCCCCCATACGCCCTGGCTACGCTGTGTTCCAGTAAACCTTTCCACCAGGAATTCTGTGTTCAGCTGCCACAGGCCTGGGTTTCCTGGCCTGTCCCACAAGTCGTTTGGAATATGAGGTTTGGTCAATAAACCAGTGCACACTTGGCCATCCTCGCCATTTCTGCCCCCGGGTTCTCAGGCTCCCTTTTTGACGCAGTGGGGGCCTTTGGTTGCTGTCCTTGTGGCCTTTCCAGGAAACTGCCCCATCTGCTAGAGTGTATGTTTCTCTCCTGAGGCTCGGGCTTGGCTGGACATCTCCTGGGGTCACTGTGCCTCTCAGCCAGTGGGGTGGGGGCTAGACTGGACTCTTTTCTTCCTTACCCTCTGCCAAGTGCTGAGCAGGAGGCCGGCATCAGGCTCGGGGTTCTCAGCACTGGCCAACCGTTGACATTGCTGGCCTTCTTGGTCCTGGGAAGGAGTGAGGCAAGCCATGTGAGTTCCCTGGAATAACAGGCCTGCCAGCCGCGAGCCTGCATTTGTCAGGCCCTTCCAGACCACAAATGGAGAAGCTCAGCCGAGAAGCTTTAGGTACATATGGATCGGCAACTGAGCCAAGCTACTTTCTGAACTGCTCGCAGATCTCTAAGAGCCAGAGGTGAAATGTGCTGCATTTTCCCCTGAATCGCAGGGATTCCTGCTTTCCTACTACCGTAGTGATTGTTAAAGAGGTCGTTTTATTCTTAATATTAAATCTCAGTTCCAGCCCTTATTAGTGTTGTCCTTAATCCTCCACCAGGGGGAGCCTGGGTTGCAGGGCAACTGAGTGCAGTAGAATTTCCGACCCGGGGGAGGGGGTGAACAGGAGGAACACAAGAACTAGGGCCACAACGGTGAGCTGAGCCAGCTCTGGTCACGGCAAGCACGGCTCTGTACCACTGCAGTGTAACACAATTTTATTAGAAATTAGTGTTTGTTTCCATCAGCTATGCTGAGCAGCAAGGAACTGCAGTTAAGTGACAAAGGGGACGTTCTCTTGTGGCAGGACCCGGGCCATCCTTAAGGCAGACGTTGGTCAGATAAGAAATGGAACAAAAACCCAGTCCTGGTACATGTGGTAGACAGCAGACTTCCAGTTTTCTCAGAAACCGACAAGGTCTGACCTTCATCCACACTCCTTGTTTGCTTTCCTGTGGGCTGCTCCGAGTTGAAAAATTCACACGACCAAGAGCTGCTTTCCGAATGGGGCTGAGAAAAGAGAAATTCCCCCAACCCTTATGCCACAAAGTCTTATTAAAGAAGCTAAGATTTCTTCAGTGATTTCAACGTTAGTATTTTTCTTAAGACCAGGGAGATATTTTTGATCAGTCCAGGATTATTGTGCTCTCTCAGGAAGAAAGACTAGTCACCACTGAGACAGCTGAGGATCTAAAAGTCAAAGCAGCAAAGAGGCTGCGGGGCTGGGGAGGTCAAAGGACAGGCATTAAAATACCTCAGTGGGAAGCCGGGCTTTGAGTGTTAGAGGGCCTCAGGAGGGCAGCAGAGGAAATAGGCCAGTGGCCTCAGGCAGAAAGCATTCCAGTCTCTGTGGGAAAACCACAAAGCCAAAGGCGGAATCTGGCCAAAGAAATGGATTTGTCTTCATCTAGTTACTCCACTCAGGGCCGGAAGAAGTGTTTTGAGCTGATGACCAGGGCGCCTCACCTAGAAGTCTACAGGTTCAAGGCTGTGACAAGTGTAAAATGCCTAGTTAGTCACACTTCCCCTGCCCCATCATGTCATTTCAGGTCCTTGTGGGTGTCTACGAACCCCGGGCCTGGCATTTGCCCATAGGCTCCCTCGGGTTGGCCACAAGCAGGCCACTTCGCTAGAGCGACAGTGGTCAGGGGAGAGGAGCC
Source organism: Potos flavus (assembly GCA_028534135.1). NCBI lineage: Eukaryota > Metazoa > Chordata > Mammalia > Carnivora > Procyonidae > Potos > Potos flavus. Next base: position 36,662,599 of record CM052891.1, on the reverse strand, counting down.
TGATAACCTGTGCTCCTTCCCCAGCAGCTACCGCTCAGCGGCTATGGGGTTTTCTGAGGCCGGCTGAGCAGCTCCCTCCCTGATGGCATTCCTTTGGGAAAGAATTCGGGCAAGCAGCCTCCCAAGGGCCAAGCCAAACAGAAGGTAGTGAGAAAAAGCTCCGAGGAGGAACTTGCACCCTTGCCCAAGAGCTGGGGCTGGGCAGCCCCACGGCCACACTACCCGGCCTCTGAAGGGACTCAGCGCTGGGCAGAACCACCATCCTCAGCCAGGACACAAAACCAATAGTATGGGGCGGGCAGGGGCTCCACGGCCAAGCACATGCCACCTCTGCACGGGGCTGCTGGGAACGCAGAGCTCGTGGTCACTGTCCTCGGCCGATGGGCATCCGAGTGCAGCGCCTGTGGGCCCGGCGGCCTTCCCACTGCGGCTCATGCTCCCGGCCCCAGTAACGGCCCATGGCTTTCCAGAAAGTAAAGCAAAGCATGCCTTGTAGCGGAGGGCAAGAGAATCAAAAAGAGCAATCATGACTCCAGTACATGACCTTAAAATACCCTTTCTCATGGGCCTTAAGAGGACCACAGTTCCCAACTTCAACGTCCTTCCTTCTGCGTGCTCTTGGGCCGGCTGCTTGGCCAGCCCAGCGAAGCCAAAGCTAGTCAGTTGTTTTGTTTTATTGCTTCTCTAGCCCCTCTCTCAGATTGATTCTGCACAGAAGAGGGGTTAGGGTCAGAAAAAGACGATGTGGGTCAGGGCAGAATACAAATCTGAATAAAAGTACAAAGTGCTTTAAAGAAACAGATGCCAAAGGCATCAAGGAAGGCCAAGGGTTCTGCCCTACCCAGGGTCTTGGCACCCTAGAGGGGTAGCACAAATGCCCAGTCCCCTCATTATTAGACTTCAAACTATTCATTTCCTAGACAATTTTTTAAAAACCAAAATCATGAAGCCTGTGCTTAAAGACCTCAGGGAAAAAGGAGCCCCACCTTCTGTAAGAAACTGGGCCTCCACAGCACCAGAACGAGCCCATTCCCCGTGGACCTCCCCAGAGGCCTAAAGGTAGCCCTTCAGTGGAGCCAAAGGGCACTCAGCAAGGGGCCAAGGGGACTGTTCTCGTGGGAGGTGGGCAGGTCAGTCCATTCGCCCCCGGGGCAGACGCAGCCCCGTCAGGAAGGGTGAGCAAGGGGTCCAGGACCTGGTCGTCCTGAAGTGCTCAGGGAGCAGGGCAAAGGAATGCGGTCCCTCTCCTGCCCAGGCCCTCTGCCCTCCTGTCATGCCTCCGGGTGCTGGAGCAGAAACTGAGCCAGCAGCAGCGTGGGGTGGCCAATGGGGCAGGGCTGCACAGGAGGGGAGACAGGGTGTCCTGTGCCCTGACTCCCTGAGGGTCTTGTCAGTCGCGATGGGTAGACTGGTGGCCGAGCTGCCGGTCATCGTAAGTGCTGTAGCGCTTGACATGGATCCGGCGGACCCGGTCCCGCAGTTCAAAGGTCTCCTCGTCTTCGCTGGGGGAGGCCTGGCTGCGGCTCCGGCTGGTGGCTTCCAGTAAGGAGTTGTCAGGGACTCGGGGGGTCTCATAGAGTAGGACGTTGAGTGTCTCCTCATAGATGCGGGCCTCCGGGAATTCCACCTGGGCTCAGGGGGACAAGAGGACCGAGTGAGGTTTCATCCCACAGAGGCAGCTACGTGGCAGGGCCCTCGCCCCTGGGCTGGTTCTCCAAGTTCCTCCTGAATTCTCTCACGAAGACAGGTGGCTTTCTGTCTCGTGAGGGAGGGGGGAGCTCTCCCTGGAGATGAGGGGAGTGGCACTCGATGGACATAAGGACACCAAGGATGAGCAAGCCGCCCGTGCCCCGCCTAGCCCCAGAGCCCGAGACTCACGACTCTCCGAGTGGGCTGCCCTCCCGGCCCAGAGGCAAAGGCCTCTGCCACCTCCGTTACTCACCCTCACGGGGTGGGGCGGGGGGGGGGGGCAGTTCCCCTCTGGGGAGGACACCCGCGGCTTGCAGCCCCAGAGAACGGGGTTTGCGGAGTTTGTGTCAACTGTCACCTGTCGAATCGCTCACACGTACCCGGCGCTGCGTCGTTACTGCAGGGGCCGAGCTGGTGACCGGGAACGCGCGACTAGCCGGGGCCAGGGAGGCCGCCAGACCCTACACTGCTGCTCCCAGGAACCGCCGCATTCTCCTACCAGTTCCGCTGACTGCACACTATCAGGCCCCCGTTTGCAGGTGAGGAAACTGAGGCCCAGCTGCTTTAAAGGGCTTGTATGAGGCCGGAAAGCCGGTCCATGGTAGAACCAGAATTCAGGCCTGAATCGGGCCAACTCCAAAGACCCAGTCCTTCCTGCCACACCAGGCTTGTTCTTGCCTCTCAGCCGACCAGAACAAAGCATTCCCAGGCCAGTCCCCATGCTCCTCGAACTGCCTTTTTCGTTGCCCAGCACCACCGTGTGAGTCCGGGGAAAAGAGAGCAAACCGAATGCCCTCTCGCTCCCCGTGGGGAAAGGCCCAGCTGGGGCCGCGCTGGGCTGTGTCCCGCACCTGCCCGCGCAGAGGGACGCCCCCCACACCTTGGTCTGCTTCTTCTCCGTGGCGTACACGATGGACGTGCAGCACACCTCGGCCAGCTTGCGGCCCTGGCCGTAGAAGGACCAGCAGCAGATCTCATCGCCAATGACGTCCTTGATGAAGAGCACGCGGCCGTTGAAGCGCAGGGACAGCTTGTCAAACAGCTCGATGTTTTTCAGCAGGTGGTCGTCCGAGTTGCTGGAAAACCCAAGAAGGCCAGGGGGCCTGGGAATGAGGTTCTAGCACAAGAAAGGGTGCTGGCTGGGCGCTTCCCCCCCGTTCCCCTTCCCCGTGACGCAGAACTGAGGAAAAGTCAAGAGGCCGGACGGGACCCTCTGGGTTTGGGGGCCTGTGAGGAAGAGGAGGGGAGGTGGCCTGAAGTTAAAGCAGGGAGAGCTGAGGGAGGGCGGTCTCCTCTCATTGGGCCAAGAAGGAAGGAGGCTCGCGGCCATCGCGGCGGGAGGGTCCGCTGGCTGGCTGTGGGGGGGGGATGCTGGCAACACACCCGTCTTCGGGGACTCCCCGAGCCCGTCTACCTAACTGCGGCCGGCTGAGGGGACACTGGGCAAGGGATCGGGTGGCCCAGCTCTGAAGCACAGAGGTTGGCTTAGGAGGAGTCCCAGCCACAGGCTTCCCAGGGTCCCTCCTTCACCTCGGAAGTTAGTTCTGGAAAAACCCCTCGCTCGCTGCCTGACAGGACATGTTGGGGGGGGGGTGTTCTGGCTCCTTCTCCCCTAGATCCCAGCCAGGGCTCTGCACCTGGGTCCAAACGCTTCTGCCCTCACTTCCCTTCTCTCTGTTCTTCCCGCCTGAGACCCAGACCCTGGCCAACCATGCCAGGAGTGCAAGTGGCTTCTCTGGGTCTGCTGCCCCGTGGCTGGCTGCCTAGTCCTTCTAGCTACTTCTGCCGCCCTTCCCCAAGCCCTGGCGCCCCACCCCCCAGCCCCCAGATGCCCGCCCTACCTGGTATAGGAATACTTGTTGTTGCTTCTGTTGTACAGCAGCTTCACCACGGGCTGGGAGGGAGGAGAGCGTGAGGGCCAGGCCAGCGTCCCCGTCCTCCCCCGCCCGCGGCCCTCCGGGGGCCCAGTACCTTGGTGGAGGATTCGATGAGCCTCTCTTCCTCTCTCAGGGAGGTGATGAGGGGGATGTTGCACACAGGCTGGTAGGAGTCCTTCTTGTCCTGGGTGACGCACACAACCGAGAATCTTTTTTTGAGCTCTCCCGCTTGCCAGGCTAAGCCAGGCCTCCCCAGGGAGCCGTCGGGGCCCCTCTGCCAAGGCCGCCCTCTGCCTGTTGAGGAGGCACCTGGCCATAGGAACTGCCAGCTGGCTGGCAGAACCCCATTTCCAGAAAACCTAAAATCCAGATTATCAAGGTGTAGAAACTGGAAACTGGGCTCAGTCCCCTACCGCCCGAGTCCGTCACCTTGCAAACGACTGGCTGCCAGCGTCCTCGGCCTGGGCCGCACCCCGCGTATCTAACAGTGAGGCTCGGACTCCCCAACCATACTAGTCACGCGACCTTCCAGGAACTGGACCTTTACGGCCCTGGAGGGAGGGGCGGACCCCGAACCTCCTGGACCTGCGCCCGCGTCAGCTCCCTACCTGCAGAGCAGTCTGGCACACGCTCACCAGCCCCTGAATGAGGTAATACTTGGCTTCGGCCATCAGCTCCTTGATTTCCTGCCGGTTCTGTGGGAGGATGATGGTGTCATCTCGGAGGTAATTCAGAATGGTGCCGAAGTGCTTTCCGCATCGGTCTATGAGGATCCAGCCTAAGGATTCGGACAGGCCGCACACAGTTAACTCTCTGCCTCCAGGCAGCAAGCAGCGGGCAAAGGCCACCCGACCAGCCTGGGGGGCAGCCCGCAGGACAGGGTCACAGAAGCGGGAGCCCCACCTCCAGCTCTTTGGTCTGTGGCTATTCTCTTCCACCCGGGATGGCCCAGGCTGCGGGGGACAGAGGCCCTCCAGGCTCCACGGCAGCCCACGGAGGTCTCAGCTCAGGCCCACCGCCTGGCGACAGGGACACCGTCCGGTGACACGGACACTGCCAGGCCCTGCCTGCCTTCTGTGCCCTGCCTGCTCACTACAGCCGTGCTTCTCGGGAGCATCTAGTCCTTTGGGAATATTTAAGAAGTATGGATCTTCGCCCCGGAAAACGTGTACGCGCACATCCTTCTACATACAACCGCCAAGAGTTCTGAGGCTCTACCCAGGACTCCAGGTGAAGGAGGCCTGCACCGGGTAACAGGAAGAGGGAATCTAGAGTCTAGACCTACCAGGCTTGAGCCCTGCCCCCAAGTCGCTTTCTCCCCTCCTCAGCCGGCCCAACGAGCCCCGATGCCTCACCTTCTTTGTCGGTCAGCACCTCCATGCGCCCGCTGAACATGGCCTTGAGCATGGTGTCGTGCCGGGTTAGTGCCCGCACGGTGGTGTAGTACAGGGAGCCCCCCACATTGAGCTGGACATATTTGTTGCCCAGGCCTCCTCCCTTGAAGCCGCTCAGCTTGGGCTTGGCCCCCGAGGCCGGGCACAGACAGGTGTCCCCTGACATCTCCCGCTGCAGGTAGATCACCACACGGCAGGAGGTCGGCTTGGAAGTCTCGGCCGTGGTGGAAGGATCACGAGTGAGTGGCCAGTGGAGGCCAGAGCCTCATACTCTCAGCCCTGTGAGCAGGAGATGGGAGAGAAGACGGGAGTTCGCACAGGAGAGCCCTCAGCTGCGAGGGGATGGGAGGGGACCGTGCAGTCATTCTCTCCTCGACAAGCAAAGGACTTCCCTGACTGAGGCTAAGGCCCAAGGCAACAGCAAAAGAAGACATTCCTGCTCTTCTTTATGGTACCAGGAACTAGCACAGTCTCCCAGAGCCTCGGCTCAGCTTTCGGCAGCAAGGAGGACAAGCAAACCCTTGGAGTTAGTCTGAGACGGCTTGAGGAGCGGACCGGGCAGCCGAAGTCTTTACCCTGGGGAACCACAGTCCAATTCTAGTTCTTTGCTTCTCAAGGTTCCCAGGACCCAAGACTTCCCACCAAACCTACCGGGAATCCTGCCAGCGCAGGAGATTCCCAGGAGCCAGAGGGAGACAGGATGTACTTCCTTTCTAAACATTCTGGGCTCAGAAGCAGCCCGCACGAGGGCTGACTTTGAGCACCACCGCAGTCTGGCTTCGGGAAGGAAAGGAAAAGCAGCTTCAGGAGAGCATGGAATGAGCCAGGCTGGAGGGCGCCGGCCAGTGTTCCTGGCAGAGGTTCCCCTGGCCCCAGTGGAGTTTCCTGACCTTCCCCTTTCTGGGTCCCAGCCGTGTCCCAGGTTCCTGAAATTGTCACCATTTTCCAGGACAGAACAACTACAGGATGGTTATTTTTCTTTTTCCTGAGAGAAGGTCCAGCCCTATCTCTTCCTTTCTTCCCTGCCCACAAGACTGGGGAGAAGGGGCTTGTAAAGATCAGATGATAAATCTCAAAACAATATAAAGGGATCTGGAAACTGAAATGCTGATAGGCATTCATGGGAGGGAGGAGTGAGGGAAGCAAAGGAGGGCAAAGCCAGGTCACCCCTTGTGAGCTAGATTCTCTAGTATATGTCTTGGTTTTCTAAGGAATCACTAAAATTCATCCACTGGAAAAAAAGAGCAAACATTCACTGCAGGTTTACTATGTTCTAGGTACTAGTCTAGGCAACTTAATATACACTTTACGTCATTCATTCAGTGAGAAAATAAGACTGAGTCTACTCTGTTAGGCAGTAGGGACAGAAAGATGGAAAGATACGGACCTTGCCTTCAAGGAGTACAAAGAAGCAGCATAATGTTAACAAGAATAAAAATAAGAGTTAGCATTTATTGTGCGCTGTTATGTTCCGGGCACTGAGGATACGGAAGAGAACAATTAAGTCATGGCCTCACGGAGATTACATTCTAGGGGGAGGATACAGACAATAAGCAAGAAAATGAATAAATAAGCGAGCAGTTCCAGAAGGTAAGAAATGCAATAAATAAGCTAGTGATAGGAGAGTGACTATCGAGAAGTCCTAAGATGGATGGGGCCAGAGAAAGCCTCTTTGGGAAGGTGGCATTCCTGCTGAAGTCTGAAAGAGCGTTCCAGACGGATGGAAGGGTGAGTGCAAAGTTTCTCAGTTAGACACAAGTTTTAGGAACAGAAATAAGGCCAAGATGTCTAGTGCGTAGACAAGAAGGGGGAAGTTGGCTTGATGTGAAGTCAGACAACGCAGGGGCCAGGTCATATGAAAAAGTCTGCATTTTATACTAATTGCAATGGCCGTCGATTGGAGGGTTTGAAGCCGGGGAGTGACAGGATCTGAATTAATGACATTTTGAAAAGATCACTCTAGCTGCCCAGTAGAGAATGGATTGTAAGGGTGCAGGAGAGCAAGAGAGAAGACCAGAGGAAACGGAGTCTAGGCAAGGCATGAAGGCCCGGACTGCAGTGTTGGTAAGAGGCAGAAAAAAGGTGAAATTGCCTCATAGTCCTCACAACATGCAAAAGTTTACGGTTGCACGTCACCTCCTGTAAGTGAGATCCAGAAGCAGTGCACAACGCCATGCACATCTGAAAGTATTTAATATATATCAGTTTGTTAGACTGAAACTGACCCTAAAAAGATTTAGGTAGGCCTCAAGAAGAATGTCCAAGGAAGGACCAGAGCGGGTGCTTTGTGAAGTACCGAATTTCTTTGGTGGCTTGTCCAGGAGCCTCTCATTTCCCCAAGGATGGAGTATGGATGAGATGAACTCTCCCCAGCAGATTGCCCAATCCCTAAATAGCACACGAATAGTATGAAATCACCTCACCTTCCTCCGCTCACCCCAAAGGCATAAGTCCACCCCTAAACAGGTTTTAGCAAGTTCCCAATGTACTTTGGGTCTAGCCCCGATTTCCCCAGGTTCAAAGCAAGCACACATATGTTCTTCCAAAGTAAAGGAACTCATGCCAGGCAGTGGCCAACAGAGCCTACAAAGCGACTGCTTTGAGCCCCTGGATGACGTCAGCTCAGATGCCGCCCGCTCAGATTCCTCCCAGACCAATGGGCTCCAGGAATGCTGTGGCAGGTGACGCCCCAGAAAGTAATTCCAGTGAGAATAAAGTTTCCACTGATAGCCTCACTGCTGTTCCTTCCGGACTTTGTGTGTGGATATTTGGGGATGCCTGGGGCTGAGGGCGTATGCGAGTCTCTCTCAGCGAGGCTAATGGGAACCTAAGCAGAATAAAGGGCAGGACGACAACCACGGCCATGGACAAAGGTGGAGTCCTAAAGGAATAAGGACCCAGAAATCCATCACACTCGGTTGTGGCGGGCGGGTAACCGATCTTGGGTAGAGGGGGCGGATCTAGCAGAAATCCTAGATGTAAATCTTAAGCTTCGTCCAAAGGGTCTGGAAAGATTTAGCGAGACCCAAACTCTCTGTGCTCTGTGGTGAGTCTTCCCCGGCCCGCACCCTCTCCTCACGACCGAGAAACTGAGACCGATTCTGACACCCGTCCCAGTGGAGGATTTGAGCTCTCCATCTCCCCTACGCCGTCCCACGCCTTTTCCCCAGGACCGGGTGGGGCTCTCTGCTCCAGCCCGGGGCCCGTCCATCCTGCCCCCCCAGGGCATCCGCACCCCGGTTCTCACCGTCCCCGGGGCGGGGGCGCGCTTCTCCTCTCAGCTGGGCTGCAAGCCGAACCCGCGCCGCCCTGGGCCGTGGCCGCCTGCCCGCCAGCAGTCCCGGGCTGTGAGCTCACATCCTCCGCCCGCGGACTCCGCCTTGAGTCGCGGCCCAACCCGGCCCGCCCCGCAGCCTGGGACTCTAAAGCAGGCCCTGCCCAGCACCCAATCACGGGGGAGGGAGGGGCTCCTGAGAGCATTTCGGAGGGATCGCTTAGCTACTTCCAGCGGCCTTTCCGGCGCAAAGGCCTCTGGATCTTGTAGGCAGCCGTCCCTCCTCTCAGGCCTGTTTCCCAGCAGGCTCTGCGGGTCGGGTGGGGTAAGTACTTCCGCAGTCAGGTAGTGACGTAACGGGTAAACAGGTCGTGTAGCCGTGGCAGCGGCTGAGGCGGGCGGGCGAGGCACCGGCTGCCGCTGACCCGGGAGAGAAGCGGCCTGCCGGAATCGGCCCGGGCGGCAGCGCGCCGCCGCTACGGGGTCGGCAGGTAGGCAGCGACTCCGGGTCGGGGGACGCGGGCGGACGCGGGGCGAGTGAACCTGACAGGCCGAAAGAAACATGGGGATTCCGCGCGATTCTTTGCGAGCGGTGCGACGCCCAGCGTGGGCCTGGAGATTTCCGCGTTGATGCTCGCAACGGTCTTGTGAGGAAACTGCGGCTCGTATAAGTTCAAGGCGTTTACGTAGTGTGGACAGTCAGCTCCATCACCCAGGTCTTCCTAACTGTGCGCCCGGTGCCCCTTTCCCTCACCCCGCGGATGGCGCCTGCTCGCGGGGCGGGGAGTGGATCTAGGGAGCCAGGGGGTGGAGAGAGTGTCGCCGCCGTCAACTTCAGGGAGCTCAGTGCGGTTCTTGTGCCCGGTGCTCCTCAGATGCTCAGACACGCACGTGTGGTGGGAGTTGGGAGGGAATCTGATAGTCGGCTGGGAACCCTCTCCCTGCCCGCCTTCTCCGGTCCTGTCCTTCTCATTCAACTCTGCCCTCCGGACATACAGTTGGCGCTGAAGCCAGATACATGGGAATCTTGCTTGCCTCTTTCCTTGCCTCATCCCCAAACTCCTACATTCAATCAGTCCTTTACCAAATGCCATCAACTTACGTAACATCGCAAATTGGAACACTTTTCTTCAGCTCCAAGCCTTGGTTACTGTGATAGCCTTCTCTGTTTCCAGTCATTCGTTCCACAAACATTTGCCGAGTGCAGGGGCCCGGTATGTGCAGGCGCTCTGCGGCGCTCTGCTAGATGCTAGGGTTACAGTGATGAACAAGGGAGGTGTAGCCCCACTGTTGTTCCTTCCAGTTCATTCTCCATCCTGGGTCAGAGTGACGTTCTAAAAGGCAGATATGAGGGGCGCCTGGGTGGCTCAGTGGGTTAAAGCCTCTGCCTTTGGCTCAGGTCATGATCTCGGGGTCCTGGGATCGAGCCCCGCATCGGGCTCTCTGCTCTGCAGGGAGCCTGCTTCCCCCTCTCCCTCTGCCTGCCTCTCTGCCTACTTGTGATCTCTCTCTGTCAAATAAATAAATAAAATCTAAAAAAAATAAAATAAAATAAAAGGCAGATACGACTGTGCCTCTTTACTGAGAACTGCTGGCTGCCCACTACCCTTATAATAAAATCCAAGCTCATGACTGCGGCTTTCAGAGCCCTCCAGGAACCAGCTGTGGCCTCCTCATCTAGACTTATACTGTTCCACACTCCCCCTTGTTCACTGGGTTTTAACCACGCTAGCCTTTCGACTCTTGGAATGCATTACATTTCTTTTAGCCTCAGGATCTTCACACATGCTTTTCCTTCTGCCTGGAATGCCTCCTCCCCGCTTCACTTGGCAAACTTTTGGATATTCTTTAGGTATGAGCTTGAGTGTCACGTTTTCAGAAGCGTTTGTTGAGGGGCGCCTGGGTTGGTCAGTCAGTTAAGCATCTGCCTCTCGCTCAGGTCATGATCCCAGGGTCCTGGGATCGAGCCCCATGTTGGGCTCCCTGCTCATTGGGGAGCCTGTTTCTCCCTCTGCCTCAGCCTCTCTCCCTGCTTGTCCTCTCTCTCTCTTTCTCTCTCTCCCTCTCAAATAAATAAATAAAACCTTTAAAAATTGTTAAAAAAAGAAGCTCTTGTGAGACACCCTCCCCCTCATATGAATTATGTCCTCTTGCTGCAGCTTCATATAGCACTATGTGCTTTTCCTCATACTATCCTCACTATTTGTGATTGTTTACTGTCCAGAGGTCAGAAATGTTTCTGAATAAATGCATCCTCTCAGGAAAGGGAGTGGAAGTGGAGGCAGATATTTGCTCCCTTAGGTTACCGGAAGTTTTCTAGAGCAGCTGGTCTGGCTAATCACCAGGTGTTCAATGCTTGGACTCTCTGTGTAAATGTAACAGAACAGCGGGAAGACGGATCTTTTAAAAAAGCTCCATTAAAAGGAAGCTCGGGATGATTAAAATGTTTCAAAAGGAAGATGCTAGCCTCATTCCTTCAGTGGATTCCAGTAGGCCAAGGGCTCTGGGCCACAGTCATACACAGACAGCGTGTAGACATGCATTAGTTGACCCACAGTGTTAGATGTGGTTTTTCCTTTTAAAATTTTGAATTCAAGACTTTCCTTTAAAAATCAGATTTCGGGCGCCTGGGTGGCTCAGTTGGTTGAGCGACTGCCTTCAGCTCAGGTCACGATCCTAGAGTCCCAGGATTGAGTCCCGCATCGGGCTTCCTGCTCAGCAGGGGTCTGCTTCTCCCTCTGACCTTCCCCCTCTCATGCTCGCTCGCTCTCATTCTCTCTCTCTCAAATAAATAAATAAAATCTTAAAAAAAAATCAGATTTCACCTCTAAATCTGGATTTTTGGCTGTCTTGGAAATCAGTTCTGGCAGCTGGGCGACTTAATTTTTTTTTAACCATTGCTCCTCCTATGGTATACCTGCTCTGGGAAGTTAACTCCCATAATCACCGCATTTGGGACAGAACTTCTCTAAGGAAGCCCGAAGGGAAACAGCTGGGGGAGGTGGGAGCAGAGGAAAGGGCTGGTACAGGGCCAGCTGGTGGCAGAGCCTTTGGAACACCTGGGGTTTGGGAACTGGTATGGTAGCCAACGGCTAGACCTAAGTGGCATTGCCTCCCTGTTTGGACAGGGTGTGTGCTTTTTAATTTGAGTGTGTGTGTGTGTTTGCCAGAACGAGGGTGAGTGTTTGGTGTGTCCTTCCCAGAATTGAGGCATCTTTTGGACCAGGAATGCAGGGTGGCCTGGGAAGGGAAAAGATCTCTCTGCCGGTTCTCTTGCCTACAGAAAGAAACCCAGACTCCTTAGTTGGACACACAGGGTCTTACTGATCTGGCCCCAGCTGACCTTTGCCGCTCCCTCCTCGGTCCTTTCATCTTCTAGGTCTTCTGGTCGTTTCAGTGACTTCATGCTCTTGTCCGTGCTGTTTTCTCCGCTCGGGAATCCTTTCCCTAGCCCCCTTACTTGGTACGTTCTTGCTGATGCTTCATTCCTTCTTGTGTTTTCTGCTAGAAAGAGATGGAACCAACTTTGGTCCTAGTTCAGGCCAGCATGCCTGTGGCAGACATCGTGGGTAATGTCCTTATTCCTGGCTTATTTTTTAATTCTCAGTTTTAAGTCCTGCAGATGTCCTCTTTTACTTGCTTTTGGTGTTATGCCGGGGCTGTACTGGAAGGGCTTTTTCACGTCCTTGTGGGTACATAATTGGGGATAAATATGCTTATGGCTTCTCACAACTTGGTTCCAATGTTACTCCCTCACCCTGCTAACCGCTTTGTTCTCCTGCAACACTTGCGTGATGTTTCTGTAAAAGCGCGTAACACAGTATACTTTCTCAGTTTCCATGTCTGTCTTCCTCCAGCTAAACTATGTGCTCCTCCAGGGCGGGCACCATGTCGCCCTCATCCTTGTACCCCCAGCATCTAGCAGTGTTGGCATGTAGTAGGCACTCAAGAAATGTGTGTTGAACGAACGATGCCCGTGACGAGCAACCGGACTTTATTCTTTCCTGACCCTTGCTCCTATGACACACTTCCTCCCGGCTGCCACTAGCACCCCTTCAGAGCAGAGCTCCTCTTCTCTAGGGAAGCCGGAAGGGAAACAGGTGAGGCTCAGAGAGGCGGAGGCAGAGGGAAGGGGAGCCTCTGGAGGAATGTCTGGGGTTTTGGCGCTGGTGTCTGGGGGCAGGAGCGGGGCTGGGCCGGAAGTGGGCATTTCCCTGGTGGCTGGGAAGTGATCGGGGACTGAGGCTGCTTTCTTCACAGCTATGGCCAAGGACATCCTGGGTGAAGCCGGGCTGCACTTTGACGAGCTGAACAAGCTGCGCGTGTTGGACCCTGAGGTTACCCAGCAGACCATAGAGCTCAAGGAGGAGTGCAAGGACTTTGTGGACAGTGAGTGTCATTTGGGGAGACGCGGTGCCACTTGGCTTTGAGCTGTGCCAGCGGTGCCCCGCCCGCCACCCCCCCCCCGCCCCCCCAGCTGCCGTCCCTGCCAGAACAGGCCTAGTGGCTCCCTGGAAGTTGTGTCTGGCCTTTGGGAATTCCCACGTACCAAGCACCTTGTCTCCCTGCTTTCTCATGCTTGCGTGTAGTCAGACACAGAGCACGGATCAAGGCAGATGGTGAACTGGAGAGAGGCTATCCCATCCTTGATTTTTTTGCTCTCAGAAACCTTGAACTTCATGGGGCAGAACTAAGGGCTTGAGGGTGGAAAGAGTTATGTACTCATGATTTGCTTTCTCAGAAATTCAACAGACTCACTGAGGTCATTTTTCTAGCTAGTTATCCAGGATACCTCCTGTCCTAGCAGGCAAGCCAGCCCAGTGGCAGTGAACACAGGGCAAATCTAGCCAAAGCAGGGATTTCTGTGGTTGTTGTTGTTGAAGAGCGGGGATTTCTGAGCCTTCCGGGCACTCCATAGTCTGGAGAGGGCTTGACCGGTGAAAGGCAGCATGGGCTCCGTGGCCAGTCTTCTCACTGCTTGTTCTTCCTCCCTGGGGCCTAGTTCACTTCTCCGTAGAACGAGGTCCCACCACACCCAAGGACATTGAAAGAAGCGACTGGGAGATGAGGCACTGAAATGCTTTGAGCTCAGTATTAGCTCTAGTCACAGTTGGCAAGCCCCTGCCCCCCTAACCGCCATTAACTGACATCTGGTTCCTTATCTGGGGCGAGTCATGTCCTGAGTCAGTCCTTCCATGAACATGGCCCTTTGTGCTTCCTGTCACTCCTGGGAAAGCGGGAGAGAGTCTGCGCCGAGGATGGGCCCATCTGGAGCCTCAGACCTAAGGTTAATAGTCATTGGCTGGCCCAGTGGGGACTCAAGGTCCACGTGTGCCCCGGTCCAGCTCTGGGCACCTGGCCACCCTTCTCTTGGTTTAGCCTAAGGGTGGAAGACTTTAGGTCAGCAGGCACCAAACTGTTTTGACACAATTTAGAAGGGGCAGTTAGCCCTGCCCTCTTGCCACAAGGGAACACCGAGGGAGTGGTGATGCCGAGAAAATAAAACCTTTTATTTTCTGTTCTTTCCCTAAAAGAAATTGGCCAGTTTCAGAAAATAGTTGGTGGTTTAATTGAGCTTGTTGACCAACTTGCAAAAGAAGCAGAAAATGAGAAGATGAAGGTAAGATCAGCATGTCTTCTAAATCTTGGCCTGGGACGTGGTTCACTCGCTCTTCCTCTGCCATCTTGACTTTTTCTTGGGTGGGGGGGGTTGGTGTGTGTGTGTGATTTTCTTTATTTAAAACAGGATTTTAGTAACGAGCGCAGTTAACCTCCTGTTGGAACTTTGTCATTCTTTCATTTAATCGTCACATCACCGAGATAGGTGGTTTTACGCTCATTTTATAAGTGAAGCAATGTAGGCATGCAGGGTGTCAAGGACTTGGCAAAGGACCCTGGGCTAAATGGCACATCAGATGGGCCGCTGACCCCCTGGGTGCCAGGGTCGGGGATACTGGTAGACCTGCCCCCGGGCTGGTCTGGTCTCATCAGGCACTCGGTTAGTCTTCCTCCTCATTCCCGAGGCTCTGGGGCTCGACTGTCTTGCCAGCTGGGTACTGCGAGAGCCCCAAGATAGCCCCAAGCCCTTCCTTGGCTAGGACTTCATGCTGAAGAGGGTTTTAATGAAGCCATGACCTTCTTTGGTGATACTGTTTTTTTAGGCCATTGGTGCTCGGAACTTGCTCAAGTCTATAGCAAAACAGAGAGAAGCCCACCAGCAGCAACTCCAAGCACTAATAGCAGAAAAGAAAATGCAGCTTGAAAGGTAAGCAGTTATGATGTAGAGCAAGTTCTTTACTCAGCTGCAATTATATTTTTCCTTCTCGAAGGGGTCCCCTCTTCTCCCCTTCATCGTTGTTCTCCCGGGAATAGCGTCTCACTTGTCATCCTGATTGGAAGATTTAAAAAGTAAAATTACATTTGCTGAGAAAATTTCTCAATACAAAACCACCTCTAATAGTGAGAGCTTGAAAGCTCAGGTAGCAAGTTTCCAGAGCTGGCTGGTTCTCCTAAAGGAAAACACCTCTTGGGGTGGACGCTTCTCATGGGTGGCCCCAGGCTGGGCTTTGCCTTTGTTCTTTCCTACCCTAACTTCTTCATTGTGAACTCACACCATTTCTTGGCATCATTTAAATCATTTATATTCTTCTCTAGAAGAATTAAATGCATGGTTTATTTCATCCATTTTTAAGGGCTAACAATTTTGTTTTTCAGGTATCGGGTTGAATACGAAGCTCTGTGTAAAGTAGAAGCAGAACAAAATGAATTTATTGACCAATTTATTTTTCAGAAATGAACTGAAAATTTTATAGCAAGAGGGCAAAAAACAAAACCAAACCCCAAAAAAACCGCTATACTGTCCCAGTGACTTGACTAATGGCCCACGTATGTCCCGAGAGATGGTGTGTAAGGGACACAGCATCTCTGAAGGCAGTAAACAAATCAGGGAGCTCGTCTCAGATGTCCGTGTGCAGCTGCTGGTGAGCACCCGTGGCCGCGGTGGCCCAGGCTCTCACCTCTCGGCATTCTCTGTAAACTCGGGAATTTTTTTTTTTTTTTTTTTGTAAATTCACAAAGCTTTGGAAAGGAAGAGCAATAAATTATTGTTTTCAAATGCCTTGATCTCCCTCTTTTCCTGGTGCCCGTCAAGTGTACATTTAACACGTTGAGAACCCTGGACTCTCGCGCCCCTCCCTCATCCGCCAAACAAACCAGGCCATGGTCAGCAAGTGCCTTTATTTGGACCAGACACAGGAGTCAGACGGTACTCCCCACAATCAGGCCAGTAGGGCTTGTGAGCAAAACAGACAAAAAGAGGGAATCAGACAGGACCGGTTCTCATTTCCCATATGTGTTCAGAGGTGTGTGTGCGTGTGTTTTGAGTTGACCTTGACTACGAATTTAGAGAAAGCAGGGACCCAGTGAAGCGACGCAGCATTTACACAGTGCACACGTCGTGCCTCGGTGCCCCTGCACTCTGAGAACAAGCCAGGAAGGAGGACCAAACTCGCAGGAAGGGTGCAGTTATCCAACAGGAGGCACACTTGCACATCGGCGGCAAGACGCCAGACCTCAGAGGGAAGGGACTTAATGTCAGGTAGTCTGTAAAAACACAAAGATTAAGGTTTGGAAGGAGAATGAATCAGGAGATTTAAAAAAAAATCTTGTCTGGGATGACCTGTTTGAGACAGAAACAAAACACCTTCCAGCTTGATCCATTTCGGAAAGTCAGGCCAGAGCTGACCATTGAGTAAAACCAAGTTCAGGCCTCTTGCAGAACCTTTCCCTCCAACCAAGGGTGGAGGCAAAAACAAAACAAAACAAAAAAACCCAAAAACCCACGATACAGTTTTTAATGACTATTAAAGAGGCATAATTTCAAACTTAAAAATGACCCGAAAAATCCCACTCTTCATTTTGCTGATAAAGGATATGCTGCAAAGAATCAGGAGTCAAGGGTTTAATCACATGTGCACTGTGGGGCAGGTGACTCGTGAACGTGCCACGCAGGCCACGTTTCTTGGAAGTTGACCCGGGGTCTGGTCTGGGCCTGCTCACAGTGGAACTTGGGCCCACAGTGGGGTATTTGGCGCCACTTCCCCGTAAGCTAGCCCACACCCTTCTGTCCATGCTCGGGTGACCTGTCTGCTGGCACCAGTGTCCTCAGAAGGGGAGGTTCTGATGCGGCTCCTGCCAGAATCTTGCTCTGTGTGTGTTGCTGGTGTGTTTCAAATGCTACTGAAGACATGGGGCCTGAGCGGTTTTCCTTGTACCGGGTCCAACAGGGCATCTCCCTCCACCCCCGGGGCCAGTCATCACTGCTCTCATTTTTTCTTCCTCTTCTCCTCGTACTTGTAGTAGGGGCTCCGCAACATGAAAAGCAGAAGCATAAGAGGGATGAGAAAATAGGGGGCATAGACAGATACGAGGGTAAGTCGTTCGTGGAGAGTCTTAGGTCCTTGTCCTTTGAAACCGCTGGCTTTGGAGAAATCATCAAATAGAAACGTGGAGAGAATCGGAATCAGCGTTGTCATGGTGTGAACTGAGTAGATGATTGCAGGGGTGCGGATCCACCTGCGGCCTCCTGCAGTGGGGGGGGGAAGAGAGAGAGAGAAAAGTGTTAGGTCTGCCCACGACCCTAGGGGCGACCCCCGGTCTTCTCCGCGCCTGCTCCCTCCAGCTGAACCCTTCTCCCCTCCCAGTGCAAACGAACGGAGGACTGGGGGTGCTCTCCCACGGCCTCGCGCCCGGAGCTGGGGCTCTAGCACACGGCCTGCCAGAGAGCCAAGGGCGGGGGTCGGAGCTGAATCCCGAACAACTCGAGGGCAGTAAAATGGCCATTACTGTTTCCAGGAGGCAGGGGGCGGGGCGCGCCACCAGCATCGGTTAAGGAACCACATCTAGGGGAGAGGATCAACAGCTGCTGCCAAGACACGGGGCTGGGGGGCTCCAGTGGGAAAGGCTGCATGAGCTTAGTTACCATGTGAGGGAGTTTGGCCCCCGTCTTTAGAAAAGGGTTAGTCCCAGGGGACACTGTAAGCATAAAGGAGAAGTGACGCCCTCCCTGGTTGATGCTACCCAAGTTGGAAACATAAAAGCCACTGATAAAAGGAAAATTCTGCAGGGGTAAACAAACACAATAAAAAGGAACCAGTTCAATCTGCAAGCAGCCCCGGGTGCAGTAGTGATGCCTGGCTGAGCACAGGCACGAGCCTGAGCCCCAGTCACATCCCTTCCCGTGACCTCTCCTGCCATCCTCCCCCCCCTCCCCGGGGTCACCCTCGCCCGAACCACGGGGACCGCTCCCCTTCTCCGAGACACTTTCCCAAAAGATTTCTGGGACCTGATTTCAAAAGCAAAAACGGGATTCCCCTACCAGTTACCGACCTCTTAGGAAGGCGTACGTCGCTATGGGAAAGAAGGGCAGCTGGAACACGAGCTCGCAAAACAGGAAGGACTTAAACCACGTTGGGGGCACCTGAAGCAGAGGGTCCTTGAACTCCTTAGTGTACCACTTCAGCAGGTTTGTCAGCTGAGGAAAGAGAAAGGTTACCGTGAGGACGGCCACCTGGCGGGACCAGCCGGCAGCTCCATCCCACGGCGGCCCAGGTGGGCACTTCAGAAGAAATCACGGGCTCCTCCGAGAAGCTTCTCTCGGCTCTCCCAGGCCCTCTGGGCTACCCGGCATCTGTGTGTGACTCCGTGACCGTGACCGTGACCGTGACCGCGACCGCACGCAGCCCGCGGGGCCGCCCACTGCCAAGAGCAGCGGCGCCAGCACTTCGTTGGCTCTTCGTCGGCGGAATGAACACACGGGGACAACAGATCTGTCAAGAGTCGCCTTGTTGGTAAAGGACGGCCATGGAAAGCAGCCTACCCTCTGGCCTGGAACCAGCGTGGCCGCACACCGGCTCCGGGGGCCAGACCGCCTCAAATACAGAAATGAACTGAGTTTGCCCTTTGGGGGCCGAGGATGGAAGAAGGGAGATCGATTTAACCTCTATAAAGATGCGATTTTAGACAATTTAATCCCTAAATCTCGAGCTCCTCATCATTCTTAACTACTCTCATTCTGGAGTGTTCTTTTAGGGGACCAGGAGGGTATCTGTAGGATACGCTGCCCAAACTGCAAGCTACCGAGCTTCTGGGGATGACGGTTAGCAGTCTCGGTTCCAGCTGGCCGCCCCCGCCCCCCCATCACAGTTAAATCAGAAGCTGTGGATCCGTGAAGACGCGACTGCTGGCAGAGGAAGGAGGCAGGAAGGTCTGAGCTTGCCCCTTTTGTGCCCTTTGTAAGGGCCCGAAGCCCAGGGCTCCCCACACCACACTACGTAAGGTCTGTCGCGTTTTACATCCTGTCTTGACACACCGGCCTCCAAAGCCAAATACGTGTCTTGGTATCATGATAAATCAAGGCAACTTCCAGTGCAAGAATTTAGCCTGCAATGGAAAATCCAAAGACATTTTTCCTGTTAATTTTTAATCAAAAGATAAAGGCTCACTATTGTGAAATAGAGGCCTCACTGCTGAAAGTAAGCTTTAAGCAAATATCCAGAAACAAACATTCTGTTAGCCTGATCTTAATTTCAGAAAGGCTCTGGCTCAATGGCCAGTGTATCGACCAAGTGATATCGAATTCGTACTTGATTTGAAAGCGAAATCCACGGCAATGCCCTTGGCTTCCTTCTAGGCACTTTTCAGGGTGCTAATGGGGTAGAAAATACTCATAAAGGGTAAGTCCCTGCACCTCTCCTGGGCTGTGTTTCCTCAGCGGTAGAACAAGCAACTTGGACCATATGTTTAAGGTCCTTTTTTGCTTTCTAGATTTTCTTTTCTTTTTTCTTTTTTTTTTTATTTGACAGAGAGAGATCACAAGTAGGCAGAGAGGCAGGCAGA
The DNA here is from genome assembly GCA_028534135.1 of Potos flavus. Lineage (NCBI taxonomy): Eukaryota > Metazoa > Chordata > Mammalia > Carnivora > Procyonidae > Potos > Potos flavus. The sequence goes on along the minus strand of CM052891.1, from coordinate 36,643,469 downwards.
GAGAGAGGGGGAAGCAGGCTCCCCACTGAGCAGAGAGCCCGATGCGGGACTTGATCCCAGGACCCTGAGATCATGACCTGAGCCGAAGGCAGAGGCTTTAACCCACTGAGCCACCCAGGCGCCTCGCTTTCTAGATTTTCTTGAAAAAACATTGGAGGGAATGACCTGCTCTGAACATTTACCATAGAATTTACAAGGCATTCTGGTTTTGTTTGAACTTCATTTTCTTTTTTTTGAACATCATTTTCTATTCAATTTGTATACAACCTCTCAGATCCACCTATTTCGTAAATCCAGACAGTTCTATACAGCCTGGTGATTTCTAAGGGCTGCAGGATGAGATTAGCAAAACTTAAAATAATCTAATCAGCCAGCTCTTGAAGTAAATCAATTAGGACCCAAGCACCTGCCCACAGTCACATAATAGCCACATGATGCCAGAAGGAGGCCTGGACAAGGGCAGATGGAAGGCAAATCACAGGTCCCTGGCCGAGTGAAGAGCATGGGACATTGGGGGGCCCAGTTCCTGGCTCTTGACAAAGCGCTTAATCTCACGGAACTTGTTTCCCAATTATAATACTTAGCTCACTATTGGTAAGATGAAAGGACTTAATGTACGTGGTCTTTAGAACAATGGCAAGCACACAGTAAATGTTATCATTACTTAATTGAATGTAATTAACCCATATTCGGAGAAATTCAAGTTTAATCGTATTAAAATCTCCGCATGCAACTGGTCCCTTAGTAAGAATTATTCCTATTAGGTAAGACCCAAAAAAAGATTTATACCGGACTCATATTTGACTCAACTTACCACTGTTCTCCATTAAACTTTTCACCTGGCCTTTGCACAAGGATTTCTAAACCAGGAGTTGCTAAGGTACTTCTTTACCTTAGAATGAGGGCATGGGGGTGCCTGGGTGGCTCAGTCGGTTAAGCGTCCACCTCTTGATTTCCGCTCAGGTCAGGATCTCAGGGTCATGAGATCAAGGCCCGTGATGGGCTCCTTGCTGGGAGTGGAGCCTGCTTAAGATTCTCTCCCTCTGCCTTTGCCCCTCCCTGATCATGCTCTCTCTCTTAAAAAAAAAAGAATGAGAGCACAGACTGATTTCACACATAGATGTTCACCTTCTTTTTTTTTTTTTAAGATTTTATTTATTTGACAGAGAGGGCACAGCAGGAGGAGAGGGAGAAGCAGGCTTCCTGCTGAGGGCCTCGATCCCAGGACCTTGGGATCATGACCTGAGCTGAAGGCAGAAGCTTAACCGACTGAACCACCCAGGTGCTCCCCGTCTTTTCTTATTTTAGCAGAAAAATGCTCCCCAGCTGCAAACGATACTACAAAATGCTTCCCCATCCTCTCCAAGTTCTAAGTCAAATGAAATCCTTACTGTTTCATAATAAGTGTTTGTCCAAATGTTGATCTGTTCAAACAAGGAAGATATTTAATTGGCAAATTTTAGCCCAACCAGTATGGGAGCTCTGCAAACTTTTTCGTTCTAGGGGAAAATTCCTTCTATTTAGGGAAGAAAAACACGACAGATGTTAAGATTTGGCATTTTTTCAAAGAGAACCTGAGAATAACGCAAGGATTTTATTATTATTTCCCCATAAAGAACCAACGAAACCATCAAGCTCTACTCCAAAGCAACGAGAGTGAAAAGAGACACAGCCTTTTCAAAATAGGATGCCCCTGTGTTGCTAACACCTTCAAATAGCATCAGACAGACAGACAGACACACACACACACACACACAATTTGGCCAGATCCTGCTTGCAATGGCCCGTGACCTTTTACAGTAAAGTCAACATTATAAAGAAAAGTTTACCAAATCAAATACACAAGCTTAAATAGGGTCTTTATGACGCTCCACACATTTTCATTGTATTCGGTGAGTGGGGAGCAAGGACCTGGGGGAATGGCACATTCAGAAAAGATAAAGTAAGTACCAGCTGTTAGGTTTGGAATACCTGGAGGAACAGAAGTGCCCTGTACCAAAGGGATTCACAACACCAAAGACTGTAAGCGGGCAGCCTGCCCGAGCTTTGCTGGCCACACAGGCTCTGCGAGCCACACACGAGGCTCTCCTTTCTGCCAGGCAACTCACAGCTGGTGCAGAACTGAAGCGGGCCGCTGAGAGAGCACTTGTGCGGCGGGCAGAATGACGGTCCCCAAAGATATCCCCTCCTAATCCCCGGGAATCTCTGCAACTAACCTTTTGCGGCAAGAGACTCTGCAGATGTGACTAAGTTAAGGGTCCTGAGATGGGGAGGCTAGCTATGCTGGCCACCTGGTTGCCTCTGAATGTAATCATAAGCATCCTTATAAAAGCAGGGCAGAGGGGCGCCTGGGTGGCTCAGTGGGTTAAGCCTTTGCCTTCGGCTCGGGTCATGATCTCAGGGTCCTGGGATCGAGCCCTGCATTGGGCTCTCTGCTTAGCAGGAAGCCTGCTTCCCCCTCTCTCTACCTACCTACTTGTGATCTCTCTCTCTGTCAAATAAATAAACAAAATCTTTAAAAAGAAAAAAAAAAAGTGGGGCCGAGGGAGCCCAGATTATAGAAAAGGCAGCAAAGCGATGACAAAAGCAGAGATTGAAGCGATGTGGCCACAAGCCAGGGAACACTGGCAGCCACCACAACCTGGAAGAGGCAAGGGACAGATTATCCGGTAGGACCTGCAAAGGAACCAGCTCAGCAAGATGCATTCTGAACTTCTGACCTCCAAAACCGGGAGCCAGTAAGTGTTCTTTCAAACCCCGGTGTTTCTGGTATTTTGCTACAGCGGCAACAGGAAACTCACACCCCCTGTATGGCTAGCTCCGAAGCTCACCCAGCTCTCTCTTACTCGGCAGGTGAGGCTACACAGCTTGGACTTGCCCAAGATACTGAAGCGGCTCTTCAAAGAACCAGGTCCCCAGACTGTAGTTCAATGTTCTTGCCACACACTTCCTATACTTTCCCAAGAAAAGGTAGGTCAGAGGTCTTCCCCGTTATGTTTGGGATCTAGACTCAAACAAAAAGACTATGGATTTGGGTTCACTGTTGAGCAGTGACCTTTCTGGGAAGGTCAGACCCCTAGAAAAGTTAATGGAAGCTATAGACTCTCCTCCCAGAAAATACAAGGCACAATTTGCATACCCCGTCAGGGGTTCGTGGACCTAAAGTTAAGTACCCCTGCTCCACGGAGAAAAAAACATCTAAAGAGAAACAGAGGCAAAATCAAACCTTCAGGTAGACGAGTCAGTCTTGCCCACAGTTCTGCAGACAGTTTGGAGAAGCACAGAACTGAGGACAGGAATTTCATGGAAGAAGGTTACAGGGTCCAGACACGAAAGGACCAGAGAAAATAAAACGCTAGCCCAGAAGGAATGACAAGCATTAAAGCAAAGTTTGGGGTAAAGAATACTCCTCAACAACCAGGAAATGGGGCTTTTCGCCTCTATTTCTACTCAGGTGATCATTCTTAGTGGAACGTAAGGAAAAGGGCTGATTTGAAAAGGTGTCCTTAGTTTACTTAGGAGCTTTTGGAGTTGCTGGATCCTGAAGGAATGATCTGTGAATGCGCTTTCTACGGGTCTCATTCTACTTGCACTATTTCTTGGGGATTAGACGGTATTTTAGAGCTCTTTCAAAGAACACACAGGTTCACCCAGGCTCTTTCCCTCAAATACCACTGACCAGAGGTGGGGGGTGGGGGCCTTACAGACCCAGGGAAGAAGTGTCTTCAAAAGGACCAAACTGTCTGCCCCAAGCAGCTTGGGGAAGGGTCTGGGGCAAAGAAAACCCCAAGCAAGACGTCAAGTTGACCGGTAAGGAGGGGCCGGGACACCGGCAGGACCTAAGAGGGCGGGGGGGAAAGGGAGGGCAGAACGAGAACCCCGGGGGGGGGGCCTCGGGCGGAGGAGGGGAGGTCTTGGGGACGCCAGGGTACAACAACCGCAGCGCGCGCAGGGGCCCCAATCTCGACGACCGGCGGTCAGGACCAACCGTCGCCCTCACCTCGACCGGGTAGAGTTCGCGCGGCAGCACCACCTGCAGGTCCAGGAGCAGAGTGATGGGGACGTGGGAGAGGAAGTAGAGGCCCAATAGCCACTCCAGGCCGCGCCGGGCGCCCAGAGCCCCCATCATCCGTTGGTTAGGCGGGGTAGGAGCCGAGACTGCGCTCGCCGGAACCGCCGACGTGGGAAGTGGGCCCGCGCCCGCACAGCGTCCCAGGACTCCCCGCCCCCGCCGCCCGCTCCGCCCCCTTGAGGGCTACGCAGGCCACTCCCATTGGCTGGCTGCGAAGCCGCGCCGGGAGAGGCGCTCGCCGCAGAGCGCGCCCATTGGCTCGTCCGTGTGTAGCGTGTCGAGGCGGCGCCCCGCAGACCATTTCTATTGGCCGCCGGGGGCGCCGCGTGGGACAGGGGCGGGGCCCCTAGGCCGCCGCGTGGGCTCGCTGGCTGGCTCGCGGCGTGCAGACCTACCCGGCCGCCGACTCCGTGGCGCGCTGTGGTCCCTTTCGCTCAGTACTCCGCTCATTCACCGCAAACCTACAACCCTGACTGAGCGGCTCCCGTGGGCCGGGCCACGGGCGCTGGGGGAGGTGAGCTCCCAGTGCAGCGGAAGTGCCGCAGCCCAAGGCCGCCGCACAATGCGTCGTGATCCGCGCGGTGGCTCGGCATTCACTCGCCGAGGCACACCGGCAAGATCCCTGTCCCGCCGGAATGAAGGGGTCCCGGAGCCTTTCGAACGTTGCCTAGGAGGCAGCCAGCCTCAATTAAGCAAGAAGCACAGGGATGTATTAAGAGGATGGACGGGTCTTGGTGATGGGCTGTGAAGAATGAGGGAGGATTTATTCATTCAGCAAACATTGATCGTGAACTCTGCTGGGCCCAGCCATTAACTGAGGAATGGGACACAGGAGAAGTGAGTTGAAGAGAAAGTAATCTGTTTCTGGCTGTGTTGCCCCACGAACAGCCTCTGCTGCCTCTGAGTGGAGAAGTCTAGGAGGCAGTTGGATAAACGTGTCTGGAGATGTCGATCGGTGTCGCGGCAGCGTTAGATGGGAGTCGAAGTGTTGAGAGTAGAGGGCCCGTAAGAGGTCTTGGAGGAGCGCCAGCCTGGGGGGGGGGGGACTGAGACACAGGCGCACACAGGAGTGTGATGTCACAGAAACACGGGCGTGTGTGTGTGTGTGTGTGTGGAGGGGAAGTTCAGCTGTGTCAGAGCAACACTGAATGGCATCCTCAGTGACCCTGTGAGAGCGCTTATGTGATGGAGGCAGGGACCAGCTGACAACAGGGCAGGGAGTGTAGACGTCTGGTTAGGAGGAGAGGAGAGAGATGGGGCAGTCGCTTGAGGAAGATGTGCCCCAGAGAGGGCTTACTTATTCATATTTCTCAGAGGAGAGAGACTAGAACATTTGGACTTGTTTAGATGCTGTTTGAAGTTTCTGGGTCAGGGGGAGAGGTTGTCCATATAGAAGGGAGCAGGAAATGTGGCTCAAGGCCCCCAGGGAGCTGGAGAGAATGGAAGGATTAAGGTTAGATCAGAGGAGCTCTGTGCCCCCCAGGGCGGGCACCTTGGGACTGGGACAGAGACACTGGTGGCAGTGTAGAGGGCCCGGCTGAGGTGGGTGGCCTTTGATCCGGAGGCCCGATATCCTCGGCTGTGTGCTTTTCTCCACTGTGGGGTCTGTTCAGCAAAAAAGGCTACTGACTTATCCAGAGTTGGGGTTCAGAAAGTGGTGATTTTGAGGCCTTGGACGAGAAAGCAATTGAAGAGATGGAGCATGCGCTTCAGGCTGGATAGAAGACCATGGGGGGCCAGAGGGGCTGGCTGCCCGGCAGAGTGTGGAAAAGGGAATGGAGGCTGAGGACGCAGTGTTGGTGTGGTGGGAGTCACGGGATGAATGGGCTGGAAGGCGGAGAGATTAGAGCAAGGGGGCGTAATGTCACAAGGTCTGAATTCCTGGTGTCAAGAGATTCTGTGCAGGGGAAGGTGCGGCTGAAATGGAGAGGAGCGGGAAGGTGTTTGGAGATGGAGTCAAGGGGCAGAGAGCCAGGGCATGGGATGGATGGACGGCGAAGACCTCCTCGGATGGTGATGGCAGTTGGGTGGAGAGAAGGCTGTGAGCCTGTTGCCCAGACAGAATAAGGGGAGTAACCAGAAGAGGGTGGGCACGGGCTGGGGCATGGCTTAAACCTCAGAGAGTGGAGGGGAAATGGTGTGCTTGTGGCCCAGGGGAGCGAGCCTCCGTTGGCAATGGCCGTGGGGAAGCCGAGACCTGGGAGGGCTGGGAGCCAGGTGTCCATTCCTGCAGCAGGTGAAGTCTGAGGGTGGGGAGGGCTTCGGGCTCTGGAGGGGAGTGGGCTGTTCACTAGGGAGGACGGCAGGACAGAGCCCGGTGGAAGGAGAGCACAGCAGGGGAGGGAGGTGAAGCTTCCTTCCGGTGTGGTGTTCGAGGGATCAAGGGCACTGGTGGCTGAACGCGGCCAGAACACAGAATTCCGGCGGCCCAGGGCCTGTCGGGGGCAGGTGTGCGGCAGATGGGGGGCACGCAGCCTACTGCGGAGGGGCCTGGCAGCAGGGTGCTCCACCCAGTCCCCAGCAGTGGCTTTCAGGACAAGGGGGCCCCTCCTCAGTGCCGATTAGAACGGCTTGCCGGGTGGGGGGGGGGCGGGGAACCCTGGGGGATGTGTAAGTGTTCAGCTGCTAATGTGACTGTTCTTCAGCAAACCTCGCACCCAGCCAAGTTTGTTATCTGTAGATAAAGACTTTCAAGGCCAAGCACTTTCCCTGCAAGGCTTTTCTGTCCCCCGAAAATCTCTGTGCAGCTGCTGCCTTATGTTTGAAATTCCTTTAGTGGTGGAACTGCAGCTCTTCAGTTGAGGTCAGATAAGTGGTAGAAGGCAAATGGCCCTGGGGAGGAGGCAGGTGGGAAGACTGGGGGCTCAGTCGCAGAGTCCCCCCCCACCCAAAGCAAGGGCGAAGTGAAAAGACTGACTTTAAAAAAAAGGGGAGGGCTCTGAGCAGTTTCCTTGTCTTTCTGAGTGAGATGAGGCAATGTTTAGCACCTATCGAAAATTACTTGTATTGTGATGAGACAGCCCCGATAGCCCAGCGGTGCTGGAAGTGGAACCCCAGCTGAGAGGGGCTCAGAGGAGGGACCCGCCGCTTTCCTGTTTGGCAGCAACTGTAGAGTTCTTTCCTCTGCTTTCGTTTCACTTTTTTCTCTCCTTGGAACGTGCCCACACTTCTTGCAACAGCCCCCCAACCCCCTCCCTGCGTATCTGAAGGCCCAAAGGCCTCCTCCCCTGCTGGTCTCTTGTTTGGTGGCACTGCTGGTGTGTCAGCCTGTTCCTCTCACTCTGAGCCACACTGATCTGGGTCTCCGCACCCCTTTCCTGCTAGACTGTGGGTTTCCTATCTTCACTGTACTAACACAAAGCTGGAGTCATTGTTGAGTGAGCTATATATGAAAGGTCCCCTCCATCGCGGGGAGACTGCCACCTGCTAATGGAAAATGCAAGGACCTAGAAAGCCTCGGTGGCGGTAGGATCAGCAGGTGGCTTCATACCTCAAAGCCGAAACATACGTTCATTAACAAAAGCTAAGTTTCTGTTGCTGCTGGAGGTGTAGCAAGGGGGCTGTGGGAGGGGAAGAGTCAGAATGAACTCCCTTCAGATCTGTGGGTTTCGTGGAGGCGGGAGGCAGCTGGCAAGCTGTTTTGAGTGATTGCCTCCTTTTCATGTCCAAGACCCCGTGAACTTAGACGGAGGGGCAGAGCAGGTGCAGGTTAATTCTCAAAGACTTTGTTTAAAATTTGGATATTTTGTTGTTCATAGATCTTGATGCATTAACTTTAATTTAAAAAAATATATTAAGATATTATCAGTCCTGATTACTGAGTTTTTGGTACTCACCTGTTTGGTGCCTTGGGGAGTATCTCCCTCACCTCATCCTCATCCCAGCTCTGGCCATCAGGTAGGAGTGGAGCTAAGTTTGATTTGGGGAGGAAGGGTCAGATTACTGGGTCTGGAAGGCTAAGCGCCTGTTAGGTTTGATGTCAGGGCAATAGACGGGGAGATCTTGAGCAGGGCAGATTGGGATGACAATCCTGTTTTAGGAAGACTCACCTGGCCCTAATGCGCAAGGTGGACTGATGTGTGGGAGAGGGCTGAAAGCAAGATCCTAGAATTTCCGGAAGCTTAACAATTAAAAAAGGAAAGAGCTGGAGGTATTAGGGTCAGGCTTTTTTTTTTTCCCCAAGATGGATGTTTCAAATACATTTGGTGGTGGAATTTAAGGGGCCCACTGAATGGGAAAGTTAATATTTCTCATTTATCAAGTGCCTACTATATACTAGAGCAGGGATTGCTCTAGTAAATGTAAATGGCCAGACAATAAATATTTTAGGTTTTGTGGGCCATGCCATTTGTTATGTGAAAGCAACTATCGAAAATATGTTTATGAGCAAATGTGGCCATGTTCCAATAAAACTTTATTTACAAAAACAGGCACTGGGCCTGGTCTGACCTGTGGTGGTTGTAGTTTCCTGATTCCTGCTCTAAGGCATTGTCATCTTCATGGTCAAGGCCAGGTGGCCGTGGGTTCTAGTTAGTAAGTAGAAAGAAAGCATGGAGGGAGTATATATCCATGCTGTCAAATAAATAAATAAAATCTTAAGGCCTAGGCCTGGAAGTGGCACACATCCCTTCCATTGACATTCCATTGGAGAGAATTTAGACGTGCCCACGCATTGCCACCAGGGGCTTGGGAACGTAGTCTAGTCTTGTGCCAGGGAAGGACAGATTTCAGTGGTCCACAAACAGTCCCACAGCTTCCTTTAGGGGCAGTTTCAGAACCTTCATGGAAGGTAGGTTCATATACCCAGAAAAATTTTGATGAGTCCTTCACTATATGACTGAATCTATTTGGGGACTAAAAGAAAGTCAAGTGTAGAAGGAATGAGAAAATTAGAAAGCACAATTTCCCAAACACTAACATAATAAATAATCGGGGCAAAGATCATCAGTAGATGGCCCTGGATGAGTTGGTTGAGGAGTAAGATGTGGTCTCTAAGTACCTTTCCACAGATTACTTACTAATTACGAAAGGAAAGGGTACTTTTACGAGAGATCTGGCAACCACAACCTGATCAAATGATCAAACTTAGTGTCACCCCAAATGGGACAAACGTTTGTGCCTCCTGATTTGATGGAATGGGAAGCACACCACATCAGCTCTATAATAGTCTTTCCAGAATTGTTTTACCTGAATCTAATCATGAGGAAACAATCAGAAAAACCCAAATCTTTGTGGGACATTCTACATGACAGTTGGCTCTGTACCTTCAAAATTGCCAAATGCCATGAAGGACAAGGCAGAAAGCCTCTCCTATTAGAGGATGCTAAAAAGACATGACAACCAAATGCAAGACATGACAACCAAATGCAAGACATGATCCGGGGCTAGATCCTGAATTGGCGGTGGTGGTGGTGGGGGGACCCAGCTATAAATAAAACTTTGGGGGGGCGCCTGGGTGGCTCAGTCGTTAAGCGTCTGCCTTCGGCTCAGGTCATGATCCCAGGGTCCTGGGATGGAGCCCCACATCGGGTTCCCTGCTCAGTGAGAAGCCTGCTTCTCCCTCTCCCACTCCCCTGCTTGTGTTCCCTCCCTTGCTGTCTCGCTCTATCAAATAAATAAATAAAATCTTTAAAAAACAAAACAAAACAAACAAAAAAAACTTTGGGGAATTAGAGAAATTGGATATGTCCTGGATATTAGGTAAAATACCAATTGTTAAATTTCTTAGGTCTGGTAGAATTACAATTATTTAGGATAATGGCCTTGTTTTTGGGGGGACATATTAGGGGTTTCATTAGTTTCATCGTGTTCCAGCAAAAAAATTTAAAAAGTACATATATTTGTACACATACACATATTTGTGTATAGACTAATAAAACAAATGTGGCAAATGTTTAAAACGGGTGAAGCTAGGTGAAGGGTATTTGGTGTTCATTATACAGTTGACCTGCGAACAGTGTGGATTTAGGGGTGCTGGCCACCCCCCCAAGCAGTTGGAAACCTGTATAACTTTTGACTCCCCCAAACTCAAAAGCTGCTGTTGACTGAAAGCCTTACAGATAACATAGTTGATTAACACATACTTTATCTTATATGTATTATATACTATATTCTTACAATAAAGTAAGCTAGAGAAAAGAAAATGTTAAGAAAATCCTAAGAGAAAATATATTAATAATATTGTAATCTACATATAAGTGGACCCATGCAGCTCAAACCTATGTTGTTCAAGGGTCAACTGTACTGTTTCTACTTTTTAATAGGTTTGACATCTTTGAAAAGAAAAAGTTCTTTTTTTTAAATTTTTAAGATTTTTATTTTTATTATTTATTTGACAGACACAGTGAAAGAGGGAATACAAGCAGGGGGAGTGGGAGAGGGAGAAGCAGGCTTCCCGCCCAGCAGGGAGCCTGATGTGGGGCTGGATACCAGGTCCCTGGGATCATGACCCTAGCCAAAGGCAGATGCTTAATGACTGAGCCACCCAGGTGTCCCTGAAAATAAAAAGTTCTTGGCAGGATAGAGAGAGTGATGCCTGACTGCCCCCCAAAATGAAAAAAACAAAAAATGGGGTGCCTGGGTGGTTCAGTCGGTTAAGCATCTGCCTTCAGCTCAGGTCATGATCCCAGAGTCCCAGGATCAAGCCCTGCATTGGGCTCCCTGCTGAACAGGGAGTCTGCTTCTCCCTCTGCCCCTCACCCCACTTGTGCTCTCTGTCTCTCTCAAATAAATAAAATCTAAAAAAACAAAAACAAGATTTTCTTGGGGTACGTGGGTGGCTTAGTGTTAGGTGTCTGACTCTTGATCTCAGCTCAGGTCTTGATTTCAGAGTTGTTAATTCAAGCCCTGTGCTGGGCTCCACGCTGGGTGTGGCGGCTACTTAAAAAAAAAAGTTTCCTTATTAAATGGCATCATCGTTTTTTTTTTTTAAAACATAACTAGAAACTTTTCATTATTCTGTTTTACCCTCAGGGGGTAAAAACCAGAAAAGCTTTATATAAAATTTTTGGATTACAGTGTTTTTCCAGAGAATGTTAAACTTTATTATAAAATCCTAAGGGGAATACATAAAAAAATTATTAGAACTTACCAATGAGTTCAGCCAGTTTGGGATAGTATCAATATACAAAAACCAACTGTATCTTTATAAGTAATGAACAATCTGCAAATGAAATTAAAATTCCATCAAAAATAACTACTTGGAAATAAATTTAACAAAAGAAGTACAAGACTTGTACGCGGAAAATTACAAAACCTTAAAAGAACTGAAAGGAGAGCTAAATAACTGGATAATCTATCCCATGTTCATGGATTGGAAGATTTAATATGGTTAACATGGCAAATTCCCCAAACTGATCTACAGGTTCAGTGTAATCCTTAATCAAAATCTCAGCTGGCCTCTGCAGAACTTAACAGGCTGATTCTAAAATTCATATGGAAATGCAAGGGACTCAGAAGAGCCAAAATAGTGTTGAAAAAGAACAGAGTTGGAGGACCCACACTTCCTGATTTCGTAACTTACTGTAAAGCTACAAAAATCAAGACCGATATCTAGATCTGTAGAATAGAACTGAGAGTCCAGAAGTGAACTCTCAAATGTACGATTAATTTATTTTATATCCTTAAAATGATTTTATGACTTAGAAAAGAGACAAATTAATAATTAGACATCTTTGTTTCTGGGAAACACTGTACAGTTCAGTGATACTATTTTCACATTGTTAGGCAGCCAGCACCATTATCCATCTCCAGAACTTTTTCATTTGAAACTGAGGTTCCATACCTATGAGACGATAATTCTCCATTCCCTACCCACTCCCTTCCTCCTCCCTCCCCCTGATACCCACTACACTACCTTCTATGAATTTCACTATTCTAGGTACCTCATAGAAGAATTACACAATATGTTTTCTTTTGTGTCTGGCTTATTTCATGTAGCATAATTTGCTCAAGTCTCATCCATGTATCAGGTATCAACATATCCTTCCCTTTAAAGCCTGAATAATATTCCATTATACATATAAAATTTTATTTATTCATTCATCCATGGATGGGCATTTGGGCTGTTTCCACCTTTGGCCTATTGTGAATTAGTGCTATGAACACTGGTGTTCAGATATCTGTTTCAGTCCCTCCTTTCAGTTCTTTTATGTATATACCCAGAAATAGGATTGCTGGATCAAAAAATAATTCTAATTTTAGGAACCACCACACTTTTCCATAGCAGCAACGCCATTTTATACTCCCATTAGCCATGCACAAGGGTTCCAATTTCTCACATTCTTGCCAACATTTGTACAATATTTTTTGATAATTTTTTAATCTTTTGCCTATTTTTGTCAGCAGTCGGTAGCTGCAGATTCCAGCTAATTCTAATTATGGAAAAAATGACTACCATATGAACTGATTGGAAAGTCCTTATTGGCAAACCAAGCAGTCAAAATAGATTTAATTTCTGTTAGAAAAAGTCTGGCTTCATTTTATACATGTTTCCATAAAAAACCCTCTCACTTCTGAATTTTAAGACAGAGCTGTGGTATGAATTTGTTGCCTGAGTGAAAAATTCTGCCAGTCTCAATATTTCTTACTAACGCTCTCTTTGCTTTACTTTCAAGAGGTTATCTTTCAGGATTGACATATTATTTGACAGCAGTGAGATGGAAGAGGCGAGGGCTTTATAAACAAAAACGGTTTCATATTGTCTCTTTTACTTAGCAACCGGGCGTTTTACACATAGGGCCATTGGGCCACAGTAAAAATTATGGTATAAGAAGTATGTCTTTCTTTTGTGAAGCAGGAGAATGGTGATCGTGAGGGAGGAGGTGGAGGACACCCCGGAGAATGATGGCAGGAACATACTGAAGCTGATTTAAAAATAGATGTGCCTCTGCCCCTCCCAGAGTCTTCATTTCTTTCCGCAGGTATGTGTATTGCAATTTAGAGAATCCCTGTCTGATTTTATCCCCTTCCCAACTAGACATTATTATTGCTCTACGCAACCTGCATTTGCTTAGTTTTCCCTACATGTTCACCAGTTTCTTTGTTCATCATTCTTGCATTGGAGATCTGCTTAGTTATTCTTTATCTTCTTCTTGACGTACATCCTTTGGTGGTGATCTATTCATAGTAAACTGAATTTGTGTTCTGAAAATATCTTCGAGTTTGCACTGAATGACAGTTTATAATTTTAGGTGAACATTTATTTCTTCTCAAAACTTTGACTATAGCATTCTGTTGTTTTCTAGCTTTAGTTGTTGCTGTTGAGAAGTTCTCAATGTTACTCTTTTTAGGCAATTTTTCTTTGTCACATTTAAGACCGCTTTGTCATCCTGTAGTCCCACTAGAACACAATCCTGCTTATGATTTGTGTGCTTAAATCCAATAATTCCCTACCATGATCTAGAAGATTTTCAGCTGTTAATTTTGCTTTTCTTCTGTTATCTTTGGAACTTCCATTTTATAGATTCAATCTTTTTCACTCTATCCCCCAAGTCTCGTAATGTCTTTTATTATTTCCCGTGCATATTTGTGTGTTTGTGCTGTACACTAGGTAATGTATTCTTGGTAATCTTTTACAAGTTTTAGTGTGGCTTTTTTTTTTAAGATTTTTATTTATTTGTCAGAGAGAGAGGGAGAGAGAGCGAGCATGCATAAACAAGGGGAGCTGCAGGCAGAGCAGGCAGAGGGAGGAGCAGGCTCCTCGCTGAGCAAGGAGCCCGATGTGGGGCTCAATCCCAGGACCCTGGGGTCATGACCTGAGCCAAAGGCAGATGTTTAACCAACTGAACTACTCAGGCATCTCTTTAGTTTGTTTTCTTTGGCAGTGTTCAATTGAACTGTTTAACTTACCCATTCTATTTTTACTTTCAATGACTTTTTTTTCAGTTGTATAAGTTTATTATTTTTCAAATTTGCCTGGTCATAGTTCAATGACTTTTATTTCTTGTTTGGCTTTTTTTTTCTTTTAGAGAGGAACAGAGAGAGGATCTTAAGCAGCCTCCACACCCGTGCAGAGCCCTGATGTAGGGCTCAATCTCACAACCAAGATCATGACCTGAGCTGAAATCAAGTCAGATGCTTCACTGACTGAGCCACACAGGTGCCCCTGACTTTTTTTTTTTTTAAAGTAGATCATACCTTTATTTATCTAAATATTTTATTTTTTTTAAAAGATTTTATTTATTTATTTGACAGAGAGAGACAGCAAGAGAGGGAACACAAGCAGGGGGCGTGGGAGAGGGAGAAGCAGGTTTCTCGCCGAGCAAGGAGCCTGATGTGGGGCTTGATCCCAGGACCCTGGGATCATGACCTGAGCAGAAGGCAGACGCTTAACGACTGAGCCACCCAGGCGCCCCTTCTCTAAGTATTTTAAAGCAAAGTCATTTTGTATTCTGCGTCCAGTACTTCTGGTATCTTTAGTACTTAATTCTTAATGGTCTCTCATGTGTAGTGGCTTATTTCCTTATGTTTTGTTACTTTGGGTTATGAGCTCATATTTGGGTGCGTTTTATCCACCAGAATCCTTTGGAGGCTTCAGTTAAGGATGCATCCACAAAAGAGCACCCATGTTTGCTTTTGCCAGGCACCCCAGGACACTATTAACTGAGAGCCACTTTCATATTTTGATTTGCATTTTCGAGGCTTTGACGATAGCATAAATCTGAACTCTAAATGATGTGTATGGGTAAACTTGTGGTTTAGTATTCTTGTGGAACACTGCTTTCCCACCAAGAGCTAAGGTTGTAACAGACACATTTCCTTGTGGTAGGCTGGACTTTGTTTTTTTCCTTTCACTGAAGGAATAGCTCTTTGAGTATTTCAGCTATATGTGGAAATCTAAATTTTAATTCCGTATCTTGCTCAAGGTTGTATCTCCTGTCTCCCATGTAGTGTTACTAGCCAAGATTCTCATGTGTTTCTCTGAGTCTGTTTCTTCCTCTGAAAGACGGGGCTAATGATAGTACCCACATTAAGGAGCTGTTGTACAATTAATATTTGTATGGTACTTACAGCAGGGGCTGGCATATTATAATCAGTTGATAAATATTAGCTTTAGCGTTAGCTGCTATATTTCACCAGTTGGCGGATGGCCTTAGGGAAGCAATGGCTCCAGTGCTCTTTGGTTTTGGTCCTTAAAGATTTCCTTCTTTCTGTAAGCTTGGCTACTTATTGTTATATTTCATGAAGAATTCCTAGGTGTTGGGGCGCCTGGGTGGCTCAGTCGTTAAGCGTCTGCCTTCAGCTCAGGTCATGATCCCAAGGTTCTGGGATCGAGCCCTGCATCAAGCTCCTTGCTCCACGGGAAGCCTGCTTCTCCCTCTCCCGCTTCTCCCTCTCTTGCTGTGTCTCTCTCTGTCAAATAAATAAATAAAATCTTAAAAAAAAAAGAATTCCTAGGTGTTTAATAGAGCTTGTTTTTTAGAATGTCAAATCATCTATATTGCTGGAAATAAAATATCTTTGCTGTACTTAAGAAGACATAAACACAACTGGTTGCAAAACCTGGCTTCACCTGATTCTTCATAGTTAGCTGAGAACATGAGTATTAACGATGTGGTCATTCTCTTGGCCTTTATTTGCCATATGCGTGATGATGTATGTGAAGACATGTTAATTTTTAAGGCCCTTGTTGGTAAAATAACTGAAGAACTCTTGAATGATAAGAATTTTGGCCAACACAATGGAATGAAAAATGGTATAAAAACGAGTAAATAGGGCCACATCTAAACTTGTCAAGTGAGAGTTTATACAACAAATGCCTCAGTGTGTTTAGGGAGATAGAAAATGGTTAGTTAAAAAAAAAAAAGTGGCTTGTGTATATATATATATATATATATTTGGCTTGAATACTTTTAAGAAAATCTGTAATAAAATAAAAAAAGATTTAAAGGACAGGTATTACTACATATATGAGCAATAGCTTACCTGGGGGGAAACTGCATTAGCTGGTTCTACCCTGAATTATTTGTCCTCATGGAAAACAATGTCATGACAAAGGATAAAAACATGGATAAGGAGTATTAGTTCAAGTTATTCATTGTTTACCTTTATTAATAAAAAAAGTGGCTCAGATTAAAAGCATTAGCTCTGTGTGTGTTCATGGGGGACAATCTCCACATATATCACAAGGAAAAAGGCAAGAGGCAAGACAGTGTGCAGATTATCCTATCATTCCTATAAAAATACATAAGCTTGTTATGCAGAATATCTCTGGAATGATCCATAGAAATTGGAAACAGTGGTTTGACTTTCAGGAGAATGATTCCCTTTTCACTGTCCTTTTGTAGGTTGTACCATGTGAATGTAATACTAACACAAACACACACACAACCAATATCATTTTTAAAAGGATCCCACAATACTGTCTGTACAAGATTTTTCTTCTCAAGGATGAGGATTCTCAAAGACTAAAGCTATTCATTCTTAAAAACCATGATATAGTTGTTGCAATTAAGAACTGGATGAAGTTGGCTATGAGGATGATGAGCTTTGAAAAACAGTGTTATTATCCAAATAAAAGTTAAAATAAACCCATCTTTCTTTAGAGATCTTTGATGAGTATTTCCCTGACACATGAGGAAAATGACCACTGGATTGCAGACCTCTGAAGTCTGCTACCTAACATAGAAGCTAGCGACCTCTTAGCAAAAAAGTCTACTTGTTAAAAGTTCTACCAACAGCAATTTACCACTTCTTTCCAAGATTCTGGGCATTGTTCATTTATTGATAAAGTCACTTAAAAATGTAGGGAAAATAACTATACACCAACAAAACTGGGCAACCTAAAAAAAATGGGTAAGTTCTAGAAACAGGGATACCTGGGTGGCTCAGTCAGTTAAGCATCTGCCTTGAGCTGAGGTCATGATCCCAGGGTCCTGGGATTGAGCCCTACATCTGGCTCCTTGCTCAGCAGGGAGCCTGCTTCTCTCTCTCCCTCTGCCTGCCACTACCCCTGCTTGAGCTCTCTCTGACAAATAAATAAATAAAATCTTAGAAAAAAATTCCTAGAGGGTTGCTGGAGGGGATGGAGGTGGAGGGATGGGGGAATTGGGTGATGGACATTAAAGAGGGCATATGATGTAATGAGCACTGGGTATTATATAAGACTGATGAGTCACTGACCTCTACCTCCGAAACCAATAATACGTTATATGTTAATTTAAAAAATTCCTAGAAACATACAATCTTTCAAGATTGTATCATTAACAAATAGAAAATATGAATAGACAGATTAGTAGTAAGGAGGATGGAGCAGTAATGAAAAATCCACCCCCCCCCAAAAAGTCCAGGACCAGACAGCTTTACTGGAGAATTCTGCCAAACATTCAGATTTAATACTGATCTTTCTCAAACTCTTTGAAAAAACTGAAGTGAAGGGAAAGCTTCTAAACACACTTTACAAGGCCAGCATTACTCTTATACCAAAACCAGAGGACACCACAAAAAAAAATTACAGACCAATACCCTTGATGAACACAGATGCAAAAATCCTCAACAAAATATTAGCAATCCAAGTCCAAAAATACATTAAAAGTATCATATACCATAATCAAGTGAGATGCAAGGACAGCTCAACACCTGCAAACCAATCAATGTGATACCCCACATTAACAAAAGACAAATCATGATCATCTCAATAGATGCAGAAATAGCATTTGACAAAATTCAACATCTATTTATAACTCAACAAAGTGGGTATAGAGGGAATGTACCTCACAAGAAAGTATCATATATGAGAATCCTATATACCCTACTCAATGGTGAAAAACTGAAAACTTTTCTTCTAAAATCAGAAACAAGACAAGGATGCCACTTTTATTCAACATAGTATTGGAAGTTGCCATGGCAATTAGGTAAGAAAAAGAAAGGTATCCAAATTGGAAAGGAAGAAATAAAACTCCCACTATCTACAGATGGTATATATATATGTGTGTATACACACACACACTCCTAAAGAATCTACCAAAAATACAATTAGAACTAGTAACTGAATTAGTTGTAGGATGCAAAATCAATATACAGGTAGCTGTGGCTTTATTTATTTTTTTAAAAGATTTTATTTGAGAGAGAGCGAGTGAGCAGGGGGAGCGGGAGAGGGAGAAGCAGTCTCCCCACTGAGCAGGGAGCCCAATGCAGGGCTCGATCCCAGGACTCTGGTATCAAGACCTGAGCCGAAGGCAGACACTTGACCAATTGAGCCACCCAGGCGCCCCTCTGTGGCATTCTTATACACAAAGAACAAGACGTCAGAAAGAGAAATTAAGAAAACAATACCAGGGCACCTGGCTGGCTCAGTCAGTAGAACATGAGACTCTTGATCTTGAGGTGGTAAATCTGAACCCTGCACTGGGTGTAGAGATTACTTAAAAAAGAATGAGAACACTTAATTTAATTTATTTATTTTTAAAAGATTTTTTTTTAATTTGACAGAGATCACAAGTAGGCAGAGTGGCAGGCAGAGGGAGAGGGAGAAGCAGACTCCCCACTGAGCGGAGTGCCTGCTTTGGGGCTTTGTCCCAGCACCCTGGGATCATGATCTGAGCTAAAGGCAGACATTTAACCGACTGAACCAGCCAGGCGCCCCAACAATACCATTTACAAATTACATCAAAAAGAATAAATGACCTAAGAATAAATTAAACCAAGGAAGTAAAAGACTTGTATAATGAAAACTGTAAGATGCTGATGAAAGAAACTGAAGAGGACACAAACAGATGGAAAGATATTCTGTATTCGTGGATTGGAAGAATTAATTTTGTTAAACTGTCCATAACACCCAAAGTAATCTACAGATTCAATGCAATACCTATCAATATTCCAATGGCATACTTCACAGAACTAAAATAATTCTAACGTGTATGGAACCGAAGCAATCTTGAGAAAGAATGATGAAGCTGGAGGTATCAGGCTCCCTGATTTAAAACTATACTACAAAAATAAATAAATAAATAAAACTATACTACAAAGCTATAGTAATCAAAACAGTATGGTATTGGTACAGAAACAGATACACATCAATGGAACATAATCAAGAACCCAGAAATGCCCCCCCTCACATGGACATTTAATCTATGATATAGGAGCCAAGAACATACAGTGGTGAAAGGATAGTCTCTTCAATAAATGGTTGGGAAAACTGGACAGCCACATGCAAAAGAATGAAACTAGACTACTATCTTATACCATACACAAAAATTGACTCAAAATGGATTAAAGACTTGAATATAAGACCTGAAGCCATAAAATTCCGAGATGAGAACACAGGTGGTAAACTCCTTGATACTGGTTTTAGCAGCATCTTTGTGGATCAGACTCCAAAGGCCCGGGGAACTAAAGCAAAAATAAACAAACTAAAATGCTTCTGCAGAGCAACGGAAACCATCATCAAAACAAAAAGGCAACCTACGAATAGAAGATATTTGGAAACCTCATGTGATAAGAGGTTAACAGCCAAAATATACAAGGACTCATACAACTCAACAGAAAAACAACACAATTAAAAAATTGGCAGAAGATATGAATAAACATTTCTCCAAAGAATAAATACAGGCGGCCAAGAGGCACATGAAAAGATATTCAACATCACTATTAGGGAAATGTAAATCAAAACCACAATGAGATATCAGCTCACATCTATTAGAATGGCTATTAGAAAAAAAACCCCAACAGAAATAAGTGTTGGAAAGGATGTGGAGAAAAGGAAACCACTGTACATTTTTGGTGGAGTTGTAAATTGGTGCAACTACTATTGAAAACACTATGGAGAATCCTCAGAAAATTAAGAACTACCACGTGACCCAGCTATTCCACTTCTGGGTATTTAGGTGACAAATATGAAAATAATCTGAAAAGATATATACACTTCTATGTTCATTACAACATTATTTACAATAGCCAAGATATAGAAATAACCGGAACACCTGGGTGGCTCAGCCGGTTAAGCATCTGCCTTCAGCTTGGGTCATGATTCCAGGGTCCTGGGATCAAGTCCCACGTTGGGCTCCTTGCTCAGTGGGGAGCCTGCTTCTCCCTCTGCCTGCTGCTCCCCCTACTGGTGCTCTCTCTGACAAATAAATAAAATCTTAAAAAACAAAAGAT
Source organism: Potos flavus (assembly GCA_028534135.1). NCBI lineage: Eukaryota > Metazoa > Chordata > Mammalia > Carnivora > Procyonidae > Potos > Potos flavus. The sequence continues at coordinate 36,623,299 of CM052891.1, read as the reverse complement.
ATAGAAACCACCTAAGCATCTGTCAAGAGATGGGTAAGGAAGATGTAGTATATTTATACAATGGAGTACTACTCAGCCAGAAAAAAGAAAAACCTTGCAATTTGTTACATGGATGGACCTTGAATGTTTTACACTACACAAAATAAGATGAAGACAAATGCCATATAATTTCACTCATATGGAGTTTAAAAACAACAAAACAAAAACTCATAGATACAGAGAACAGACTGATGGTTAGAGAAGGAGGTTGGGGGTGGGCCAAATAGGTGAAGCAGGGCAACTGTACGGTGATGGATGGTAACTTCACTTTTACTGGTAGTCACTTTGTAGTGTACACAGATGTTGAATTACAGAGCTGTACACCCGACACATATGAAAGTGTAGGAAGAATGTCACCACTTATGGGTTTGATTCTCAAAATATTTTAATCTTGGAAGAGGAGAAACTGGATGTTAAGTTCAGCAGTCTCTTCAATTCAGCTCTGATTTCCAAAATGGAAAACAAGATTTGGTAGCATCGAACTCATCAATTGGGAAAGTTTTATTTTTCTTTTATGGCATGTAATTTAGAACATTAAGATAAATGAATGTTAAAGAATGGAATGAAAAATGTGCATGAATTCTGGAGTGAAGATGGGAGTGAGAAGGACTCTGATTTCTGGCCTAAGTAACAGGATGGATGGTGAAGCCCTGGCCCAGGATTGATGAACACTGTAACCTGAGCCATTCTCTTTCACCTCTCCTGCCAAAAAAGGAAAACCTGGTGCCATGGTGCCAAGAGCACCACCCTGGATTAGACTCTAAGGTCTGGAAAGACTTTCTAATTATATATATATTTGATTCACAATATCTTTAATATTACTTAACTAAGTTTTTGATATATTTTTGGCAATGTTAAGTTTCTGGGAAGAATTTTAAAAACCATAATTAATTTCCTCAAAGATCAAAATAAAAATATAAATAGGAAATGTCTTAAAACTTCAAAATCAGGAATACAAGCTATACTGAAGAAAAAACGAAAGAAAAGAATTGAAAGAAAACAGATGACACATCTTTTTCAAATGTCACATTTAATGTTTTCACCACTGTACTTCAAATCTACATTGTACAAAGTGACCAGTAAGTGTGCCACGGTAATTGACCAACCTCTGAGATTGTACCTTTCACACCAGTGTCTTCTTGGGCTCTTTTGATACTAAACACGTTTCTCATTCAAGTGAATTGAAATGCTTCAGTTGGGTTGATTCTCAGGAGCCTCATAAAAAAAAAACAAAGATATTGCACCATCTTTGTTTAGTAATTCAATGTTTGTTTCTTTCACAGCAAATAATTACTTCATTGAAGTTAAAACTTCCAAACATAACTTATTAATAGTCTTCAAATTCAGCTCAGATCACTCAAGATGAAAATACTCTGCTAAATACAGATAACTTACAATAACTTTAACAGTTAATTGTCCATAACACACACCAAGGTTTTTTCCTAGACCAATTTTAAGACGATCCATTAGTATTCCTTGTACAGGTGAAAAACGATCTTCAATTTTCTTGTCTTTTTATTTTTAATATAAAAGTTGGAAGGGACATTCAAGTTTCAAGTCTCCACATTGAACTTAAAAAAAAAAAATAGTCATCATCAGCATGTGGAGGTAAACAAGCCAAGTTGTATAACTCCAGGAGGTAGAGGCCTTCAATTTGTATTCATATATACATATGCACAGAAGAATTCAGTGTTCCAACAGAAAAAAAAAATTTGTCAAAAGTAATAAGTTATTTACTACTGTGACATTTCAAGACTCCCACAGCTTTGCCTAAGGACACAAACACATTTGACATAATTCCCTATGTGCCTTTTTTTGTGGCTTTAAAATTTTTAAAAATTTGTTTTTGTCTTTATTTATTTTTTTACTGTCCAGTGCAGGAAAAGTCTCACAAAATTTCACAGACCTAAAATGTGCAAGCTAGTTCTCTCTCTATACAGCAATGTTGGGATTCTTTTGAAATTAGCCCAGAAATGAGTTATTTACACACATGAAAGATGCATGCTTGGGGGGTTCTTTTATGTAAGAAAGAGCAGAAAAACTTCTAATAAAAATAGATTAAATATATATATATATATTTATACTGGGTAAGGAAAACAGAAGTTTAGTCTCTCCTAGTCACAAACTCATTCTCTCTACCCACAACATTGGATTTTAGACAGCACACATCACCGTCACGGCTCTAATGAGAAGCTAATTATAGGGCTTGATCATTAGGTGGCATGCCCCGCCCCCCACCCCCCCAGGTGCAGCCACGATCAGCTCATGTGGCTCCATGATTGGTCGCAGGCAAGGTTTCTAGATTCTTTTGTTTTAGAAAACCCCCAATTTTCAGGAATGGCTCAAATATCAAAATGTACGACTGTCCTCTGTGTGTGTGTGTGTGTGTGTGAACAATCTCACTTCATTTTAAAAAAAAGAAAAACAAAACAAAACAAAACCACAAAACCCCAAAATCCCAAATTTGGTTCAATTCTCTTTTGTTCTGAGGTGAGCCATAACAGCTGCACTAAATTCATAAAACATGTGCAACTCTGGGTAAAATATTTTTCTTCTAAAAGCACAACCACTTTACAAGATTAAAAGTCTAGTAACATTTCTAAATATTATTCATATCATACAAGTAGTGGTTGTTAATTTAAAACTTCATTAGTAAAATTACAGTACAAGCATGATTAACCTCCAGAATTGCAAATCCCAGACTCCAGTGGAAAGCTACATTACATCTTCAGTAGTACATTATCTTCCACCGTCACTCCCACACCAGAGGAGATGGGGGCATCTCAGACGGCTGGGCGACAGTGGAACTGGAAAAAAATGGAGACACGGTGAAACCAGCTGTGACACCACAAAGGGCAAGAGGGTGAGCGATGCTGTGTGTTTTCCTCTTTTCCTTTAAAAAAATTATAAAGCCCATTTCTGGATTTTTGTTTAACTTCTCTAGAAAGCTGCATTTCTTCCAAATTGTTCATTCAGAATCTGTATCTATAAGTGAGGCAACAGTGATGCGCTTAAAGATGACACTCGAGGTGGGACACCAAGCATAACCTCTCATCTTTACTCTTTTGGAAAGGGATGATGCCTGCCATCCATCTCATAGGACATTGTGATGAATACATGAGATATGTAGGTAAAGTGCCTTCCACCATGCCTACTTTGTAATATAAAGTAAGTGGTAGGTATTATAGTAATGTCTAGAATCAAGAAAATAACCTCAATGGATGCGGAATTATCCGTTTAAAAGCAGCCTCTCAAAATACAGTGACTTTAAGTGGGAACCTATGTGAATGAGCCTTATAGGCACTCTTTTATGAAATATGAATTCAACAGTAATGGATAATCATTTAGTATTTGTTATCCACAGATCAGTTTTCTCAGTTATTTCACGTATCTAATTTTGCTAACTAGATTATAAACTTGAGGGTGTGTGTGTAACCACTTTGCTTCCCAGGGGCCCAGGATAATGAATAACTTGCACCTGAAAGGTATTAAAACACATGATTGACTGGATCACTGACTCTTAGGGGAAAATAATACAGTAATTTTAAACCACAGAAAGGTAAAAGTGCAACCTAATTCCTTCTTTCCACAGAAAAATACATGGAAGAAATGAAAGTCACTCCAATTTAAAAAATTCTAAACAAAAATTCTTGACTTTTATTTAATAAATTTAATCAACTTCAACACCATGTCAAGGCCAATTAAAAGGGAAGCAAGGAGAAGAGGGACAGGGAGAGGCGGAAAGGCAGGGGGGGAAGAAAGGAAGAGTGTGGCCTCTCAGATCTAAATTCTCCCTTCTCTGTCCTGCTTTGTGATACTGGAGCCAGACCCTACTCATAGTTATCCTTTGCCACCCAGCTTATGCTGGAAGGACACTGCAAGGCCACAGCATCGGGAAGCAGCTTCCCTTCCTGGTTCTGGAGTGTTTTTTTTGTTTTGTTTTGTTTTTGATGTGGAAGGCCCAGTTTTGTTCTACCCAAACTTTCTGGCAAGTTTCTCTGCAACCCAGCAGGCCTCTCTGATGGACCAGTTCTGCCCACACCTTTTGCAAAGTTTCTTTACCACCCTCAAGCTGTGTGTGTTTTTGTGGCAGTCATAGCCTCTACAAAGAGGTCCAAATTTTATTAGCCTTGGGTGGAGGGCCCCTCTCCAAATTCTTAATATCTTCCTTGTTCATTCTTCCTTAGTCTAGAGGGAGTACCTGCTTTCTGCATTTGCTACTTCAGGGCCCTCCAGAATCTTCTTATGCACCTTTTAGAAGTTAACCATCTTTTCCTAGTCAGTGCTTCTCACTATTAAATTTTCCCTGTTCACATTACTGGGTGTGGTTTCTTTCTCCTGGCTGGACCTTAATTGAGACAAGGATTAGGGAAAAAAATACTAAGAAGGAAAGGACAGAGAGAGAGACAAAGAGAATGAGGCTTGTCAGGATCCAAAGCAGCTATGAAGCTCTTTAATCAAAACTCTAGATAGGTAGGACACACCAGCACTCTACCTATAAAATCATCTTGCTTGCAGTTATTATGAAGGTGGTGGGGATGGCAGTGGGAGCCAAGATGACCATGTCTACCTCGAGGGCAGTGGCCGCCACGCTGCTGCTGCGGGAGGATCCCTACGCATGTGCGCGATCAGGCAGTACAGCGGCCATCTGCGAACAAAACTGCCAAAGCACCACCCCAATCAACCACCATGAAGGGACGTCAGTGCAAAAACCAATGCTCGCGTTTTTTATTTGCTTTTGACTAAAGCCAAAACTCGTTAAAAGAAACCTTTTTGTCTATATTATCTAATCTGAATAAAAAGAGAAATACGCCGAATAACCAAATCACAATGCCATCCTTTTAGTAACAAGAAAGTAAGAATTACATACATATAGTTACCTAATAAAGCTCTTAAAAGCAGCAGACTGCGGGTTGATGCAGAGAGGCACTCTGTTTCCTTTCTGCTGTTCCAAAATGAACTGGTGAATAATTTCTGTGGAGAAAACAAACATCACACAATCCATGCCAATCTGCAGGCCTGCGAGCACTGGACTCTCAGCTAACTGGCCAGCGTCTGAACAGCATTTCCTACTGGTTTAGTGAGATCAAACACACAGATCATGTATCAGGCAGGAGCCAGTGGAACTTTCCTGAAACCAAAATGACAGTGGCTGCTAAACACAGGCAACTTCCCCACCATCCTGACCAAGAGGCATTTATATGGGTTTGAAACTCCATCCATAGGAGAAGTAAAATGGTCTACAAATTTGAGAGTGATTCCACAGAGTTGGCCTTATGAATGGATCTTCTACATTGCTGATAATTATTGCTCTTTTGAAAATCACTTAAAAAAAACCCCTGCAGTTGTTGTTTAGGTACATAGTTTTGTGCCGTTTACCTCGGGGACTACTCTCTTCTAAAACGTCCTAAAATGTCTAAAATCATTCAGAATTTTGGATGTCATTAACCTCCATCTCCACCCCAACAGGAGATCGTGTCAGGGAATTTTATGAGTAGACTATTGGAAATTCTCCTCTCTTGTGATCATTCAAGGAATGATTCCCTCAGTGGGTGTTTATCCTTTCTAAAATTTGCATGTTATATAAAAAAGTCCAATATGTTTCATTCAATGACATTACACTGAGTGAATACATATTATCTGCTTTGAGTCTCACACTCACTAAATAAGTCAGCCTGAAAAGCTCCTCTGTCTGACCTTCCACTAGATGCAATATTAAATCTGTTTTTATAACACACATAGCTTTCTTGGGATATATGCCCTGGACAAACAGCTATATGCAAGGTTGTAAAATAAACATATGGAGGAACTCTGGTCACCATCCAGACTCAGCTTTTCAGAGCCACATAACAGAAAATGTTGTTATTCATCCTGCCTGGCCGAGGGCCAAAAAAGATACTCACCTTTAACCTGTCGAACAGAACTGAGGTTCTTCTCAAAAGTGTCATCAAATTTGGGATTGGTGATGGGCTCAAAGTCACTGGTATAAACTCTTCCAGTAGAGGTGGAAAAGCAACATTTACACATACACGTGTGATATCGTAGTCGCCCTTCATCTAGGTAGGGGTGGGCTAAGGCATCCTTAGCGGATATTCTTTTGGACTGAAATCAAATTTAGAGACCAGCACATCAACACTACAGATAAACATGACTGTTCACATAGGATCTTTCATTAAGACACAGTAACTGCTTTTCACAGCTTATCCTTAATTTATAGTGTATCTCGTATAAAGAGGGATGTCTGAACGTAGAAGCACGTAATGCAGCAGCACAGTGAGTATATAATGTAGGACAACCAACCACCAGACACCAGCAGAAAGCATTTAGAAGTGACTGCTAAGATCTCAAAGAGTTCCTACCTTGAAATAGATATCTGCATGGTCAAAAATGGCAAATACCATGACATTTAAATATGCAAAGCTTTGGAGGGGATAACAGATTTTCTAAGTATGTTTCAGCATTTGGTAGAGATGTGATCACAGTGGCAATTTTACAAAGTTGCTTGAAACTTTTATTCTCTTAGAATGCCAACTGAACTTAGGGCAAAAGCCTGTGGGCAACTGCTGGGGTTAGGCAGCAGATAAGGTCTGAATGCCATGTTTTGACAGCCAGCACCGTCTGAATATCCGTGGCCTGTGGTTTTCTAGCACTTCAGATCAGAATACTTCATGTGTTTAAAAAAAAAAAAAAAAAAAAGAATACTTTATGTGGTAGTTTCAGGTTTACATAAATCATAAAATCATTTCTCCATTAAAAAAAAAACAAACCGGCTCCTCCTCTTTTTAGCTTAGTGGACACACACGTACATTTTAAAGAATTTAAGGATGGATCCAGTACAGAGTAGAACAAAAATGGACACATTGCCCCGCTTCCAGTATAATCAAGCACGTCACACAACACAATTAAAAACAAAGGAAACCATTTGGTATTCAAACCAGAAATAAATGTATCCTCCTGACTGGTTCTAGTCCCCCAAGTAACAAAATGTTAAATATTTCCCATAAACTTGGTTTCCCTAAAAACACTTTTATCTCTAATTTTTTGCTATGCTGATATTAAAAGGCATGTCATGGCTTTTTAGGATATGATAATCACAAAAGAAAGCTGCTGTTTATACACCATGAACAGATGAATGTAAACTTGACAACCTTGGTGTTGTTTCTTTCACTACCGGTCATATGGTGTAACCGGTGATCCAGCCCTTCTGAAGCCTGACTTGCTGGGACTCTTAGCAAGTAAGCTTCTTTTCTTTTCTGAATGAATCCAGCTATTCCTGGAGGTTTCACTGGAATAAAAGTCTATTGTCAGAACCAAAGGAAACAAGCTGGTTTACAGTACGTTTTGCCTGGGACCGCGCCCCTTGGGAGTCTTCAGTGACCCTGGCTGGTCTCACGTGAGGGACTGAGCTCCTTGGCTTTTGCATACTAGAGCTGGTTCTTGGACAAGTCTGTTTCTGTTTCTGATTGAGCATGGCCAATTGTGAATACACTGGTGTTAGCAGTGGGTGAATCTGGGTTTTAAGTTTATTATCTGACCATTAAGTCATTTCTGTCAGGTGACAGATGTCAGATATTGGGACTCTCTCAGCTGCCACCAGCAGCTGGAATCTAGTTTTCCTGTTAGTTTTTTTTGTCTGTGGATTCTGGTATTTCCTAAAATTTCAGAATGCACGGTTGAAAAGATTTTGGTGTTATCCCAACTGCTGATAGCATGCTCTGTGTTTGTATGTTCTGTGTGCACCAACATGGGGTCCTCTAAAGTGTCTTACCTAAGAGAAGTCTTTGAACAAAAGTCAATCAAATCCTTAGCATGCAATCAATGATCAGCTTTCATTTTTCTAAACAAATTAATGTCTCTTTAGAATTTCTGAAACAAGGCCAAAGAAAGGAGACTGTCATTTTGTAAAGGGGTATGAACACTGAAAAGAAAAACTTCCTTACTAAATTGAGAAAGGGATCACAAAATCACTCAAATTTTTCAATAATGTTCTTTGGAAGAACCTAGTGGTACTTAATTATGTCTCTCCTCTCTCTCTCTCTCTCTATATATATATATATATATATAACATATATTATATATATATATATTTAAAGATTTATTTATTTATCTGACAGAGCATGCGTGTGTGCATGTGCAAGTTGGGGGAAGGGCAGAGAGAGAGGGAGAAGCAGACTCCCTGCTTGAGCCCAGAGCCCGACTCGGGGCTCGATCCCAGGGCCCCAAGATCATGACCTGAGCCAAAACCAAGAGTCAGACACTCAACTGACTGAGCCACCAAGGCGTCCTGTGTCATATATATTCTTAATTACATATTGTACATAACTTGTTTAACTGACCAACATTTATAATAGATGTGGACACTTGTTTCTACCCTAGATTTTGTGGCCTCATCAGAGTTGGCTCTTTTAGTTCTGAAGAGTTGATAAAACTTTCCATTTTACAAATAAAAAATATTTCTAAGCAAACACATTGATGTACTTTGTATACTTCTGAGGGGAGTTAATATATCATGTTATGAAATCTCTTAGAAAGCTAATGGGGCAAACTCCTATTCTAACTGGCTTTTAGAACCAATATCAACACATTAAAGACATGCACAAAGAAATGAAAAGATTTTTAAAACATTATTCTTCTTCATGTATTAAATATATTGGCTATTTAGAAATTTTTTCTTGCTAAAGTTGTAACTCATAGGGGCGCCTGAGTGGCTCAGTCAAGCGTCTGACTCTTGATTTCACCTCGGATCATGATCTCAGGGTTCTGGGATTGAGCCCTGCATCTGGCTCTGCACTCAGTGTGGAGTCAGTCTGCTTGTCCTTCTTCCTCTGCTCCTGCTCTTTCTGTCTCCGTCTCTCTTAAATAAATAAATAAATAAAATCTTAAAAAAAAAAAAAAAGTTGTAACTCAAAGATTAAATAAGGCTTTAACGGTGAATTAAAATAATACTCTTGGTTTAGTAGGTTACAGAGTAAAAAACAAAATAATTTTCTTAAAAGTTTCAATATCTGGTATATAATTGTATAAGATAAAGAGGTCATGTGGTATTACTATGCAAGGTGACTCTGGACAAATCAGTCTGAGTTAATAGTAACAGAAATTCAAAAATATCTGTTTTCTTTCTGATTTTACTGCTATGTATAAATAATGCCATTACAATATTCTATAAGTTTTGGGTTTGTTTTCTCACAAAAAACCTAATCGTTTTGAATTTAATTTTTTTCCCACTGATTTTGCTGGTCAGATAAACTAATATCCCTTTGTGTAAGATTACAGAATTGAAAAATTATGTGTTCAACTACATTAGATGAATGATAATAGGTAATGTGTTTTTAAAAAGAAATTAGTTTTTAGAATGCTACAATTCATAAGAACTTAATTTGTCAACTTAAATTTTAATTTGATTCTTAGTTAACATTAAGACCTTGGTAATAATTCGAGTTAATAGACAGTCTTTGGATACCTGGACAACATAATTTTAATATACAAAGACTCTTCATTAGTATATTATAGAGGAGTCATCAATGAACAGTTAAAAAAGATGTGCAAGTATCTTTGGGTTAAAGTAATATGTATTTTATGGGGTGCCTGGGTGGCTCAGTGGGTTAAAGCCTCTGCCTTTGGCTCGGGTCGTGATCTCAGGGTCCTGGGGTCGAGCCCCGCATCGGGCTCTCTGCTCGGCAGGGAAGCCTGCTTCCCCCTCTCTCTCTGCCTGCCTCTCTGCCTACTTGTGATCTCTCTCTCTGTCAAATAAATGAGTAAAATCTTAAAATAAATAAATAAAGTAATATGTATTTTGTAAAGAGTATAAAAGAATATGTGATGATAGGAAGATGTGTATGCAAGATAATAGATATGTTTGGCAAGAGAAAAAAGTGAATAATTTTGTCTAACTTCCTAATAATTATTGCTGTGCTTTAACAATATTGCTTGTAACTATTTATTGCATTTAGATAAATTAAAGTCTCTGGAGGTTCGTTTAATGCCTTCACTATTTGAGTTAATAGTTAATTACATCTTTATAAACTGATTATTACATCCCATCTTTGCCAACACTATTGATATTATTAAAATAAAAGAACTAGAGCCCTTTAACTTTATCCTCTAGCGGTTTCTGCTTTCTCCTTATATTTGCCTAAAGGCTTCTACTACAAGCTAAGGAATTAAATTTCCCTTGAGAAACATCACAAGAACCTCAGTAAAGGACTGTTACAGCAAGTAGTCCTGACTACTGAATTCAGGATATAAACTTATGGGAATAGCTGATATTACCACTAGAGACAGCCATCACCTAGACTAAACCAAGTAACTGAGTCAGGATTTCTAGGGATGTGTCAATCCAGGAGCAGACACGTGGCAGTAGACTGCTTAACCCAAGATCAGTAATTAAATAATTATCTCAGACTAACTGGACTAAATAAACTGATTTAATTATGGTTAATGTTCTATTTTTAATGGATATTTTTTAAAAACCTCATTTCTTTCTTCTTCATGTAGCTCTAGGCCTCAATATAACAGGTTAAAATCGGAATGAAACACTCTTTAAAAATGGTATCTATTTCTAATTGAACCCTCAGAATTGGAAAGAAAAGAATCCTTAATGTCAGTCATAAACTAATAAAGCATCAGGCCAATTTAAAAATGATTCTGTAAATAAATAACAATATATATCGGTTGGCCTTGTTCTGTAAGACAATGATAAAAATGGGTAAATATTACATGGGGTGCATTGACGGAATTTTTTTTTTAAATGACCATGTAGTTATTTGCATAGGTCCAATTAGAATTGATCCTCTTTTTTTACCAGATAAATCTTACCTCCTTCTTATAGATAAATCTAATGCATAACTATAAGCACACCAAAAGTTTCATTTTAATTAGATGTGACAACCCCACTCTTAAGGAAAAAGGACATTTCATGTGTAGAACTGATGTCTAAAAAGCCTCCCAGGAAAACATGTCTGGTATCCACTCTATGGCTTAAGAAATTCCAGCCTTAGGGTTGTAAAGATTATGAACTCCTGGCAGGACAGGATCATTAATAATCATGGGATCTCAGAGAAACAGGACAGCTAACAGCTCTAAGTACTCCAAGTAAAAGTTGCTACAGGTGAATCACATGGTTCTTGGTTCCTAATCTTAACAGAATAAAAAGTAACATATGTCTGACACATAAACGTAAAATTTAACCTCAGGGCCTTTATAATATCCTCTAGAGGCAGACAGAAATGACCTCTGAAGCTTGAAGTTCATGTGGGTCTAGTTTTGTTAACCACAAAAGATATATTAAAAAATACGCAAAAGGTCTTTAGGTATTAACATCTCCTGTTGTATACATAGTTTAGCTACGTAGATAGGTTTGCCAAATAAAACAAAAAATCAAACTAATGACACTAAATCACTAGCTCACTGAGCATGTGATGTGGTTGAAACTGTCCTCAATGGTGGAAGCTTGACCACAAGGAGGGGGTGTGGAAACAAGAAGCGCCCCTCTGTTTTGCTTCCCATATCATGGGCACCTCACATGCTGAAATAAATGGAAACCAAAAAATAAACACCAAATGAACAAAAAATTCACTCTGTCCCCTGAGATGCAGTTGTCTTCTCATTATGATAATACCAATGTAAATTTCATAAAGGGTACTTCTGTGGGTTTTGCCTCTTTAAATACCTGCTGCGTTTGTACTTGAGGAATTCTTGTACTCTTGGCAAGTAAGTGTTCTTTTCTAAATGTTTTCGTTTTTGAGTCTTCTTTGGCAATAGTTACCAGCACAGCGATGAATAATAAATACTCTTTGGATGGACAGATAAATGAAGACCTGAACTTTGTTCCAGGATAGTCAAGTCTAGAAATGGCATTTGATAAAGCTACCATCTCAACCACCAAGTGAGTAAACGTTTAGTTCTTTATGCAATTTAATGGGCAGATTTTTTCCAAGAATGTTAAAATTCTTTTCTCCTGATTTACCTTGGTGTCAAACTCTTTTTTCAAATTCTGAGATACATAAGGATGGTACAATTCCCTATCTCTTTTCACCTAGATGTTTATATGTTAATAATCAAATTTCTGTGCAATGAGCAAGCACGATGGTACACACAAAACTGGGGACTGAAGTTTATCTTTGAAAAGTCATTCTTTACATTGCTCATCTATTTAAAGCCAGGATGTTTTTCTTAGAACACATGTCTTTTTAATTCATTAAAACAATATAAAAATAAACACTACTTACTGGATCAAAGACCAACATCCTGCAAAGGAGATGAACAGCTTCATGTGTAGCCTGGCTAGACAGGGTATAAAGTACAGGAAGAGATGGCTGTAAAAAATGAAGAATTAAAATATGTGAGTCTCTGTGTAAGCAGATATGGAATATAGCCAATTTATTACAAGTATCCAGCTCAAAAGATGTGTGCATATACGTCTAACCTCAAAGGGAATGGGTATTCCCCTCATTAACCAATCTTCAGAAGCAACAACTGTCACTGATTTCCAGTAGAATATTTTATATTGCAGGGTTGTCTATTGTAGGTTAGCTCACAAAGTAGCCTACAAAAAACGAAAGCTAATCCTATCAATATGGTTAGCCTTACACCGTAAATGCTCAGGCAAGAAGGGAAGACCAAACATGCCTGGAATTGGGAGGCAAAAATATTTAAAACCATAGGCACGTGCAAAGACAAGCATGGAAACTGTGCATGTTTGAACGCTTGTCTTACACATCTGCCTATTTCCAGCAAAGCCACATAGTAAAACCCAATAAGAAGAGCAGCAAGGTGTCTCAGAATCATCAGGAGAGAATTATTCACCTCATGGAAGTTTTCTGCAGGATCAAGGACTAGCAGAGATAAGATGAGATGAGGGCCCTAATTCACTAACTGATTAGATAAATCAACATGTTGGAACCCCAGTATTCTGAAGCACAGAAGGAGGTGATTGGACTAAATGATCTCTGAAGTTCACTTTAGCTCTAAAATTGTATGAAACACGATAGGATTATGACGGATAAAAAGCATTATGTGCACAGAACCCATTTACAATTGGCACTCAAATATTTGTTTGCAGATAGAGAAGTATTTCTTGTTAAAAATATGTAAGTCTATGGTAGTCCTGAAATTATCTATCTTAGTCAAGGAGTGGCATGTGGAGAGTGTGGAGAAGAGGTTTTGATTTACAACTTAATTTATATATTTCCCCTAAGAATTTCTTTATTGTGTAAAACAAAGTAATTTGATATTTTTTAAAGATTCTGGTTCTTGGTTTGACTGTAAATAGCTAATCTTTTTCAATATGGCTTATGCAGGTTGGCAGGCAAATTTCAGCCAATTCTTACTGACCAAAATATCTCACCATAAGTAATTCTTTCCACTTTTTTTAAAAATAATTTTTAAGATTTTATTTTTTTTAGTAATCTCTACACCCAACATGGGGCTCAAAACCACAAAAGTCAAGAGTCACACGCTCCACCAACTGAGCCAGCCAGGAGCCCCTCCTTTCCACTTTCTAAGTGAATCCAGCCTTAATCCTATTTTTGTGGTGGAGGTGTGTTATAGCTTAGGGAAAGAAACACTGGGATGAGTGTACTAGAACACGTGGGTTCCATTCTAACTTTGCCATCACTAGAGTCAAGTAAGTCACTAGAACCTCAGCTTTCTCATCTATTAGACTGTACTGGCACAGACCAGCCTACCGATCCGAAGCATTGCTAATCATCTACCATCCACAAAATGCCAAGGCCTGGGCTAGGTGTTGGAGCAACAAAGATGAATATCGGGTCTTGGATGGGCGAGGAAAACATGAACAAACAGTTCCAGAGGATGGAGAACAGAGGACAAATTAGAAGGCAAAATTTGTTAAGACATGAGGACAATCGGATACATGAGGAGCTTGTGAAAATCAAATGAGTGGATGTTAAGGCAACTTGAAATTTTACACCCTCTCCCATCTTATCTTTCTTTATAGAATTACACCCTAACAAACACACTAAAACTAAGGCTAAGTTTCACCAGAGCCTGGAACCATTATCTTATGTTTTCTCCTTTTCTGTGTTTCTGTGTTGCATGTTAAGAAGGGGCACAGAGAAAAAGAAGTCAGTTCAGTTGTGCCAACACCTGTCCAGAAGGATAACCACTAATGATTTAGCTCCTAGCACTGGCTTCATGGGAAAGATGCAATACTAGAGATGCCAAATATCAAATTCCATTTTCTTCCCCTCTAATTCACCACCCATTATGGTTGAAACCAGTTGCGTGCAAGGTATCAGAAACAGACAAGAAGTTTATATTTCTCGGGGTGCCTGGGTGGCTCAGTGGGTTAAAGCCTCTGCCTTCAGCTCAGGTCATGATCTCAGGGTCCTGGGGTCGAGCCCCGCATCGGGCTCTCTGCTTGGCAGGGAAGCCTGCTTCCCCCTCTCTCTCTGCCTGCTTCTCCGCCTACTTGTGATCTCTCTCTTTGTCAAATAAATAAATAAAATCTTTAAAAAGAAAAAAAAAGAAGTTTATATTTCTCATCAAGTGCAACAGAATCAATTTGAATAATAAAAAAAAAAAATCAGAATGCTTAGGAATATGCCCTAAATATTTCATTTGGGAAAAAGTTTTTGTCAATTCCCCCAATATTCACAGACATTACATTTTCCCCTTTAAGACATACCAGTCCATTTTCTGTTTGTTCTGCAAGTTTATAAGCCTCTTAGCAATGTAGGAGTGAGTGGGTGCCAGTGCTGAATCACGAGGACAGGAAGGGTTATAAAGAGGACTCCATTAATGACTATGATTAACTGTCAGTGAAATGAAGCAAAGATGAGCTTCTGGACCTGGGTGAGGGGCCCTAAATGATATGTTACAGTCATCATAAGCCAAGTGCAGAGTGCTAGTCACCACAATAGAGTTGGCTAGGCTGGCTTGGCTGTTTGAGTCCTGTCCTGTAAGTTTTCAGCTAGTGGAAAAAAAGCTGTGATCATCAGTCAGCAACGTTAATTGAGTATGCACAATGTGCAGTGCACTATAGAGTGAGCACTCTGGGGTTATATAAAAGAAATCCCAGCCTGAAATATAATTAGTTTGAATTGAATGAACTCTCTAACATAATCTATTAAATGTAAGATACGGTTCCTGTCAGGAGACAGAACCATTTTCACTTTAGCGAAAATATTACATGCATTTCTGTCACAATTAGTTGGAACAATCTGAGGAAAAAGGAAAATCGAAACCTTCTAAGAAATGAACAGAAGGGCTAAGGGCTGATAATAGACTTTTCAATCCTACCAATAAGTCAGTGCCTCAATAAGTATCTACTTTTTTTTCTTTTTTTAAAGATTTTATTTCTTTTAGAGTGAGTGAGCAGGGGAGGGAGAAGGGAAGAGGGGGAGGGTGAGAGAGAATCTCAAGCAGACTCTGTGCTGAGCTCAACGTGGGGCTCGATCCCACGATCCTCAGATCCTGAGATCATGACCTGAGCTGAAGTCAAGAGTTGGTGGCTTAACCGACTGAGCCACCCAGGTGCCCCAAGTATCTACTTTATTTTTTTTATTTTTTATTTTTAAAGATTTTATTTATTTATTTGACAGAGAGAGACACAGTGAGAGAGGAAACACAAGCAGGGGGAGTGGGAGAGGGAGAAGCAGGCTTCCCGCTGAGCAGGAAGCCCGATGCAGGGCTCAATCCCAGGACCCTGGGATCACACCTGAGTGGAAGGCAGATGCCCAATGACTGAGCCACCCAGGCGCTCCTCCCAAGTATCTGCTTTAAAAGATACTTGGGCCATGGCAACTAAGACCGCATTCATCCAAGATTCTAAGTTGTAGAAAAGAAACAATAAAGAAATACCGAACAGTGTTTTTGTCTGCCCAGCATTCCCTGACCTTTGGGGAACATTCCCTCTTCACTCATAAATCAAGTGGCTGAGCTTGATTTCAATCTCTCAACTCCAAGGATGGGCATCTGACCCAGGCCTGCCCAATCAAACGAAATATTCCCCTGAACACTTTTGACTGGCTCCGGGAAAGACACAGGTTCTAAAACAGAGGACAGCCAATGGACTGGCTAATCCAACACATACCCCCCAATGTGCTTTAAGCTTGTCTAACATCTGGGAGATTACATATTATACAGTTCTAGACAATGACATATAAGCAGAACTTTGCTAGGCAGGCTTCTGGGAAAATATCCTTTCCTGATAAAAGGGACAGATACCACTAGTGTTCCCACTTTCCTCCATTTTCGTGCTTTGAATGTGAATATGATTTCAAGCTACAGCCATTTTGTGGCCAGGGGTAGATAAGCAAGAGGGTATGAAATCAATATTCTACAGACGGCACAGCAGAAAGAAAGAAAAAAACTAGATCCTTGATGATGTAATTGAGCTGCTCTACCAGCTCCAGGCTGCTTACCTCTGGACTTCTTGATAGGAGAAAAAAATGAACCCCTATTTCTTTAAACCACAGTAAGCAAGATTTTCTATTGCTCATAACCAAACATACTCATAACTGAATCAGAGACCTTCCAAATATTTTTTCTAGATCTATTTGGGAAAGCTCTTTCCTGAAGGATTGATATGCTAATAGAACGTAGGCCTGGGGGCGCCTGGGTGGCTCAGTGGGTTAAAGCCTCTGCCTTCGGCTCAGGTCGTGGTCTTGGGGTCTTGGGATCGAGCCCCACGTCGGGCTCTCTGCTCGGCAGGGAGCCTGCTTCCCCCTCTCCCTCTGCCTGCCTCTCTGCCTACTTGTGATCTCTCTCTCTGTCAAATAAATAAATAAAATCTTTAAAAAAAAAAAAAGAACGTAGGCCTGGACCACTGGTTCCATTTTTACAAACACACAGAGGAAAAGAAAGCTTATCTGAAAATGAAGCCAACACACAGGAAAACAAAACAGAGAAGAGTCAGATTCCTGGCTCGGAACATCACTTGACTACTTGAATCCAGCAAGGCCTGAGTCAGCTGTAGATCAAAAACTTCATATGCAAAGTGCTATGAGCCAGTAAGGTCCCTTTTTTGCTTAAGCCAGTTTTCACTGAGTTTCACCGAAAAGAGTCCTAATAAACTGTATGGGAGTATGCATATTAACCAACCACACAAGAAAATTTGTTTGTATAAATATATATAAATGCATTGAAAAATATGTCTGGGAAGATATTCTCACATTAATCTAGAGGTGACCAGGACAGTGTGGGAGGTAGCTATGGATGACTAACTGTAAAATTTTTATTTTACATGTACTCACATTACTTGCATATGTACAAATGAAATTAATAAAATCTGCTGTGAAGGTGTATGTGTCAGGCAGTATATACTGGCTAAGAACGTAAGTTTTAGAAGTAGAGAAACCTACTTTTGAGATCTGGCTTATGACGTTATGCTTATTATTTGACCTCGGTAATCCTTCTTCTCCTGTTTGTAAAAAGGAACAAATGGTACATTATAGTGCTGTGAGGATTTGATGAACTAACATATAAGAAGTGGCTGGGACAGTGACTAGTACATAGCAAACTTCTAAATATTGTTAGAAATGATTATTAGTAGTAAAGAATGGCTATTTCCATCTAACTTTGAGTAGCTACTTAAGTGGGAACTACTTGAAAAAAATTTAGTTTTTCTTTTTTATAGTCCAAACTTGAAAACTTGTATTGAAATTTTAGAAGTATTCCTCATGAGTTTAAGTATAGTTTATCTAACTCCTATATCCAGTAATTTAGTTTAAGTACAGTAAGGAATAGCTTGCCCTGGGAAGACCTCCAATAGCCTAAGCAGGTTCATTGAGAATTCTGAATCCTTTCTAAAAGTTAGAGGTTTTTTCTCTGTGCATCCGTTTTTATCTCATGTAATTAGTAATGTGTTAATATAGCTCATTCTGCCTTGTTCATATACGTATCTATAAATTTATCTATAGGTTTTTGTAAAGAACTCTTATCATGGTAATGCATAAAAAGGACTGAACCTTATCTAATGCCTTTTCTGCATCAACTGAGATAATCATTATTTTTCTCATTTGAAATGTCAAACTATATTAATAGATTTTCTGTAGGTGACTATCTTTGCATCCCTGGGACAAACTCCACTTGATCATGATGTTATATATACAAAAAAAATCATCACAAGCTATAGCTACCATGCTAGGGTGGTAACTTTAATTGGTAATATTTATTAATATTTATTAAATGTTTAGAATGCCAGACACTACTCTATGCTCTCCTGGCATGTACTATCTCTTTATCATCGTAACAATTTAATGAGGTATTCCCATTTTATAGATGAATGAACTGAGGCACATAGAGGTTAAATAATTTACCTAAGATCACAAAGTGAGTTACCAGTTGAGTCAGGATTCACATTCAGTCTGTCTGAAAACTGTAGCATACAACTCCTGGGACACCGTCAACATGTTGTGCACTGCGCTAAGCCTGAGACTGCCACCACAGCCTGCACTCTTCATCACTACAGACCAAAGAAATAAACAGAGCATATATCTGGTGTGGGGTGCTGAGCTAAGAACTATGCCCTTTGCAGAACAGTCATGATGTGCAGAACTACACAAGCTGTAGTATATATACTGGATTTGGGACCAAATTAATCTTTTAAAATTAAAAAAAAAAAATCCAAGTGGCTACATACCAATATACTTGGGTGTGGGTATGTATGTGTCTTCTGATCTCAGCTCTAAACAGGTATAACATGAATGGAGATACCTTCAAACAGCTGCTAACAGGCCAAGAGGCATAAAGGATATGCATCATGGGGTAAGGGAGGGAGTAGAGAGTGCAAAGGGGAAAAGTAGAGTCTGACTGATGGTTTAAGTAAAGAGCTTCAAGGGTCTGCTAATCTCTCTTGAGAGCAGTAGTGCTATAAAGATCAACTAGCAAATGTAGATGAAACCTGAATTTCTATACTGGGGGAAAAGTGGAACTAAGTAATATGCTAAGTTCATCTACATTTAATTACATATGGTAGGCATAACTTACTCTATACCATTCTACCTGGGTTACTGTTCAAAGACCATGAACACCTGACTCAGGAGACCACTTCTAGCCCTGGTTAAAAGCACCTAAAGATAAGACTTAAAAGTTTTGCGTGCCTAGGCGGATCAGTTGGTTAAGTGTCTGCCTTTGGCTCAGGTCATGATCCTGGGATCGAGCCCTGTATGTGGCTCCCTGCTCAGTCTACTTCTCCCTCTCCTCTGCCCTTGCCCCCTGCTTGTGCTCTCTCTCTCTCTCTCTCTCTCAAATTAATAAATAAAATCTTAAAAAAAAAAAAAAGACTTTAAAGTTTTGTGCGAAGTGTATCTAGCCTTTGAGGGATAATGGTCGCCTAATTTGTTTCCACCCTACCAGTCTTCTCTTCAAAACCAAAATATTCCAATAGCAAGACTAGCCAGGGCTACCCCTAACTTTTACTGTGGTGCTCTCTTAAGACCATCACAAAACTTAACGATAAACAAAATAAATTCTAAGAGGCAGTACTGTTAAGAGGCCGGTTCATGTAAAAATGTGTAGGAAAAAATTCTGCTTAACATCTTATTAACCTATTTAACTAGTTAAATAAACATAGGACTTAAAATTTTCCTTTCTTCTCTCCTTTGTTTTAGATAATAATATGATACTTAACTATTTTTTATTTAATTCAAAGTTCTAGGTTTTTACAAGTAACAGATTTTTAAAAATTTCTAGAAGGAAAAGGACTCACTTGCCAGAAATGTTCAAAGGGGAGCATAGTTACCTTTGGTGCAGTATGTTACCTTTTTGAGCTGTTCTAGAAGGCAGGGAGGAAACTCCTAAGGAAGCCTTGCTCTCTCAGCTGCAGCTTAGCAGCTCTGACACAAAGGATTAATTAGTTGGCAACCATTAGCAATAGTTAAAATTCCTCTAGAGATGGAAGGGTGGCACCAGGGTATGTGATCTTAATCACATTTCATTACTGGCTACATATAGCCAGGAAAGATTTACTGACCTAAGGGCAGTCAAAGAGGAAAATTATTTTGCTAGTTCCAAGGACACATTTACCATGAAGTATTGATAAATTACTTTAATATTCCTGATAATGGCCAATAAATAGAATGTAATAGACCTTTTGAGTTCCTTCCATTAATACAGAACCTTCCTCTAGGTTAAGACTTACTGTGTTCTCTTCTAAGAGAGTTAGGGCTCAAATTATTTCACAGTTTATAAACTAAATGCAACAGAAAGATATAACCAACAGGGGGTTATTTAAAATACCAGCGTCCACATCTCTATTTTTCTAGTTCAGACTGGTTTTAGAAGAGATCACACTTTACCCATTGCCCCCTCCCTATGCCTGTGAAAATGGGAGCTCTGAGTCACATGGGAATTACAGAGAGAAACTTCAAGGGCAAGGCACGAGGCCTTGCCTAAATGTCTGACTGGTAATTTGAGAGGAGTATCAAACTCAGTCTGTCATTTGGTCATTCAGATCAATCAGATTAAATGATCAATCAGATCATAGAAATGACTAATTTAAAAGAAACCAAGGCAGAGCCCATGAAAATTAGTTGCCGAGTCTTCCTGTTTCAGTTTGTTGTTCCTAGGAAAACTATTTCCCTCGCTCACTCTTCACATCAGTAAGCTGTTCTGTCCAAAGTAGATTAGGAAAAGTGCTACCCCAAAATGCTGCTTATGTGGAGATAAAAGCCATCTTCTTGTCTTTCTTAGCAGTGACTTATCTGATTACAAGGAATATTGATCAGTGCAAATCTGGCAATCTCTTCTTCATACTTCTTTTCTACAAGCATTCAAACCTGATTCTGTGTGAGTGGTAAGAGTGCAACAGAAACAGCCTCATATTCTTGGTGGAATAAGAGAAACCAGATATTTTGGCTCAGTATTCAGAAAAGAAGTTTTGATATACAGGGCACTGAAGTGAAAGCTCCACCCAGTAACTTTTCCCAGACACATCAAAGACCAGGAGACAAAAAACCAGGAGTCATTTCTTAGCAGCAGTGCTACAGAAGTATTTACTTTCTCCCACAGCACTGGGAACGATGATATTTTATTTGGTTTGACAAATATTTAACATTTTCTTATTTATGACTGTGACATAACTAAATAAAACCTGTAAGTCATGTTTTTCTTTAACAAGTCTCAAGTCATTATTCTGTTGGAAGAGAAGTTCTCTCCATGGGGTTACCAACTACAGGCCCCGCCCTCTCATTTACCTGTTTATGAGGGCCCCTGAGTATGTGCGCCTTAGCGCCTTCACAAGCCGTCCTCATTGCTTCCAGCGATGGTGTGCCCAAAAGATCCGTGATCAAATCCAGCTGCAAGAAAACATGAAATGCAGACAGATAGTAAGAGCTCATGGAAACAACTTTCCATTACTCTTAAATCACTGCCCTTAGAGATGAGACACTAATGGGGGGGGGGGGAACAAGCCTTTAAGGTAAGTTCCAGATTAACTGATAGGAGCCCCTACTTTCACTTTCTGGACTATTAAAAAAGCCAGAAAAATGTTTTTATTAGGAACCCATATGACAGAAATAAAATGTTTTGGCAAGCAGGGCATCTTAAGGCTATAGTAACTTAGGAGTCTGCGTGTACCTGCTCTGGGTCTTGATAAGACAGTATCTATAATCCCTGCAGGGGTGAAGTGCTCTTTTGCTCATGGCTAATGACTCTTATTTTTTTGTTTTTGTTTTTTTTAAAGATTTTATTTATTTATTTGACAGAGAGAAAGAGATCACAAGTAGGCAGAGAGGCAGGCAGAGGGAGGTGGGGGAAGCAGGCTCCCTGCTGAGCAGAGAGCCTGATGTGGGGCTCGATCCCAGGACCCTGAGATCATGACCTGAGCCAAAGGCAGAGGCTTAACCCACTGAGCCACCCAGGCGCCCCATGACTCTTCTTTTCAAACAGTTAATGAATGGATTCTGAATCAAATGGATTCAGGCTCATCAAGGAGCCAATCCATAAATCAGGCAGCTGTGACTCAGTAAATACTGAGAACATTCACATCTAAATGAAAGCTAAGCTATTGATGTTTGGGCCTGTACACATCATTTACATTCTAGTTATTCCAGAAATCTCTTACACTGGCAGAAAACAGTCATTCTTAGAAGAAACTGTAACACTGCATAAGACCACCTGTAGTCAGTTGAACACGACAGAAAATGGTCTTCTCGGGGCGCCTGGGTGGCTCAGTGGGTTAAAGCCTCTGCCTTTGGCTCAGGTCATGATCTCAGGGTCCTGGGATCAAGCCCCACATCGGGCTCTCTGCTCAGCATGGAGCCTGCTTCCCCCTCTCCCTCTGCCTGCCTCTCTGCCTACTTGTGATCTCTTTCTCTCTGTCAAATAAATAAAAATAAAATCTTTAAAAAAAAAGAAAGAAAATGTGGTCTTCTCACAAGTCTTGGTAGGTATAGGAAACCATCTTCACAATTTTCTGTGGTGTGAAAACTGCTCTAACTTCATAATCTAATTAGCAATAACATTTCATTCAGATTCCTCCAGGATGGAAAATTCTTACCTACAGAATACTTCTTTTCCTTGTACTGGGATTGCCAGATATAAGGCACTATTTTCTGCACTTATCAAAACTATGAAGTTTAGGGTGCCTGGGTGGCTCAGTCAGGTAAGTGCCTTTGGCTCAGGTCATGATCCCAAGGTCCTGGGATCGAGTCCCACATCGGGCTCCCTGCTCAGTGGGGAGCTGCTTCTCCCTTTCCCCTTGCTCCTCCTCCCTGCTCATGCTCTCTGTCAAATAAATAAATAAAATCTTTAAAAAAAAAACCCCAAAACTATCAAGTTTAGATAAGGATCACTGCCCTCCAGGATAATGGAGATGATCAAGTAGCTTGTATTCCACAGAAGATCTCTATACAAAGCTTTTTGGGAAAAGTATGTTGGTGATATATATATACATATATATGAATATATATATATTTATTCATTTAGGAGTTAGACTCTTCCCATTTTACATCTTGACTTCTCATCCTAAAAAACACTGATGATAGATGCGAGTTCTCTGTCAGTGGCTACATCAGACTGGCAAACTCAAGACCTATGCATTTCTCTAGAAAATAAGATAGTTGAATCCTATCTGTACCAGTTGCTTCATATATATTCTTTTCAGCAGCAATCCAAGATCCTTGTTCAATATACAGGAATTGAACAACCCCGTTTTTTGTTTTTTTAAGATTTATTTATCTGAGAGAGAGAGAGCATGCATGTGCATGTGTGCACACACACACACACACGCCTACACCCATTTTGGGTCAAGTGCAGGTTTTATTTACAAAGATACATAGTAGTCAGGGTGATCTTTTAAAATGTGGTCAGTCAAATCTTAACACTCCCTTGCTCAAAACCTTCATACAGCTTTCCATTACACTTTGGACAGAATAAAATCCAAAGTCCTTATCCAGTCACCACGGTCAGGTTCTCTCTCTCTGACCTTGTCTCCTACGATCTCCCCCTTGATCATCCCATCCCTCCAATAGGCCACACTTGTTCCTGCCTCAGGGGCTGACTTTTGTTGGTTGTCCTTTTCCTGGAACACACCCAGTGTCTCGCTCCCTCATTTCACTTGAGTCACTCCTCGAATGTCACCCTCTCAGGGAATCCTTTAGCACTGCTTTGCCTTAGCATCATTTCCTATCCCTAACCTGGTTCAATTTTTCTTCACAGAATTTATCATTACTTAGCTTTATACTTATTTGTGTACTTATTTATTTTCTATCTCATGTGAAAGTTACACAAAGGCAAGAACTAACTTTGTCTTATTTACCGCTGCATCCCTAGCATCCGGCATATTGCTACTATCACAGTCGCTAACATTTGTTGAGTGCTTACTTTGTGCCAGGCCTCATTTTCAGCTTTATTACTTCTTTTAATCTGCACAACAATCTTCAGAATGGTTTAATTTGCCTAAGAATTAACAGATAGTAAGTGGCAGAGCTAGGATTTGAACCCACCAATTTGATTCTGCAGACTAAGCACATCATTGTTACATTATTCTCACGCAAACACTATTGTTAAGATTTATGGATAAAAAAATACTTAGGAATTATCCCAAGAAAACATGGAGGGCAATGAATTCACTCTTAGGGCAGATAAAGTATCACGAATGGTTTCCTAAAGCTACATTTTAATAAACTTCTAATGTTCTCTGCCATATTTAAATATGTTAGCCCCAAAATAAAGGTTAGAAGTGTTGTTAAATGTCAGATTTAAGGAAATCGACACTCAAAATTTATATTCTAAGCACAAAGTGTAAGTACATTAAGCCATCAAATACATTTTCGAGTCTGACCCATTCAGTCAGAAAGAACAGAGGCCCTTTAACTACGGAAGATTACACCTGTGCAAATTGTTACAGCAGAGTCAGCTGCTACGCATCAGTGCATGTAATAAAGTCAACACTCCCTCTAATAGGTTTGTAAGTTACAAAATGAATCTCTCTGTCATCTTCAACTTCCTAACTTGCTGAATTTTAAGTGAACCTCAATTTGCTGAAAGCAATTTAGACAGTACAACGAATAAGCCCAAGACATGTGTGCAAGACAGTTTTTCCTTTAAATCTGTAATAGAATTGAAAGCTACTAAAGCCTGAACTAAAATCATACCTGCTGAATGGGACTTTGTGCCTGAAACAGTATTCTTCGTCCTAGTAGTTCTGCAAAGATACATCCGACAGACCAGATGTCAATAGCATTGCTGTAATGACGACTGCCCATCAGGATTTCCGGAGCCCGATAATACTGAGTAACAACTTCCTGAGTCATATGACGGGATTCATCTAATTCCTCCACTCTGGCCAATCCAAAATCACAAATCTAAATAGAAAAGATTATCAAAATATTGTTAAAGACACAAATATATTTACAAATGGTAAAGTAAAACACAATAAGCAAAAAACCAGAATCTTGATAGATCTCTGAACTTTGAAAAGTTTTCAATGATACAGGTAGAGTATATTTGTGTCAATATATAATTTGATCTTTTTTGCATAAGATGAAAAAAGTCTCAAACTTCCTTATTTCTATATAAAATGATGTATCTTAAAAATATTCTTCTCGGGCACCTGGGTGGCTCAGTTGGTTCAGCGACTGCCTTTGGCTCAGGTCATGATCCTGGAGTCCTGGATCGAATCCCGCATCCGGCTCCCTGCTCTGCAAGGGAGCCTGCTTCTCTCTCTCCTTCTGCCTGCCCTCCCCCTGCTTATGCTCTCTCTCTGTCAAATAAATAAAATCTTAAAAAAAAATTCTTCTCGCTCATCTTTTTAACTGATAACCAAAGCAAAAAGACAGCTCAATGCATACTTCTAGGTTTAATGTAGAAACCAAACTATGTATTTTCAAGGCTTATCGAGGAACTATAGGGGAAAAAAAAGGGGGAACCTATCTTAAACACCTCCTGAGCTATGTTTACTGCCTTTATGGAATACACATAGTAAAATTTCTTTACATCTATGGGTTTCAAATTGAGTCCTCAACTTCCCATGTACCTATCTATTTAAAATACTATTCACACTCATATATGTATGTCAAAATGTACCACACTGTAGAATACCAATGTTACTAGTTTCACTCATTTCTTTGTGCTGTAAATATTTAACTGAATGCCTCTTATGGTTTGGACAGTATGCTAGAACCCGGTAACACAATAATAAATGAGAACGATTGGTTAATTTATATGCAGACCTAGGAATAAATCTTTTGTTATTTCTGTTTAACTGAAAAGGATGCTGAGGTTGCAAGGTGAGCTGTTGGTAGACAGCAGCAGCGCCACCACCAGCAACTTCTGCTTATTTTCAGGAATTTCTCATATTAAGAAAATAAGGTTTTCTTAATACTGGGCCACCAAAACAAAAAGTGGGAGCAGTCAGGTTAAGATAAGAGAATAACGGCCTTCCAAACTCCAGCATCCTCACTGATTAACTTCATGAGTCAATATTATAAGTGATGAACTAACACTATTTTCTAAGCTGAGGTCACAGCATAAGATTTTATTTGAAAAAAGGGTCTGGCAGCTTTAAAAAATGTTTGAAAACCATACCAAAAAGGAAAAAAAAAAACCCAAAAAACCCTAAGTTGCTTATCAAATTCTCCCAAAGGCTAATGTTCACATAACACATAACATTTAAAAACTCTCTTCCTTGGCCATGACGTTTTAGGATATCTTTTAAAACAAAACCAAAGAACTTAAATCCATTTTCCTCTATCTTTTTCTTGTATTTATAGTAAAAAACAAAAAACAAAAAACAACAACAACAAAAAAACAAGCAACCACCCACCGGACAGGAAATGTTTTCTGTTATAAAGCAAGTCCTTTGTTAAAAACACCAGTCTGTCTGGAGTCATTTTTGGCAATTTATCTGGAAGACAAGCTAAACCCAAAGTAAGAAGCTTATATGATCAGATAACCAAAAAGATAATGAGATTTCCAACAAAATTATCCATTTTTGTGCTTAATAGGAAACAAAATATATTCAGAATATGAGAGGATACTAATTTAAAAAAATGTTTTATCATAGTTATTTTTGATGAATTTGTACATTTGAGAAGAGAGCATCAGTGTCCGTAGCTTGGCACTCCATTCTGGGTCTTAGAAGTAGGTTGCTAAGACAAGTCAAAGGAGTGGGGGCACAATTTCAGTTTATCCTGATCTTTGTGTTGTTTATTCATAAATGACATTTTCCTCTAGTTACTCATTTGTGTAGCTAGAAGTTCTAATACCATAACAGATGATTTGAAAAATGGACCTCAAGCAGGTGATGGCACCAAGCAAGACAGGTTCTAAACAAAATGCTTTGTGAAGTTCTCCAACCAGAAACCAAAATAAGAAGACACTGGCTTAAATTGCCATAAAACTGATTTGGTCTGAACAGAATAAAGAATTCCAAAGGTTTAAAAAAAATTTTTTTTTAAATTAAAATTAGGGTTATGGGGATAGGGTTCAGCTCTCTTTAAAAAGTGGAAAGGTAGCAGGGAAATGAACTCGATGACCTATAGAAGGAATATTTACTTTAGTGGACACTGGGAACAATTAATTTCTCTGTGGAAAGAGACTGAACTACAATATTAGTTATTTTCAGGAAAAAATATGATAGTTTTTTTCCTTTTAAAGATTTTATTTGAGAGAAAGAGAGAGATAGCAAGAGAGAGCATGAGTGGGGGAGAGGGGGAAGCAGACTCCCTGCTGAGTAGGGAGCCTAACACTGGGCTGGATCCCAGGATTCTGAGATCATGACCTGAACTGAAGGCAGACGCTTAACCCAGTAAGCCACCCAGGCGCCCCTGAAAGATAGTTAAAAAAAAAAAATCTTTCTAGAGTTAAATCAGGAACAGTTCTTCAAGGCTATAATGAAGGGAGATGTTTTTTCACAGTATACCATACCAGCTTTTAAAGAAAATTGGCCCAGAGTTTAAAGAAAGCATTTAAAATACAAAGTGATATTCATTTATATACATGCTTTTAATATTTCGTTTAACTGCCATCAAGCTAAGTAACAATGACAGCTTGATAACTTATAAAGCAGGCAACATCTAAAAGCCAGTTTTCCTGGGGTGCCTGGATGGCACAGTTGGTTAAAGCATCTGACTCTTGGTTTCGGTTTAGGTCGTGATCTCAGTGGGATCCAAGCCCTGCACTGTGCTCTGTGCTCAGCATGGGAGTCCGCTTGGAACTCTCTCTCCCTTTCTCTCTGCCCCTCCCCACTGTGCACTCTCTTTCTTCCAAATAAATAAATATTTATTTATTTAAATTTAAACATGAATAAACTTTTTTATTAAAACAAAAAACAAACAAAAAGTTTTCTTTTTCAAACATATCAGTTGGAATGGTAAGAATATTTACTGCAGACTGAAGCACCATTGAATACTGTAGCCACTCATAAAATAAATAGAATTTAAATTTGCTTACACAGAGATGATACAACTCTAGGAAGGCCCTCATCTCTAATTTCTGAGATGGGGAAAATATGCTGGGCCTCTCACTAGGAGTTCCGCTAATACATCTCTCTATTAGAAGCAGGGAAATGCACATATGTGGATTCTACGATTTGTGAGCCACTCTAACAAGACACAACGGGTGGCGGGGAGGTGGAGATGCTAGGGGAAGGTAAAATTGAAATTGATGGCTTGAAATTTTAGGGCTACTAACTGTAATTAGATCCTGTAATCAGTTCCCCTTCAGAGGGAGTAGCAGAATTGGCTACTATATATTGTCAAATATATTTGACCCTTTTCTGGCTTAGTATTTTTACTTTTTTTTTTTCAAAAAAGATTTTATTTGAAAGAGATAGAGCCAGAGACAGCACGAACAGGGTGAGGGGCAGGGGGAGCTAAGCAGGGAGCCCGACATGGAGCTTGATCCCAGGACTTCCGGAGCATGACCTGAGCTGAAGGCAGATGCTTAACCAACTGAGCCACCCAAACACCCCTAGTATTTTCACTTTTAAGTGTTTCCACTTCCCTACTTTGCTACCTCAGTCACACAGGGCATAGAAATGTTAGCTGTGCAAAAACACAGTCTTTTTAAAAGCCATACTTCATTCTCATATAAATAACTTACTAGTCTTCAAATATTTCTTTTGATATACACTTCCTTTAGCAATGGAACAATCTAAAAAGAAATTACCTTCTCTATCTTCTTTCTGGTCACACTGTAATTCCAATTTCAGTGTTTCCAAAACATATGCAAACTATCATGAAGAAGTCATGAGTCAAGATGACAAATCAGATACTATGGCCATCTCTAGTGATATTGCTAGAGAAAACTCAGTTCTTTAATTTTTGGTAAAGTGATGAAAATAACTTTAACTCTTTCACAAAAACACATTGTTCTTAAACCTGCCTTGGCATTCTGAATTTTTCTCAGATATTTAAAGAAACTGAAAAGCTACCTTTAGAACACAGTTGCTGTTCACAAGGAGATTCCCTGGCTTAATGTCTCGATGTAAAATGCCAGCTGAATGGAGATATTTCAAACCTGAAATAACAAACGGATTTAATTGCAGATATTTAATTCTTTTTACTCAACCAACAATTTGGGGAAAACCACAGTAACACAGAATACAGGATTTAAGGTTGTTCTCTAAATAATGGCATAATAAACATTATTAAACTTAGTCCTACCTCAAAAAACTGTAATTTTGTAAAATGAAGTGCCATCAAAAGTTTGCACAATCTACAGATAATGCCTATAATTCAAAAGATGAGTTAGGTTTTAAATACGGATAAGCTTTTCAGGCGCTGGAATTAAAGTTGACCATACCAATATCCTTGAATCACTCCTCCGTGTGGGTGGCTACTGGAGCTCGGCTATTGGTACGCTCAACCTGTGATTCTGGGCTGGCTCCCACAAATCCTCGCCACCCACCAGGGAGCCCTGCCCAGGGCAGATTTTCACTGATCAGACAAAATTCAGTAAGCTGCCCAGATTTGTCAGTAGTATTCCCCACCACTGAGATTCAAGAGGGGTAGTTAATTACTTTCAACTATTTTTGATATCTTAAAAGACTGAGTTTTAGCACTGCTTTTAGAAAAAGGTCACAGCTTCCAGGCTGAGTCTTCTGAATAAGACACAGCAAATCATATATACATATATATGTACACACACACATATATATACATATCTATATTTTTTTACAAGGGTAAAAAAGGGTAAAAAAAAAATCCAATATCCAATATCTTCGTTCTGTCCCCTGCCATAGAATATCAACAAATCTATGGAAGGTGAACATCTTAGTTTTAATACTTTGTGTATTTTCATTCTGTTGGCAGATGCTTTTTGATATCCATAAATAGTACCTGAATCTATGAATCCTGGTGTGGGAGCTGAGGGAGGGTATTTTACTAGGTAAGAAAGCTGTTTCAGCTTTAAACAATTCTCCATTTGTAACAGCAAAATTCCAAAGGACAAACCTGATGGCCAGAGGCAGCTTCGGGAATGCTGGCTCACAATGCCTCTCCCTTAAGTCGGCGCTCTCTAATGAGCTGGTCTGGAGAATTACCTAGCTGGCTGTTTCTCAGCCTCCTTGATGCTTTGGCTTTTTAAGAGTCGTTTTGTTTTTTTTTTTAGAGTTGGACTCAGGTATAGCAAGCAACACTTCCGCAAAACTTGAAGAATAAATGTCATCCATAGGGAAGGGAACACAGTTACTTCTCAATGGAATCACCTGATCCAGCCACATATTCCTACTAAAGGCTGTTTAGAGGGAACTTTGTGACAGACCACGGGGTTCCACAAACCATCTCGCTTCTTTACCTCCCTAGATTAACCTACTTAACTGAGTAATGAATTAGGGCTTTCTCTTCTATCAGTGAAAATAAGAACTATTTAGCCACCCTTAAAAGCCTCTTATTTAACATCCAAGTGTAGAGATTATTAAATATACCTTGGTCAAAAGAAAAAAGTCTTTAGGGAAGAAAAAAGCCTTGGAAGGTCAGATTAAAGTTCAAATGAAAAGCAAAACATTTCACTTTATACAGTGACACTACCGTTTTCTTCACAAAGAAAAGCTTACCTCGCAAAATCTGATAAAGAAAAACTTTGACATGATCTGAGCTGAGTGGTTGAGGAGAGACGATAATTTTATGTAGGTCACTCTGCATCAATTCTGTGACAACATATCTTGAGGTTTTAAGTTAAGGAGAATTCTGAGAATTCAGCCCCCAACCCCCCAAAGTAGGCACTAGGTCTAAGAATAACTTCCATTCTCAAAGCTGGAAAAAGCTTAGGGGAAAAAAGCTTCTAGACAGCATGATAGAAGTAAAAATTCTGGACCTCACAAAATAAAAAAATTGCCAAAATTAAAGAATTTACCATTTCAAAGTTAGCAGAAATAGAACTCTCTTAATTAGCATAAAAGAAAACTAAGAATAAACGTTTTTGAAATTAAGGTTTTAATCCCAATGTAGGTAACACAGTGTTCTATTAGTTTCAGGTGTACAATATAGTGATTCACCAATTCTATAGTACTCAGCGCTCATCCCGATAAATGCACTCTTAATCTCCCTTCACTCATCCTCCCAATCACTTTCTCTCTGGTATTTGTTTTCCATAGTTAAGAGTCTGGTTTTTTCCCTTTGTTCGTCTGTTTTGTTTCTTAAATTCCATGTATGAGTGAAACATGGTATTTGTCTTTCTCCAACTGATTTGTTTTGTTTAGCCTTATACCCTCTAGATCCATCCATGGTTGTTGCAAATGGCAAGATATCATTCCTTTTTATATTCCACTGTGTATCTATATACCACATATTCTTTACCCTTTCATGTATCAATGGACAGTTGGACAGTTGGACAGTTGGACAGTTGGGTTGCTTCCAGAATTTGGCTGTTGTAAATAATGCTGCAATAAAACAGGGGTGTATCTATCCTTTGAATTGGTGTTTTTGTATTTTGGGGGTAAATACCCAGTTGTGAGATTACTGGATCCTAAGGCAGTTTTATATTTTTTTTGAGGACCCTCCATACTGTTTTCCACAGTGGCTATACTGGTTTGTGTTCCCACCAACAGCGCACCAGGGCTCCTTTCTCTCCACATCCATGCCAACACCTGTTGTTTCTTGTGTTGTTAATTTTAGCCATTCCGAGAGGTGTGAGGTGACATCTCATTGTAGTTTTGATTTGCATTTCCCTGATGACAAGAAATGTTGAGAATCTTTTCATGTGTCTGTTGACCATCTGTATGTCTTTGGAGAAATGTCTGTCTTCTGCCCATTTTTAATTGAATTATTTTCTTTGGATGTTCACTCGCATAAGTTCTTTTTATATTGGATACTAACCCTTTATTGGATATGTCATTGGCAAATATCTTCTCAAAAAGAATAAACATTTTATTTTTTACAGATTTTATTTATTTGAGAGGGAGAGAGAGCACGAGCAAGAGAGCACAAGCAGGGGGAGCAGTAGAGTGAGAGGGAGAAGCAGGCTCCCAGCTGAGCAGGGAGCCCAATGCGGGGCTTGATCCCAGGACCCTGAGATCATGACCTGAGCCGAAAGGCAGACGCTTAGCCAACTGCACCACCCACGAGCCCCAAGGATAAATATTTTAAATGACAGCCAGGCCAGGAAGAATGCGAAGACCAAATAGTCTCAGGATCTATTCAGACATGTTACTGGAGCATCCTTTGAATCCCAACAAGAGAGGGTTGGGGGGTCTTACTCTAGCCCACCACGGCACCAATGGAAAGGATGACAACCTACCCAGCAACTGTGGCGTAAGTTACTTTATAAAGAATAGTACTCCTGGAAATGTGCAAAATGATTAGTTAAAATCCAAATCTACCCACAATCTTAATTCTTTCATTTAACTTTTTTTTTTTTACATTTATGGCTCCTTTATTAAGTTTTCAGCTTCCTATGCTTTGTACTTTTATACCCTCAGGGTTTTGTTCAAACAACACATGGCAGATGATCAAAGGCTGAAGCCTAGGGAGCAATGAAGATGTGGAATTCAGAACTCTTGTGCAGGTAATTCTTGTGCTATATCTAAAATAGGGCAAATTCATGTCTTACCCTGCGCACAATTAAGGATTCATCACAAGTTTGGGTGAATTTTATGATTTAAATTTAACCTTCCTTAAGACAAGGGGAGAGTACCCTTGACTTCAGGAGATTCCTACCAGGTTTCAAATTCTTTTGACACTTTGTGAAAGTCAGTTTCACTTTCTGAGTTAAAACACTAAATCTCCCCTAGCCCTGTACAACTGAAAGCAGGGAAAGGCTGAACAACAACAAAGCAGAGCTGTTACTGGGCTGCAGAGTTATTCTGCTTTCTTCCTTAGTTCTTCAGATCCTAACTTTCTTCTTCCAGAGCGATATTATGGAATCTTCTGAAAGGACAACCCATCTGACAGCCTGTAAACCACCTCTTTTATCAGTATTGTCCCACAGCTCGTCCTAGAAGATAGACCATCTTAAGGGGCAGCTGTAGTCTTAGTGTGCTTAGCATGAACTATAAATGAACTAAGATGGCCCCAGGTCTCCTGTTTTAGCATTTATATGCTCCCTGTAACGGTAAATGCTAGGAATATAAAAATAAAGATGAGAAGGAGTCTGCTTTCGAAACTTAAATTTTTATAAAATGCTGTTAGGCTTTAGATTTTACTTTTATGAGCTTTAAAGACTCTTATACTAAGTGGTCATTATCTGGACAGAATGATTTAAAAACCTTTCTAATTTAACATTTTAGCAAAAACAAGTAGTAACAACTTGAGAGTAGGGAGGAGAATTAATAACTGGTCTTGCCACACAGTCAAAATGCCCTCGAGACATTTTCTTCAAATGGCTTCTAGAACACCCAACCGTTGGCTTTTCTTTTCTCTCACTGGTTGTTCTCAATTCTTTGTTGTTTCCCTTCTCCAATCACTTAATGTTGAAATGCCCCAGGGTTTGGTCCTCTTATCTTTCCACACTCATTTTCTTGGGTAATTGGATCCAATCCCAAGACTTTAAATAACATACATGCAGGTGACTTCCAACTTTCTATCTCTAGTTAATCTTGTTTCCTTAAATCCAGCCTTGTTTATCAAACTGTCTACCCATCATCTCCTCTGGATGTCTAACTGACATCTCAAACTGTCCAAAACTGTCCAAACGTGTATTCTCCATTCCCTCCCCACCAAATCACTTATTCTAGCCATGGGCTTTGTAGCAAACCTATTTTTCCAGCAAGCTGCTCATACAAGCCACACATCTTGGAGTCATTCTAGATTTCTCTTTTTCTCTCCTATTCTACCTCCAATCTGTCAGAGAATCCTGTTGGTTCTTTCAAAATTTAGCCACAGAATTAGACTACTTTTTTTAAAAAATTTTTTTAAAGACTATTTATTTATTTGACAGAGAGATAGAGAGAGAGCACAAGTAAGCAGAGCGGCAGGCAGAGGGAGAGGGAGAAGCAGGCTCTCTGCTGAGCAGGGAGCCCGATGCGGAGCTCGATCCCAGGACCCTGGAATCATGACCTGAGCCAAAGGCAGCCACTTAACCAACTGAGCCACCCAGGCGCCCCAGAATTAGACTACTTCTTACCATGTCCACTGTTACCTCCCTAAGACCTTTAGATTTCTAAAACACAGAAGTCAGAATAAATTTTCGACTCCTATTTCTATTTTGTCTATATATTGACAGTTACTCTATTATATAGAAAATGTAATTTTTAATGTTTTTACATTCTTAAGTTACTTTTATTTTAGGTTTTATTAATCAGATTCTTTCCAAAGAATTACATTCTACTCCATAATGAAGGTTAAGTGAGGCAATGAGATTTTACACATAGAATTTCCTAAGGAGAGTTTTCAGTGACCTGTTAGAATCATTCTATAAAACAGTACATATCAGTCAAATTAGGATATTATTACCAGGGTTAGATTTAGATTTTTTTTAATAGCTTAAAGTTTCTTCTTACAAAAAATTTTAAACACATGGAAAACTTGAAAAAATTAAACAATGATCACTCATATATATATACAGCCACCCCCTAGATTCTACACTTAACATTTTGCCATATTTGCTTTAGTACATGTTTATCCACGGCTCTTTCCATTCATCAATTCATCTTATTTTTTTGGCTGCATTTCACAGGACATTTTTTGAATGAAAGCCAGATTATGTCACTCTTCTGCAAAAGTTTCCCATTTCATTTAGAGTCAAAGCCAAAGTCCTTAAAATGGCCATAAATGACCTGTCCTCCTTACTGCTCTGACCTTCTCTCCTACCATTTCTGCTATTTTGCTATTCTCTAAACATGCTAGACACACTCTGACCTTAAGCCTTTGCTCTAGCTGTTCCCTCTGCCTGGAATGGGCTTCCCCAGATACCACAGCTAGCTCTTTCACCTCCTTTGTGTTTTTGTTCAAATCATATCTTTTGAATGAGGCCTACCTTGACCATTCTAATACTGCATCTTGCATACCTTATACAATAGCTACCCACTTGCACAGCTCTACTTTTTTTTTTTTCCTTTAGTCCTTATCCTGCATAATTTACTCATTATGTTTATTGTTTATCTGTCTCCCCAACCCTGTCCCAGGAGGGCAAGGATTTTTGTCTGTTTTGTTCACAAGTCTTTCCCAAATTCTCAGAAACACGTGTCTGCACACAGTTAACTCTTCTCTAAACATCTGTTGGGTGAATGAACTATATATACAGTATGTGTGTGTGCATGTGTGTGTGTGTGTGTGTGTAAAGAGAAAGCCCACAAGTACACTAGGACTCTACTAAGTATTTTAAATATATCATCTCATCTAATTTTCATGGCATTCCTGCAAGAGATTTCCAATTATAGATGAGGAAATTGAGGCTAACAGAAGGCAAGTAACCTGTCTAAGTTTACACAGTAGTAAAATTGGACTTGACTATGTTTAAGATTGTTTTGATGGCTGGATTTTATCTTCCTTTCTTTTTTTGAGTTATAACTTTAAAAACTGTAATAAAATATACTGAATGTTCACTGTGTTTCTTACAGAAGACTTTCAGCTAATCAATGCAGAAGCAATGCTACATGAGTGAAAAAAGATTGCCATTTTTCAACCTCTGTGACATCACAGATACAGGCACCAATTATCAATGACTGCTAAAACCATTTGAAAGGGAAACTGATCAGCATCACCTCAGTCCACCACTCAACCCTAGCAACACTTAATGTGCGATATTATGTCCCTGTGATATTCACACCACTGCCAGAAAGTATTCATGTCTTTAAAAAATCTCAATATAGGGGTGCCTGGGTGGCTCAGTCAGTTAGGCACCTGACTCTTGATTTCGGCTTGGGTCATGATCTCAGGGTTGTGAGATCAAGTCCCATGTTGAGCCTCATGTTGGGCTCTGCGTTGGGCATGGAACCTGCTTAATATTCTCTCTCTCTCTCTGCCTCCCCAACCCCGCAGCCTCTCTCAAAAAACAAAAAAACAAATACAAAACAAAACAAAAACCCCAAAACAAACCTCAATATAACCAATCTTCTAGCTCCAATTACCAGTTTACTAGAAATATGAGGAATAAAAGAACAAGACACCATGAGGAAGTAATCAGCTAAACACACAATGTGGATCATTCTTCAGGAAAAATTCTCCAACAAATAAATGACAAAAAAAGGGGGTTGGGTATGTGAGGGAAAAGGGAAGTAGGAATGTTTGGGATAAGAGAGTCTCAAGAGATGTAATAACCGAATGTGATATATAGACTGTGTTTAGAACCTGATTCAAACAAACCTGATTTAAAAAGAGATCTTTGAGGAAATCAGGTTATAGTAAGAAATCAGCTAATTTTATTAGATGTGGTAACGACATAATGGTTAGGTTTTTAAAGTCCTTAACAGTTAGAAATGCATATTTAAGTATTTGTAGGTAAAATAATTTGATGTTTGGGATCTGGTTTAAAATAACTCCAGCCTTCCTTTTCCAGACCCTCAATAAAAAGGGAGGA
Source organism: Potos flavus (assembly GCA_028534135.1). Taxonomy (NCBI): domain Eukaryota; kingdom Metazoa; phylum Chordata; class Mammalia; order Carnivora; family Procyonidae; genus Potos; species Potos flavus. The sequence goes on along the minus strand of CM052891.1, from coordinate 36,586,897 downwards.
GATGAGATGGGCAAAATGATGAATAATTGTTGAATCTGGGTGTTGGGTAAATGATAATTATTACACTATTGTCTCCACTTTTCTGTATTTTTGAAAATTTCCAAAAAAGTTAAAAAAAAAAACAGCAAACTTCCACTGTAGAAAACTAGGGAAATACAAAAAAACCAAGGAACAGGGGGCGGCTGAGTGGGTTAGAGCCTCTGCCTTCGGCTCAGGTCATGATCTCAGGGTCCTGGGATGCAGCCCAGGCATCTACCCGGCTCTCTGCTCAGCAGGGAGCCTGCTTCCCCCTCTCTCTCTGCCTCTCTGCCTACTTGTGATCTCTCTTTGTCAAATAAATAAATAAAATCTTTAAAAAAAAAACAAAAAAACCCAAGGAACAGAAAAACTACCCAGATTCCTACCTCTTTGAATGAACTTATAACATCTTTGTGAAAATGTTATATATGCATATATATGTATATTTGAAATTAGAATTATATCATATACATGGTGTTGCTGCCTGTTTTCTTAATAAAATATAGGGATTTTCTCCTGTTATTATTCTAATAAAGCATAATTCTTATGACCAAATAGTGTTCTAATGCAAACAGAATTCATTTAACCAACCTATCTTGTTGAAAATCCAAGTTATTTCTGACTCTTTTTTACTTTAAATAAACCTGAGATAAACATCATATATCTCTATCTACTCATATCTTTATGTGAATCTGATTATTTCCTTACACATTTCTTTAAGTGGAATTATGGTGTTGAAGTAGAACATATTACATATACTTTTTTTTCATTTAAAATAACCTGTGAATACTTTCTATAGTATATAGTTCTTTTACATAATTTTAAGTGCTTAAATAGTATTCCATTTTTTGGAATATGTCATGACTTAAGCAATCCCTATCACTGGTCATTTAGGTTATTACTGTGTGACTGTAATGTAGCTCTGTGAGACGGCTTAGAGCTTTATAGTTTCGTTTCAAGATGAATCCTAGATTATGTATAGATCCTTTCTCTTGGGTAAATCCATTTCTCTGGAGAAGAGTCTTCCAAACTTCTGTCTTAGAAGGCACAAGCCAGGCTGCCAGGGTTCTGTACGAGTTGGGGAAGGGGCCAAAGACACGATAGCTCAGCTGATGCTGGCTTAGGGAATAAAGCTTTAGTCTTCTGCAGGACAGAAAAAGAAGATCCGAATCTTACTATTTCCTTCTTGTACATACTTAAAAATTTCTTCCCCACTAGGAAATCTTTTTGTTTTCTCTATTTCATCATTTCCGCCCACTACGAAATCTAATCATAGAGACAGGAAAAAACCTCTACTGTACCAGTAAGCCTTAATCAAAAGTCCCAATATTCTTGATTGGTTCCAAAATCTCAAGGGACCAAAAACAGAAACATTATACATAAACAACAACAACAACAAAAACAGAAAAACTTTACAGCTCCCATCACTCTATTAAGTGTTGTTAACTTGAGATTTTACTCAGGAAAAAAAAAATTCCTAAAGACAGTATGACACACCATCTGTATGGGATGTCAGTCATGTCTGCTGAGTCTGGTAACTTTTTGTTCCTATAAGGATTGTAAAGTTCTTGCATGGAAGTGAAGAGCAGGTTATTCTATTCTGCCTTTCATATCTACAAAACGGGCAGTCAAGTTGTGAAGCCAAAATCTTTACTGTTAGTAGTGACAGTTGGTATGCATGCAAGTAGCAGAGAGAAAACATTTTAATTTTCAAGTTATCGGGTTGAATTCATATTGCTGGCACTTGAAAAATCTTGCTTTGACTTATAAAAGGAATAAACGACACAGAAGCCAAAAACAGAGAAAAGCATGAAATAATGTCATATGCTTTCTTCTAACAGAGACTACATTTTCAAAGAAAGGGGAAAAGGAAAACATTGGCTGGCTGGAAGGGGTAGGTTCTATAACCAGATATTTTATAAATAATTATTCATCTCAGAAAAAAATTCTTACATTTCATTTAGCATTACGAAACATATTTCCGGATCAGGGTGTTGTTCACCCTAAATCTATTGGATTTGAACTGACAATACTGGACATTACTGATCAACAAAAATAATAATTTCATATGGTTCAACTCTAACACAGAGAAAAGTATATCAGGTATCAGAATGAAAAGCAAGGCACTGAAAATGATTATAAAGCATGATTTCAAATGGTAAAGTCAATTCTTCTCTACTAAGACCACATACATATGTGTATAATTTCTCATAAAATATAAGCCATTGGGTATTCCCCCTGCTAAACACAAATGACTAGATTACCATGTCATTGTCCTCAGGATCTGTACACCTGAAAAACCTTTTATTCAATTGCCTGTTTTAATACTTAAGAAAGGAGAGTGTTACTTTCATACCTCTGCTTAAGATGATAAGCTCAGTTATAAGAGAATGAGATAGAGCACTGAGTGATGTAGAGAATTGTCGAACGGCTATATTGTATACCTGAAACTAATATACTACGGTATGTTACCTATATTGGAATTAAAATAAAAAGCTTAATAAAAATGAAAAAAAAATTAAATGAAATCTTAAATTAACCAGAAAGTCTAGGGCAAAACCACATAGAGCCCCTGTCTACCTTTACCATTTTGTTTATTACCTCTGTGCAGAGGGGCTTTCTTCTCCTTTAAAATATTATTTTTAAATTTGTATTATTTTTTAAAGATTTTATTTATTTGTCAGAGAGAGAGAGAGAGAGACAGAGACAGAGAGTGGGAGAGCATGAGCGGGGGGAGGGCAGAGGTAGAAGCAGGCTCCACACTGAACATAGAGCCTGATGTGGGGACTTGATCCCAGGACCCGGGGATCATGACCTGAGCCAAAGGCAGATGCTTAGCCGACTGAGCCACTGCCTCTAAAATATTTTAAACACAAAAGACTGAAAGATTTTAAATGTATTGTTTTTAGAAAGTGATTAAAATGATGACTCAGCAGAGAATAAGTTTTATCAAGTTTTAGTTTAGCAAAGTAAATTCTTCAGGGGAAATACATTTTTCACTCCACAAATAAAGGAGTTTTCTCTTCATAGAAAACAAGCCAACAAACAGGCCAACCTTTAAAAACTTGATTTTTGTACAATACAATTCCTGAATTTGAAGATTTAACAATATAGCTTCAGAAATTTAGAAGCAACGCACACCACTTCATGATAAGGTTTCTGCTTTGCTCTAGCAGAAATCCTCTGAAGTCTCAATCCCCAGCATAATGTCTCCCAGATGTCTCAACTAGTTGCCATGCCAACTAAAGCAGCTTAAATTAAATGAGAGCCTGAAAAAGCACCTGCATCACTCCAGGTCTGTTGCGCATTAAATAAAGCTCTCTTGACAGGGACTCAGAGGTGCCATTAACTTGAACAGCAGCTATCTGATTATTGTTTCTGAGTAATTTAATGAGGGTCTCCAAACAAGAGGGAAAACAGGGTATGCTTTCTCTCTCTAGGTCCTTCTAAATGGGACAGCCTCTCCAACAGCTGGTGTACCCACTGGGTCAATGACTTTGCTATGGCCATTTAAGTTACCTTCGGGTAAAGAGAAAATATAGGATTAACATTAGGGTTTTCAGGAGAATATTAACAGATTAACCATTTTCCCCTATTAAAACTCATCATTAAAAATATGATCATAAAAAACACTGCACGGTATGCCAACCTCAGAGTGATCTGAACAGCCCTGTTATAAAATAAATTGCTGCTGATTGCAGCAATTAGTTAAGTAGCTCCACGAAATATGGATTTCTAAATGTACTGATTTGCTTCAGAAAAACGAACGATGCAAATTAACAATTAAATTCGGGGGGGGGAGCAGCTCTGATGCCTCAAGTGCCCAAGACAAACAACGGTATTTAAAACGTTGTTTTAAAGACCTTTTTGTTGCCGATCTTGTTATTCTTGCTAATGTTGACATTTTAGAAACTTATTTTTAATGGGGTAGAAAACAGTGCTTTTGATGCTTTCTCAAATATTGTTAGTCACTGGAGGATATCACTTAATAGAAACAAACTCAGGCCAGGGAGGTTATGTGATTTATCCCAGGTCACATTCCCAGTCCGAAAAAAGCTATTACTACCTTTGGTTTCCCAATTTCTGGTCTAGTGCACTCTCTAACCCACCAACCTGTTTCCCATAGGAGCCTGCCTGCTAGTACTGCCATTTCTTACCCAAATATCATCATAGTATGCAGATTACTTTGAAATAAAGAAAAGCTGAGTTACTTTTTAAGATTTTATTTTTAAGGAATCTTTACACCCAACATGGAGCCTGAATTTACAACCCTGAGATCAAGAGTTGCATTCTCTGCTGACTGAGTCAGCCAGGCGCCCCCCTACTTACTTTTAATTATGTGCTATGAGGAGAAGAAAAGGAGAAAGGAACCTAACTTTTTGTTGAAGCTCCTATGTGCCATTTTATATGTCACCTCATTTAATTCTCATAATGCCTAATTTGAAACTATTCCTATTTAAGAGATGAGCACACCGAGGCTGGGAGAATTTGAGCTGTTGACACAGAGCTTGGATTCAAACCTAGGTTGTAATGATTCTGCAGTCTGACCTTTTCCATGAAATTTTCCTTCACTTTGTTTACTATTAAGAGAGAAACTGGGGCTCCTGGGTGGCTCAGTGGGTTAAAGCCTCTGCCTTTGGCTCAGGTCATGATCTCAGGGTCCTGGGATCGAGCCCCGCATCGGGCTCTCTGCTCAGCGGGGAGCCTGCTTCCCCCTCTCCCTCTGCCTACTTGTGATCTCTGTCAAATAAAATCTTAAAAAAAAAAAAAAAAAAAGAGAGAGACACTGAAATTCCCGAGAATGCCATTACTTGCATTGTTGCAAAATCAGGTTTCAAACAAAAATCAGAAAGTCAATACTACAAAATACATGATGCATCTTTTAGAATCCCTCCCTTGCCATGTGTTTTCAAATGGGAAGTCATTCTCTATTCTCCAACAAATATTCTGAATAGGAGCATGTGCCAGACACTGTTCTAGGCACTGAAAATGCAATGGTGTGCAAAAATGTCACTGCCTTCGCTGACTTTATAGTCTAACAAGAGAGATGAACAATTAAACAAGCAATTACAATAGAGTTGCTCAAAGATTACAACAATGTCATGGCTGTTAATCTCATAAAGCCCCGTAGACACTGCTTTGCAACTGACTATGCCAGACTTGCCATTACAGAACCAATAGAAATAAGAGAAACAAAGTAGCCCAACCAAGAGATATTCTTCTAAAGAGATAAATCTCTAAATTATTAGGACTGCTAAATTCTAGTAACTCCAGAGATTTAGACCTTTAAACATGCAAGAAAACCAGGGCATCTGTCTGGCTCAGTCAGCGGAGTATGCGGCTCTTGATCTTGGGGTTGTAGGTTCGAGCCCTACACTGGATGTAGAGATTGCTTAAAAATAAAATCTTAAAACATGTGAGAAAACCATCGAGATTTCTTCAGTTTCTACTGAGTTTCTAAATTAGATGCACATTCTAGTTGGCAATTTACCTCTATCTGTAAAAACACTTATATACATTGGTTTCCTTGAAATGTTTCACCTAAAAAAATTTTTTTAAACACACGAGAAATAATAAAAATAAAAGCAATTAACACTTACTGAGTTCTTACTATGCATCAGGCACATTCTAAGCACTCTGAATTATCTCAAAGAATTCTCACAACACAAGTCACACACAGGCTATTATAAAGAACTAATTGTTCTCTTTTTGAGTCTGAGTCTTTCCTTTTGGAAGGAACTGAATCCGAAGATGTCTGAAGTAATTGCCCAAATCCACACAAGTACTCTTATTCACTTCTTCTAGCACCTAAATTAGTCTTAGTTCTGCCACTAGTAGGCCACAGCCTCAAATAAGAAATAACACCACAGTTTGCCAAGGGATTATCTCAGTTTGCTGAAAAGTATTTTTGGGCCTACTATATGCCATTTTTAACATAGGTCCTCTCATTTAATCCTCATAACAACCTGGGACTATTCCCATGTAACAGATCAAGACTGGAGGTAAGGAAGGCTGACAGGTTAAATAATGATACTCCTTTTGCCAACAACAGAAAAATAAAACAAAAGTTAAAAAATTGGAGGTGAGTTTTTCTATCTCACATTCTTTGCCTCTATCTTTTTCATCCTCCTGAGTATTTCACTTCCTTCAAATCTTACTTTTACCTTTCTTTAGTCAAATTATAAAGCAAAAAATTGATATTCAACAAACATTTCCTTGTACCTATGAATCACATATGCTTACTTGAAATAGCTTCCTGAATAGCTTCATGTTCCCTATTTTCTTTAAGCAGATGAGAACTTAAAAAATTAGCATATGTGTGTATATGTTAGCCTATTATTCATAAATATATAAATATAAAAATAATAGGGACTCCCAGCTAACATATTGTGTGTGGTGGGGTAGAGGGTTGGGCTAGCAGCCCTTGGCAAGAAAATGGGAAGGAAAAAAAAAAGTCTTCATGAGAGATAGCTGGACATATAGGACAGGCCTTTGGTGGGAGGTCTAAGTTAAGAATATAAGTTTGGGAATCATTAGATATGGTAAGAAATAATCTGTATTTTCTACTAAATGAAGTCTGCCAGACAGGTGTTTTAACTGATTTTGCTTTTAGTCACCATCTTTTCTTTGCACAAAATTTGTCTTATTAAAAATGTCTTTTCATTTCTTTCCTTACTTAGAAAACCTGGATATTGAAATTATGGAAGCATATCGCCATTAGTGAGTTACAAATTCAACCTTAACATCATGACATTCTTTAGAATAATGTACATCAGTGTCATTAGCAGAATTTTTAGTGCATAGTGCCCAAATATAGTATGCAGGACGCCCTGCTAGACTTCCACAAAAGTTGCTGGGGATGAAAATGTGCTCATGAAGGACAGAGATTAAAGCAGGAGAAAAAGCAAAAATAAGGAATCTTCTAAGGACCAAAGAAATGAGGTGAGGCTATATTAGAGATACCAGAAAGGCAGAGAAAAGAGAAATATTTAAGATTAAAACCGGTTTTGCACACTTTTCTTTGATGCAAAAATGATTATGGGCAAGAAGAGTAGGAAACTATCTGGAGCCTGGCAAGCCCACCATACCCTCAAGGTAAACCTCCCTTGAACCCTTGTCCATAGTACAAACCTGTACTATGATCAATATTTGCTTAACTCACCTCTGTAATGCTGCATCTATTTTAGGAAGTAATGTAAGAATGTATGATAATCAGCCTCATGTCAGAAAACCTGACTACTCTGACTATTAAAGGTAATTCTGCAGAAAAAAACTACACAATCACCACAGAAACAAATGCTGACACCAGATTCTGACCTTTAATTATGAGGAAGATGATTGACTTCTTTTCTGTTTTTAGGAAGTCATGATTATGCAAAGCAGTCTCACAGGCTGCAGGGCTGGTGCCAGCAGCATCTTTGTGTAACCATCATCATTAGCATCCATAAATACTGACTGGGCACCAAGTGGGTGTAGAGAGCATGCTAACTCAATGACAAAACAGTGAAGAAAGATCGATGAAGGCAAGGCAACATTCAAGAGGTTAGAAAAGACTGAGACTGATATGTAAAAAATCAAGTGGAGAAAATAAGGAAGCAAAAAGATTTTTTTTTAAAGATTTTATTTATTTATTTGACAGAGAGATCACAAGCAGGCAGAGAGGCAGGCAGAGAGAGGGGGGTAGCAGGCTCCCTGCCGAGCAGAGAGCCCAATGCGGGGCTCGATCCCAGGACCCCGAGATCATGACCTGAGCCGAAGGCAGAGGCTTTAACCCACTGAGCCACCCAGGCACCCCTAGCAAAAAGATTTTAATGTACGGTACATGGCCACAGAAGCTTGACTGGAAAAGAAAAATATTTACTGAGGAAAAAGGTGCTAATATTTACCGAGACTTTTCTATAGATTAAGCATCCAGCTTTAAACTTATTTAGCCTCATGTACTGCTAATTACGCTAAGAAGTAAGTATATCCTGGTTCCATTATACAAACAAGTCAAGAGGTTTAGAGAGGCAGAGGAACCAACCAAAGGTCACAGCTAGTATGTAGCAGAGCAAATGCAAGATCCTGGCCTTTGTTCTTAACTTGTGCTCTGTCTTTCAAAAGATAAGGTAAACTTTGGGGAAAATGGTAAAGGAAATAATTCTACTTCAGAAGAGAAGACCAAGAAGCTGGTTTTAAATATGAGGAGTTAAATGAATTTAGGTAGTGTGAGGCAGTGTGGCGTAGGCTTTGGGATGAAAGGCCGGGTTAAAAATCTCAACTGCTACTTACTAGCTTGATTACATTGGGCAAGTTAAATAACTTCTCCGAGTTTGTTTCTACATTTATAAAATAGGCACAATGATATCTACCAGACAGGGTTACTGCCAGGGTTTAGATGTTGTGTGTGAATCACATATAAATGCTTGGCACACAGGGAACAGGATTACTTGGTAGCTGCTATCATCATCATTGCGATGGGCAGGAGGAAGGGTACTGAATTTATTAAATATCAATAAGCCAGGCACTGTGCCAAATGTACTACATACATGAATTCACTTATTCCTTGCAACAGTCCTTCAAAGAAAAATATCTCCATTTATCACTGAGAAAACAGGGTCAAGGAAGAGTAACAAAACTTTTTGAAGGTCAAAAAGCTAATGGGAGGAAGGGAAATAGGACGTGAACTCAGGAATGCCCAATATCAAAGTTCATGCATTTGCCAAAATGTATGACTGACTGTGTTCTTACTTTTCCCAACATTTCCCCCTCCCTGAAGAAAAAGGCAAAAGAATGCAAGTACAAAAAACCACACAAAATAGGCAACCAGTTTAAAAAGATCCTTTAAGGGCACCAGGGTGGCCCAGATGGTTAGGTGTCTGCCTTTGGCTCAGGTCATGATCCCGGGGGTCCTGGGATCGAGCCCCTTGTCGAGCTCTCTGCTCGACGGGGAGTCTGTTTCTCCCTCTCTCTCCCCACTGTTCCCCTGCTTGTGCTCCTTGCTCTGTCAAATAAAATAAAACCTTTAAAAATAAATAAATAAAAAAGATCCTTTAAGTTACTGATTGCAAAGGAAAGATTAAGGCTATCATTGCTAAAGAAGAAAATTTTATTCACTTATTAAATAGGGTCTTGCGGGTTTTTTTTGGCACCAAACATTAATGTCAATGATAGTCACATTCCTTCATATGAGGACATATAGCCCTTTTTAGACCAAGAAAAGTTTTCTACAGGACATTATTTTTGAGAGAGACCTAGGGTTGGTTTTGAACAGATTGGAAACTCAAGGGAGCAATTATAAAAGTGCTAATCTCTGTGAAACTTCTGAGAACCTCCACACAGGGACCCTGGTTCTGGTAAAGGGCTTCTAATAACCTAATGGGTTTCTCCATTTTGAGCTCAGTGTGGTAAAAATTAGTAACTGATTAGTATTCCACATATCCAAAACAATAAAAACAAACACATGCAAAACAAAACTGCTCAGCTCATGCATAACATACTTCCTTTGGAAGAAAGCCACTTCAACCTAATCCTATTTCCTACCATCTGGTTCTCCTGCCACCTTTAAGTGATGTATCAGTAAGAGGAAAAGACTATCAATTAAACACATAATTATTAAACCCACTACCAACTGCACAAATCAGTGCTCTTAATATTTAATAATGACATTCATAGAGTAGGCAGAGAGCAAACTGATATACTAAGTAGTACATAAATAAATTGTATCTGGCTAAAATACAGGTTTGTGCTAGTGTGTTCTGTGAAGTTCCCTGAAGTGCTGCTCTCAAATAAATTGAGTTGGTAGCAGGAGACTCAGCTGGTCTATGAAGTGGCTAAAAGCCCCACTGCTTCCCCACATCCTCCAATTAAGGCAGGTTTGATATATTTAGTGGCTTCTGAAACCTCTGGGTCTCCATGTAACACATGCCTCCTAGTATCTACCAACCTTAAAAAATAGAAATAAAGTCAGAACAGTGGGATATACAAAAAAGATCAAATAAATGGTCCTATGAGTCTCCCTAAATTCTCACACCTGAATTAAATATGTCAAGAGGCTAATAATCAGAAGGTTAACCAGAAGGTTAACCAGTTCAGGAGAAGGATAATGGGGTTATGAGGTTTTTCAACAGCTCAAATTAGGTGTGGCTTTGTTGTCATCCAATAATAGTTGGGAGGGCTGACAGCATTTCATTCCCACAGCTGGGAAGTTATAGAGACATATTTATTTTTTAATGGAGAGGTGAAGGTGAAAAGACTAGATTCAAGCTTTCCTTTTTTTTGCTTCACCTGAAACACAGGTGTTTCAAAGAGCTGGTGTGAATAAGTTGCTCTATCTATAGTGATTCTCTTCAAAGCAGAGGGGAAAAAAATTCCAACTGTGAGTTGGAACTTCAAACAGTTCTTTAAAACAACCTCAGGATTTGCTAATGCACTAAGCCAGCGTGGGTAATCCGTATGCAGGCAGGAAGGGACACTACTAGGAGACGTAACCATGGGGCAGGAGAAAAAGAATGCTTCTTGGGACAGTGGGCTGAAGGAGGAAATTATGTCCTATCTTTTCAAATAATAGGAAGGGTTTGGGAGAGTTACTGGAGACTGCACTAAGAAACACAATGTGGATTCAGTCTGGATGGAAGTCCTGGAGATGCCAGTGAGTTGTATGTGGAATACATTTTTCTGGGAAGAGGAGACCAGGTTAAGTAAACATGAGGTACTGAGGTTAACAACTCACTCCTCGTCAACAGTTCACAGCTTATTTAAAAAAATAAAAATTCTCTCTAAAAACAGGCTATGTTAGTTAATGATAGGCCATCATGAACATCCATTTGTTTGTGGCAAGTACTTGCTAATGCCATCTGTTGGTAGTTGGTGGTTGCCTTGACACATTTGGTTGGCATCAGAAAATTCAACGGCATTCCTACTGCTTTTCAGCTTCAGTAAGTTCTATCTCCTCTATAAGGCCTTCCCCTACTACTTTTATAGCACTTATTAAGTGCCAGGCACTGTTCTAAGTCAGTCTGTCAATCTACTCCAATTTAATCCTCAAAATAACTCTATGAGGTAGGTGCCATTTTTTATTCTCATCTCATTACCAGGAAATTGAGGCACAGAGAAGTTATAGGTAATAAGATCACAAAGTCACGCAGGTAGTAAGACGCAAGGCTGGACTTCAAATCTAGGTAGTATGGCTCCAGACTCCGTGCTCTTTGCCATTACAACAGATTTTCTATTATGTCAAGCTAGCAGAATGCAGACAAGGTACGCCCTGGAGTAAGCATAAGGATTTTGAAATAAACAGAGGATGAGGACCCCTGTTCCTGTTTCATGATGTGATAATAAGTCATTAAACTCAAGACTGCTACTGTCGGGCAGCAGAAGTAAAGGATGATGAATTCGGCAGGCAGAAGAATGGAAAAGGGGACTGATTTTACAGTGCTCTAATATCAAGAATATCAATTAAGGCTCTAGTATCTAGTACTGAGGGAGCCATCAAAGCTTTGTAGGGGGACGAAATGGAGACATTCACTAGTCAGTTTTCCAAATATAACAAGAATATGGGATGAAGGTCAATATTCCACATTCCCATATTTAGGCCTGCCAAATGGTCTCTGACTTAGATCATTCCCACCCCTCAGACAAAAGAGAAAGAATAAAACCGATTCATTACACAGCTTCTATTATTAATAAATACTGGGGGAATTTATAAGCTATTAGGAATGAATGTTTACTAAGATAAGGTGTTGTGCAAATAGGTCATAAAAGAGCACTGCTAAATGAACACTTTAATAATAGAGAGCTAATCATCCTGGACAGCTCAAGTTGCGTATAACTGTGAAATCTGTAATATGGTCTTATGTAAAAGACTACCTATCAGGTTCTAAAACTCTTACCATCTGCAGTTCAGAACTACAGTGGTCTGACCTGCCTGCTCAAGTAAACTGAAGTCTGAGAACACATTTAATGTTTTATGTGCAATGAGCAACTGATTTTGAAAGAAAAATTATTAATGATATGTTAAAAGCTCTCAGATAGCAAAATAAGGGTATTTAACTGGTTTAGCTGGATTGGGAGAAGAAAATGGAGAATTTGTTGTATCAAATTATTTCCTACAGAATGAATATGGACAAAAAAGCTTTGAAAACACAATTTTAATCCCTAAACAGTCTTTACTGACTTCAGATAATAAAAACTGGGTCATTCTTTTTTCCATTGCATATTGGACAAAAACCAACACTACGTCAGACCAAAATGAAATCTTGCATTTCTATTAAATGTTTATCGAGTAGGTGTCACATGGGTCAAAGGTTCTACAATCCATTTTTTTTTTTAAGAGTCTTCATCTTTGTGTGATACGTGTTGGAACAAATATGAGTCAGGTGATTTTTCCAAAATGAAACAGTGAATTTGTGGTTTAATAAATTGTAATATGCGGATTGTCATATCTGGCTCCTCCAGCCATTGAATTCTCTTATATGAAAAGACCAAAAATGACAGTGAAAACATGCCTAAACCCACATTAAGCATTAATTCTAAAATCTTGCCATTCCTATTTGAAAAAAATATTACAACCATAAATATATGAGACTTTTAATAGACTCACATCCACCTCCCCAAAATCAGGTCCATAGAGGAGGGAAATTTCAACCTAGATCTCAGATATGTAACTGCCTCTGAAATAAAAATGAGGGCATTAAATACCATGGATAATGAAAATCTGGCTTATGGATATTGTTGATTTCGAACAATGCTTTCCATGTGGAAGAAAAACAGCAATGCATCACAGAGAGAATTGCTTTCTCTTGTAACAAATGGTCAGCCCTAAATCTCATCATCTTCTTTGCAACAAAAAGCATAGGCGCCTTTGCAACTAGAAAAAAAAAAAAAAAATCAGTGTGTGCTTCAATTAGAATCACTGACCTTTTCTGAAGCATGCCTGTGCTTCTCTATAGAAATCAATGGAATAAAAGGTCATGTTTTAAAAACGTTTGAATACAACAATCTCTTTCCTAGGCAATGGCAAATTCCTTTTATTTTTAAGGTAATTAATCTGTTGTATACAGAATGTCAAAAATTTAAAAATTAAAACCACCTTTAATTTGCATTTTAAAACTAATTAAAAATATCAATTCTGTCACCAGAAAAAAGGGAAAATCACTGGAAAGATACATACTACCATACTTCATTCTACATACTCTGTCATAGCTCAGAAGGTTCTGTTGGCTGAGTCCTTGTCACTACGGCTATACACAGAAAGAGCAGCCTAGAGAAAAAAAAGGTTACTTCAAACCTCAGCTCTCTTCTTTCCAAAGTGTCCTGAAGAAGGCAAAAACAGGCTCTATGTGTGTCAAATGGAGATGGTAGAGCTTGGTGATTACTAATTTCCCACCATCATAACCCTCCAGAGCAAACACACATACACACAAAAATAGAGACTAAGAGCCAAGAAACAGATGCCCAAAAAAATGACTGGAATAGTCACTACTTTTTCTGAATATTAAAAAAGATATTTGAAAGAAGAGCCTTTGCCTAGAAGTCCCTAGATTAGAAACATTTTACTTCTCCAGTTTTTTTTTTAAGATTTTTATTTATTTATTTCACAGAGAGAGAGAGATCACAAGTAGGCAGAGAGGCAGACAGAGAGGGGGAAGCAGGCTCCCTGCTAAGCAGAAAGCCCAATGCGGGGCTCGATCCCAGGACCCTGAGATCATGACCTGAGCTGAAGGCAGAGGCTTTAACCCACTGGGCCACCCAGGTGTCCCACTTCTCCAGTTTTTTTAATTCATGAAGAGAAAGGGCAAATTCTTCAATCACTTCTTAATCCATTTAGAGGATAAATGCTTATGTCAGTCATATAAAATGCTTCTTACTGCCATTATAACAAATCTTAATATTTTCTCTAAGGACAATGAGCCTTCAAATTAGACCCACCAATCTTTCTTTTTTTTTTTTTAAGATTTTATTTATTTATTTGACAGAGAGAGATCACAAGTAGGCAGAGAGGCAGGCAGAGGGAGAGGGGGAAGCAGGCTCCCCGCTGAGCAGAGAGCCCAAAGCAGAGCTCGATCCCAGGATCCTGAGATCATGACCTGAGCCGAAGGCAGAGGCTTTAACCCACTGAGCCACCCAGGTGCCCCAAACCCACCAACCTTTCTTAATGGGTCTAAAAAACTTACTTTTGTGTCCAGACAATCTGGTTTCAAATATCCTTCTGCCCAACAGAATTTGAGAGCAATTTACTCCAGTCTGAGCTATTGTAAAGCTGCAAGAATGATGTCATTAAAACCTGAGAGCAGATTGCTATCAGTGGTATAAACAACCCCAAACAGCATTCTGAAGGGAAGACAAGCCTCTCAATGTGACAAGCTACAGATGCTTCCTTACCTACCCAGTGAAATTCATTTTTGGTTAAGGATTTTAAAAGACAAAGTCATCAAAGGAACCAGTTATGAAGAGCAGGGAGGATTCGAAATATACAGAGAACAAAAATCTGTAAGAAGAAAGAATCTAGGAGAAGTGTATCAGAGAAGTCTGAGTACTTTATATGGCAGTAAGAAGAGATGAAATAAAATGGTGGTCGACCTCTCGACATGTCAAGATAGAAGGTTTGCTATATGTCAATTTTATCTTTAAAAAGATGTAAGAAGGGGCGCCTGGGTGGCTCAGTCATTAAGCGTCTGTCTTCGGCTCCGGTCATGATCCCAGGGTCCTGGGATCGAGCCCCGCATCGGGCTCCCCGCTCTGCGGGAAGCCTGCTTCTCCCTCTCCCCCTCCCTCTGCTTGTGTTCCCTCTCTCGCTGTGTCTCTCTCTCTGTCAAATAAATTAAAAAAATAAATAAATAAAATAAAAATAAAAAGATGTAAGAAAAAAGATATAAGTTCTGCCTTTTTCATTTGTTTAGAGCGCCCACTTTCTAACATTTATGTAATGAATGATCTAATACACACTTAGATCTGCCATCTATTAGCACTGTTCCACACCACTTAATTAGAACAGCTATGCAGAAAGTTACATGGACCTGCAAACACAAAATCAGATACTGCCTAAAACTTTGTGGGAAAATAAAATAAAATAATAAAATAAAATAAAATAAAAATACAGCTGGAAATACTGAAAATATAATTTATCCTACTAATAGATCATTGATCTTGTATGGCCCCTGTAAAGAAGGACTAGAGAAAATATTTTATTCTACGAAAACTTTAAGTACTAGGTAAGTCTTCCAAACTCTTTTTTGGGAAGGAGAGAAGGGCAGAGCAGTTTTTTCTGCTTAAGAAAATTTGGTTAATATCTCTACTGTTACACTGATTACTCTACTGTTATATTTATTTGAGAATCATGAATCATCCACATTGAACCATGAACCCCTTAAGGATAACAACGGCCATTATACTTCATACTACCTGCTAGTACCTCTGTCCGGAGGATGAAGTTCTAAAGTTACGCATAAAACGAACACTGAGTATCACAAAAAGCCATCTGGGAAGATACCATGTTGGAGACAAATATGTCAAATTCACATTAAATTCAACGGTATTGTGTTCTGAACTGGCGTTGAAGCAGAGTGCTGTTTTCTTTGACTGAACCCCACAGGAAACAGCTCGCTCTTGTTAAGGGGTCATACTATAGAAAACTACCTCTCTCAACAGCATTATGCTCAGTTTGGGGAAATTCTCTCACTAGGGAAGCCTATGGGAGCTGAAATTACCTGAGGGTGAACAGCACGTTCTTGATTCCTAGCTCATGCGCACTCTGGAAACTCTGCTAAATATTGGACACAAAGTAATTATCACTTTCAATAGTGTTTAAAAAGTCAAAGAATGAATGAAGCAGAGATTTTGGGTGATTAGTTCAAGGCTCCAAGTTAAAGACACACATAACCTTAAACTTCTGATACTTCATTTTAAATCTTTTCCACTGTTGTATCAGAATGAAAATAAAGTTGGAACTTTCTGCCTGAAATAGAATATATTCTAACTTTCTTAAAACTAAAACAGAAGATGAATTAACTCCTCAAGTTTTTAAACTCCTCAGGTTTTTAAACATTGGTAGATCAATCAGTTAATTTGGTCATCAAAAAGCATATATGATGAATACATGAAGAGCATCGACATGATTCTGAGGAGCAGTCTCCATGTAAAGAGCTAACAAGTGGAAACAGGGTAAGCAGTTTCCATCTCCCCTCCTTTTCCAGGCTACGGTTGGTCCTACTGCTAATGCTCAAAGACCTCTCCTTGAAAAAAAAAGAAAGAAAAAATAAAAGAAAAAAAAATACCAGAAACTAATTCCATAATCTCTTATCCTTGTCTTTTCTAGCAGTCTTTACAGCAATCCAGATCTTAGCCAGATGACACAAACAGCTGGTTCACATTTGCTATTTGAAGTCCTTTAGGTGGTCACTGGTAACTTTGACATTCATAATTATTCTGGTGGCTTTGGCCTAGTGGATCCCAACCCTGAGGGCACAATCAGATGCCTGGGGAGAACTTTTCAAACTATATTAAAAATATATATATATATTCAAATATATACCTAGGACCTAGGTTATTGATACCTAGGACCAAACTCAGAATGTAGGGTTTGAGCATTTGAATTTTTTTTAAAAAGCTCCTTAGGTGATTTTAATGTGCAGCCAGGGTAGAGAATCTCTATCCCTCAATGTCTCAACCGTCTGAACTCTAAGGACTTTCGTTATTATTCTACTTCATCTACCTTAAAGCATGGCTCTACTTTCTATCTCGAAACGACTACGACTTGTTCTAACTACAAATTTCTTTCTTTCCACACAGTCTCCATATTCTAACCACACTACTACCGCGAAACCTGTTTGCTTGCTATCACCCCAACATCTGTCTTTGGATCTCGCCTCTTTTCTCGGAGTACACCAAGTCCTCTTCTGATGTTAACTGCTTCTCTATCAATGTAGCCAGCCATTCTGTGATGGTCTAGGGAGTCCTCTCCCCATTTTTTTCATTTCCTTGTTCTGCCTCTGTGAATACCCAACCAGCCATTAACATCAAAGCCCAGGCTGTTGAGTACATGGCTAAAGAGGTCCCAATCGATTGCCAAGAATCCTTCTGCTCAATTTTCTTGGTCTGCACCACAGTCGCTGCCTCTCAGCCCTAAGAGCTGGATCCTTTTTAAGTTTTTTTTTTTCTTTTTTAATTGTGGTAAAATATACATAATGGGGTGTCCCTCTCCATCAGATGTGGGTCCCCAAACGTGGGACGATGATCAGGTGGAAGATGGTGGTGCGGGCAATGAAAAGATTCATCCAAGGCAGAACAAGGGAGATAGAAGTTTATTGAATACACTGCAAGGTAGTGGCAGGGCTGAACAGCAAACAAGAGACTGTCTGCAAAGTGGCAGTGAGTAGGGGCTCTATATAAAGTGGGATGGTGAGGAGGTATGGGGATGTACGGAGTTTTCCCTTTAATCGTAATTGTGCCAGGTTGTAAGTAGCCCATTTGTCAGTTCGGGCCAATGGATATTTTGAGGTGGGTTACCTGATGGGCGAGTCTGTATTCAGCCAGGTGGTCGCTGTGGGCCCTTTGACCTTGATCACGTTTCCATTGCTCAAGTCTGTTGTCTAAAAGTGGCCTCTACACATAACATAAAATTTACCATTTTAACCATTTTTACATGTACAATTCAGTGGCATTATGTACATTCACAATGTTGTGCAACTATCACTACTAATTCTAGAACTTTCTCACCAGCCCAAACAGAAACTCTTTGTTAAGTTTATAAAGGACACTTCTGATTCTGTCATTCCTCATCACAAAAATCTTTCATTGCACCTTCAAATGCCTACTGAATAAAGATGAATTTTCTTAGTTTAACATTGAAGGCCCTCCATGATTTGCCACAACTAGCTTAATTTCTCATTACCCATGCATGCTAAACTCTAGCCAACTGGATGACTTGCTATTCCCTAAAAGATGATCCTGATACTTAGTCTCTCCATCTGGAATATCCATCCTCCTCAAGGCTACCTGTCCAAATCCTCCTCATCTTTCAACACTCAGCTGAAATGTCATTTTCTTCAAGAAGTCTTACTGTTTTGTTTTGTTTTTCCTGCCTGAAGCAATCTCTCTTTCTTTTAAAGTTCCACACCACTTGCCCATATTCTTTTGGCACTTCCTACCATATATATATGATGGTTATTTCTTTACAACTTATCTCATTCCAGACTTTTTTTTTTTTTAAGGAGAGCACTAAGAGGCAGCAGGGAGTTAAGAGCACTCTGGGTCCAGTGGACCAGTCAACATGAGTTCAAATCCCAGCTCTGTCATTTCTAAATGAACTTGGATGAGTTATTTACCTCTCTGAGCTATAGTTTCTTCATCTGTAAAATGGAGATGAGTCAGGTATTTAGAACAGTGCCTGGTACACTAAATGGAAAAAAAATTTAAACAAATGAACAATTCATCTTTGTACCTTCCACAGAGATTAGTATAATGTTATGTACAAAGTAGTGCTAAATGTTTGGCTGAATGAATAAATAAGGCAGACTAGATACTGACTAAGTGGCAATTAAAGTCAGGAATTCAGCTGGATTGTTTTGCTAAATTTTCCTTTGTTTTGCCTTTCTCTGTGTTTCTGCCTTAGGCCTCAGGGGTAAGGAGCAAGAATTGGTAGACAACATCAAATCATCAGAACTTTTCAAGTAATCCAGCTTGGACACTAAAATGGGAATGAGTGAAAATCAGACCCCCAATGTTCTCAGAATATGGTAATTCTTCTATATTGCTATGATTCCCAACCTATACTTATAATGTATAGGATTGTATTCCCCACTAGATTACAAACCTGGAGGGCAGAGACTATCTTATTCATTCATTTAGCAAACATTTATGTAGCACCTACTATATGTTAGGCACTGTTCTAAGAGCTGGGAATACAACAGTGAGCAAAAGAGAAAAAAATTCCTGGTTCTAGGCACGTAGTTGATGCTTATGTTTATAGAATAAATGAAGAGGAAATTCTAGCAACATGGGAATCTTCAAAGCTCCTTGGATGTAGATTTCTGGTCCTTGCTGGTACTGTCTGATTGAGAGTAAGAGTGCACTTACGTATGTATACACATATTTCATTTTGTTTGTTCTTAGCAATTCACAGACTCCTAAGATCCCCTGAGGTTTACAGAGCTGTTTCTTTCCTTTTTTTTTTTTTTTTTGAAAGATTTCATTTATTCATTTGTCAGAGAGAGAAAGAGAGAGGAAGGCAGGCAGAGGGAGATGCAGGTTCCCCACTGAGCAAGAAGCCTGACGGGGGACTCAATTCCAGAACCCTGGGATCATGACCCCAGCTAAAGGCAGACGTTTAACCGACTCAGCCACCCAGGCATCCCTACAGAGCTGTTTCACAGTGCCAAAGAATCATGTATTGTGTATTCTTTAAATTAAAAAATGCTGCTATAAAATATACTATACAAATACTATCAGTTAAAATTAAACAACTGTGTCTGAGGAGCCCAAAACTACATTATTGTTCATCAAGGACTCTAACTGGTCAAAATGTGGATGGAGGTTCCCTTGCTGCCTTTATGACAAGACATTCCTGTTTAAACAATACCTGCATAAGCCAAACCTATTATAGGGACACTTCCGAAAGTAAAAGGAGGAACTTATTAATTAATAATTATACAAGACATTAGGTAAAATCCAGGAGTCCTGACAGACAGGGACACATGATCCCCCATTAGACTTCTCATTTCCACTGGTTTTAGGCTGTAATTGCTTCTAGTACAGAAAACCTGTACTACCCATATTCTTCTCCATAAAACAGAGCATGTTTCATTATATTTCAAGTTAAAAGTAAACTTTTCCCAAGGCAGGGCAAATTTTTATTTCTAATCCAGCAGGCATCCACTACTTTTTGGGAAAAGGCATGTTTATGTACAGAATTCAGAATCCTTACTAGAGCATGATAAATAATGATTTTCAGTCAAATAATTATGACTACTTTCTCTTGGGTTAAATTTCAGCAGACTCAAAGTAACTTAGTGCCAAAGTATTTTCATACAGTTTTCCAAACAGAAACTCAAAGTGCAAAATGAATAATGTAATCCTTTAACAGCTAAAAGTTCAGTTAAAAAATAATTTTTTCTTAATTATTATGGAATACATTTTCCAGGTTGATACATTAGATTTTAAAAATATGAAAATAGAAAAGCTACAAGATACAGAGAACATTGGAGAATTTATTGCTCCTTCCGTATTGGACTCCTGCTAAATCTGTTGCACCCTGTAGGTAGATTTGTAAACAGTTATAATCTAGATATTGTCTTTTTAAAAGTTGCTTAAGGAGCTATCTAAAGATGCAAGGTCTTTGAAAACTCAAGCCACTGATGGTGGGCACTGACGCAATCATTTTATTACAGTTTCAGGGAAAAATGTATGATTAACTGCATGATACTATATGATTATATTCTAATTGTACATCTGATTACATCAAAACGTTCACAGACCTCAGATTTTCTAAAATGTTATTAACTATTAAAATCAGTCTAAAGAGATCTTAAAATGTTTCTGTACTAACAGTTACATATGCAATATAACAGCACAAATTTTTAATCTTAGAAAAAAGTGCAATGATAAATGGTACTGTATGTATAATGGAAGGTTGTTTAAGATTATTTATTTCCTTTAATGACTTAAAGATTATGATAAACATATATTTTTGACTCTATGAACTGATTCCTTTATCAACTAACTAAATAGTAGAACATCCATTAGAATAGCAACATACTTAGAACTTACCTAAAATGACAGAGCCTCAAAGAGACCTCAAAAGTTTCTTCAAAGCACAATTCCATGATCATACATTTAAAATTCAAAATATTATCCATTCTAAAATCTGCAAAGACACAACAATCCTCTAATTTAAAAAAAAAAAAAAAAAGCCACTGTCTAAAACCATGTGTAATGCGTGTGCCACGTTTTTGAGATACTACAGAGGGACTGCTAACACAGATGAATAATACATTAAGTTGAAATCAAGTACTAACTTGAAATATTATTAATCTTCAATATTTTTATGTTTTGGTAGTAAGTTTTCTTATTTTTCAGTGGGAAACAGGGCAAATTTTTTTTTGCTTTGGCTATAAATTTATTTGTATTAAAAAGTACAGGACACAGAAAACTTCCTATTTAGGATATTAAAAGAATGACCAAAGGCAGAGCTTATATGTAATTAAGGCATTTCTTACGTTTCCATTTAATAGCTATCCTAAAACACAAATTTTAGTATGCTGTTCTTCAAGCTAAATAATGCCTTCCTACAAAGTCTTTATAATCCTGGGGCAGCTATAGGAACAATTCCTTTCTATGCTGAAAGGATTCAGTGTTTTCCAAATAGCACCACCAGTGGAAAACACCTTTTTTCTGTTCATGATTCTATATATAGCTAAAAATGATACAACAGAAAACAAGAATAATTGAGGTTTAGCTTTTAAAGTTTCTTCTGTAGCTAATTACAACAGCTGTCAATTTTTTAACCTGAAGGTAAAAAAATTAAATAAGAAAGTAAAACATTTAAGTAAATGGTGTACCAGATATATTTATGGCAAAGACTTTTAATTCAACATTCATGAACAATTTTGGGGAGAGGAATTTCACAGAAACATTATGCTAACTAATGAAATGGGCTGAAATCAGCCACCAACAGGTACTATACTATCTATGCCACTCACGGTTTTAAACTATATGCTAACTTTCCCTCTGCTCTGCAAGTATTTGAAATAATAATCAATCAAGGATTTCCCAGACTCCAATTATGGTCACTAATAATCAGTGATTGAGAACTCGTAGCTTATAGAAGCACACAAAGTTTTTAAAGGAATGACAAACCCAAGTATACAGAATTAATGCCCGATATAAACAACTCATGCTTGAACTACAGAACAGAAAATAGTATTATAAATTATCTAAGTGTTCAGTGAAGAGAATCTAAATATATCTGGCAGTCATGAAATATAAACATATTCACCAATTAATTATCTTATTTGAAAACACTCTTTCCTCACAGATGGCCTGGGTGTAATAAAGGGTTAACTTAGCAGATGGAGGCTACCCAAACCCTACACATTCCAAAAGTCTTTAGGACTGGCTCAGGATCAACTCCTGGGAAATAACCTTTGAGCCCTTGCAATGTCCTGCCTCATAAGAGTATCTTAGTATACCTGGGGCTTTGGTCACATTAGATAGTTTATGCTAACAGTATGATTTATGGTGACACCCATTTTTGTTTGCCTGGGGCC
Source organism: Potos flavus (assembly GCA_028534135.1). Taxonomy (NCBI): domain Eukaryota; kingdom Metazoa; phylum Chordata; class Mammalia; order Carnivora; family Procyonidae; genus Potos; species Potos flavus. The sequence continues at coordinate 36,564,638 of CM052891.1, read as the reverse complement.
TTGGGCCAGCTGTATTAGTTTAACCTCTGGGTGGGGAAGAGGAGGAAGGCTGGAGACTGAGTAGCTAAGGTCAGCCCTGTGGGTGCTCTATGCCTACCTGAGTGACCACCAATAAAAACCCTGGACACTAAGGCTCAGGTGAGCCTTCTTGGTTGACAATATTTATCTGTGTTGTCATACATTGTTGCTGGGAAAATTAAGCAAGATCTGTGCAATTCTACAGGGAGGCCAAATTGGAACTTTGTACCTGGTTTCTCATGGACTCTGCCTTATGCACCATTTTCCTTTGCTGATTTAATCTGTATCTTTTTGCTGTAATAAACTGTAGCCATGGTAGAATACCTTTCCTGGATTTTTTGAGTTCTTTCAGCAAATCATAGAACCTGAGGGTAATTTTGGGGACCCCTGACACAGATTCCTTCTAATTTCAAGGTTTGTTGTCAGCAACATCATTTCCAAACAGGTAGAAATAGCATTACACATTCATAGGAATGCCTTCTAATATGTAGGTTCCTTTCCAGCCAACTAAAACAATAAAGGTGAATCCTGGCCAGGTGTAGGAAGTTACTTCGGATGAATGACACAAGTATGGCCCCACTCCCACGAGTTCCCTTCTTCAGTGAGTACCTGGGTAATTTTCAGGAAGTCTATGAAATGGAATCATCAATGCTTTCTCCTCAGTTGTTACTTCTGAGGAGAAAAGAACTTTCTCAATTCTTCTATCCTTAGGGTAATTCTGCGCTTTTTAAAAAAGCATGTGAAGAACCATCTGACCAGGCCCGAGATCTCAGGTATACAAAGACACTCTTGTTAGCCAGAAGCTGGTCAAGACCCAGTCTCTTCTCTGGAAAGTGCAGGGTTGGAGCACCCCAAGTCCACTGAGTTAAGCCTTTATTAATTCCATAAAAGATTCGTGGGTTAAAATATCACCGAGGATTAGAGCATTCAAGAGCTTTAGGTTTATCAGATCACAACATCCCAGCAGTGTTGATCAGCGATAATTCTATCACCTTATAATGTTTCCTAATTCCCCAGTCAGCTTAGCCATTCTCCTTCCCTTAGGGAAGCTCTTAATTGTTCCCAGTTACTAAATTATCAAAGATAATTGTCTAGTATAGAATTACCTACCACCTGTGTAAGAATGAGATTTTTATCTTACTGCTAAGTCTGAAAAACTATCTTGCTTTCATATTGGTTTCCATTCTAAGTCATAGACCTAGTGTTAATAAAAAGCCTAGAGTGAATAAACTATATTGTCATGAGCTCACTAAATTCAATGATTTAGGACTCCCTGTCTTTCACTTAAAGTTTTACCCAGTTAAATACAGAATGGTAAACGGTGATGCTTTGCCTAGGGCTAACCTATGTCCCAATTTTTTATTTTCATGCACAGTCCCAGGAGCTAATACTAGGCATTATTTTACAGTTTATTATTATCCATGGTATCCAACATACTATTTTTACATACTAATAGTAGTAATACAATGTTATAGCCTCTATCCTGAGAGAATCAGGTAGGAGTTGAAATAAAGACCACAGAGTCAGACCATCTGGAATTGAACCTCAATCTCAATACTTACTAGGCCTGTGATCTTGGTCAAGTCTTTTTTATCTTTTGTGTCTCAATTTCCTCTTCTATTAAATGGGAACAGTCAAAGTATCTTTCACAGATGGTTGTTATAGGGATTAAATAAACTCATATGTGTAAATAACTTAGAATTGTGCCTGGCATCTGATAAAAACTTATGTAAGTAATGACTATTATCAACACCATCACCATCACCATCACCATTATTCCAAAGAACTTGGGATTTGACTTACATTCTCTCTTTAATTTTCACCTTACCCCAAGTGGTAGAAAAAAAGGGCAGTATTATCCTCTTAACTGATAGGCAGTTGTTGTATAGCAACGAGTACTTTCTTGAGTTCCATACAACACAGTTGCCTCACCGGTTTCATCTAAAAAATGGGGATGGTAATAACCTATCTCATAAGGCTGTCTGGAGATTAAGTAAAATACGTGCTCCAGGATACATTGATAATACTGCTCTCTGTCAGATTTCAAAATTACCTGGTTCCAGGTACTCAACCACCTCTGGAAGGATGAGATTTTATACACCTTAAAGCATGAACCCCCAAAGGTACTAGAAGAATAAATTAATATTGTCCCCTTCTTTCACATTCCCTGGTTAGGATACATTTCTTCAAAATAGTCAATGTGTGGAGGCTGGAGTATGTCAAGGGCAGAGAGTACCTGAGAAAAGGAAAAAAAAAAAAAAAAAAGTCAAATTTAGAGAACTAAAAAGGAAGCAAAATATGACATAGATGCAAGTAAATACTATTAACTCTAATGATTTAAGGCTTAGTTACAATTGCCCACTGAGATTAACTAAATTTATCAGTCAAGTAACAGTCCTAAACACTAAGATGGGTTTGTAAACCTACTATGTAAAAGACAATTCTATCTAAACTAAAATGAAAGGGGCAGTTGGGTTCTATTACGTGCCACCAGACCGCTGCAATGGGAAGTGTGTTGAAATGCCATTATTTTTAGCAATCAGTGATGCCCTAAAAGCATGAGGAGATACGCCCACGATTCACTCCTCTACTCCTCTGTTCAAAAAATGTTTACCAAAAAAAAAAAGTTTACCAAGTACATTCTACCTGGCAGGCACCATGGTAGGCTCTCTGGTTATACTGATAAACGAAAGTGATACCATCCCTGCTCTCATGACTAGTAGAGAGGAAGGCATTAAAGAAACAAACAGTCATATAACTATATAATTATGATATATATTATCTCAAGGGAAAAAGTCAAGAGGAATGGGGACAAAAAGTTTCCCTGAAGTAATACTAAGAGTTGAAGGCTGAATAGAAGTTGGTCAGGCAATGAGTAGGTACTGTAAAGGCACTGAAGCAAAAAGGAACCGGGCAAATTCTAGAAACAGAAATGCCAGTGCTTATGGAACATAGAGGGTGGGAGGAAAACAGACTGGGATAAAATAGAAGAGGAAGGCAGGGGATATATCACATAAAATCTCTTTAAATTTTTGTTAAGCATTTTGGATTTTATTCCAAGTACAAAAAAAGAAGTCACCAGGGCGGAAAGAAGACTTTAAGGCATCTGAAATTCAAGTCCTTTATAAAAGCAGCATACTAACAAAGTCAGTTTTGCCTTTGAAACATAACAAATAGGCCTACCTTCTTTTAAGTCCCATCTATGATATCACACTTAAGAATCTGAACCTACCTAACCAATGAGAAACCTGAGGGTCAAAGAATATGGAAGAAGTTTTTAACAGGCAATAAACTGTGTAGTACAAGTTCAAATTTTCTATCTTTAGCTAAGCTTTTTTTAAGAAAAAATTTTTTATTATGGAAAATTTCAAACATATAAAAGTAGATAGAATAGTATCAAGAATGCTCCTGTAATCAATATCCAGTCTTAGTAATCCACATATGGCAATTCTTATTGCTTCTATACCCCCACTCTCCCTATATAATTCTGAAGCAGATACCAAACTTATTTCAGCCATACATCAGTAAGTATCACTAAAAGATGAAAACTTTTATTTTATTTATTTATTTTTAAATAATGTGGGGCTTGAACTCACAACCCTGAGATCAAGAGTCAGACACTTACCTCACTAAGCCACCCAGGTGCCCCAAAGAGAAAAACTTTTTAAAAATATAATTATCAAGTCTAAAAATTTTATGTTTTTCAATACCATCAAATACCCAGTTCTGAAATTTCCAATTTCCTTTTCCTTTTTAAAGTTTTTTCGTCTAAACCAGGACATAAATAAGATTTACATATTAGGGTTGATTTGTGTTACCTATAGATTTCTCCTCTTTTTCTTTTCCCCTTGCAATTTACATGTGGAAGAACCTTTGCTCATTTTTTTTTTCAGCCAAGCATTTATCACTTTAAAATTCTAAATTAAACTAAAACCTCCTCTAATGAAAGTCTTTACTCACTTTTAAATCAGTTACACATGAAAGTTTGAAAATAGTTTAGACGCTTTATAAAGAATCTTGATCTTTCCTTTCTGAATTAAAATGTTTATACTTAGAATCTTGGTATAAACGAAAGATAACAGATTTTTCAGTTTCTTCAAAAAATAATTTTTATCATATAAAAGATAAATTATTTCATTTCTATAAATTTAAAACCCTATAATTAGTGTCACAAATTCACGGAAATTCATTTTTCATTATGCAATAGAACAATTTTTAACATGAATATTTGATGTTTGAGGAAGACAGAAATTAGTGTTTTACTTGACATCTTTCGGACTCTCCACTCTGTATCTGAACAACATACATCCTGTCTTGGGGGAAACCAGAATGCAATGAGTGACAGCGTCCATTAGACAAAGCTATTTTACACTTCAAATCTATCTGCTATAATTAGAGGTTATCTAGAGAAAGTGACAACCATACATTTTAAACCTTGATGGAGAAGAATGAGGCTTTCTTATTCCAGATTTGATGAGGCCTTTTGTAGAAAAGCCATATAAAACAGGGTCAGACATTTGCACTAAAGCATTTAGCTGTGATTGTTAGCTTCAAAGGCACAATATTTAAAATTCTGCTTGGAATTTTTTAAATGCCTGTTGTTTTATATTACCATTATTTTATCTCAAAATGTTTATCAGAGGATGGCATTCCACAGTGTTTCCAGAGGGGCAAAAACACTGCTTAGATCAGTAGAAATGATCCAGGAATCTCAGAAATGATATAAATAAGAAGGAATAGTACCAGTTCCAAACTCCAGACTTCATGCCTGACTCCCTATTTAAATAGCCTGAGTCCCTCTATAACCCCATTATTTGTGGGAATAGAGTGTGTGAGATTAGCCTTATGATGTAAATAGGACTCTTGTAAAGACTTTGACTTGTAAAGAGTCAAAGTATCCCAAAATACCACCAACTCTTCAAAGGATCTGAAATACAAAAAAAGCAAGCAGACTTGTCTAATTAAAAAAATGAACTAAAATACTTCTGTCAATAATGGTCATTACCAAACAGTGTCTCGAATCTTTTAAGAACTGGACAAAAGCCCATTATGGTGGCAGTTTTTAGCATTTTAACCTCTGTGATGTTGAGATTCACTATAAATTGGTTACACAATACAAAACTGGCTTCTTTCTCTCAGCCCTTTACCAATGAAACAACTGCTGTAAATAATCTTAATCCTAAATATAAAAACTAGAAATTTAACTATTCGTAAAATACAATTAAATCCCATGTTTAGCAAAGGAGCTACTCCTTCCCCAGTCTTACTCCCCAACAAATTTTATTTATTTATTTATTTTTAAAGATTTTATTTATTTGACAGAGAGAGACACAGCAAGAGAGGGTACACAAGTAGGGGGAGTGGGAGAGGGAGAAGCAGGCTTCCCGCCGAGCAGACAGCCTGATGCGGGGCTTGATCCCAGGACCCTGGGATCATGACCTGAGCCGGAGGCAGATGCTTAACGACTGAGCCACCCAGATGCCCCAACCCCAACAGATTTTAAGTTCTTTAAGGTAAAGACTATGTAATTACTACTGTTTTTAATAGAGTTGTAAAATACAGTATGCCAAGTGCGTAATTTGATTAAATTTTACACAAAGTATGTAATATGATGAATTTTTACTTCATGGTTAACATCTAGATCAAGAAGTTAAGCATTATAATAACCCAGAAGGTCCCCTTGTCCCTTTTTGGTCAAAACCCATCCCTGGTCAGAGGTCACCACTATTCTCATTTCCATCACCACAGATTCATTTTGCCTGTCCTTGAACCTTATGCAAATTGAATCATAAAGAATGAAGTCTTTTGTGTATGACTTTTTTCCTTTATTGTTATGCCTATGAGATTCATCTCTGTTGATGTGTGGATCAGTGGTTCATCCTTTTTATTGGTGTGTAGTATACCATCATGTGAATGGACTATAACACAATGTACTTATCCAGACAATCCAATTGTCTGCTGGCAGACATTTGGGTTGTTTCCAATTTCTAGGTATTACGAATAAAGCAGCCATGAACACTCTTGTACATGTCTTTTGGTGGATATATGATTTGTCTGGAGTATACCAAGGAATATAAATGCTGGATCACTGGGTAGGTATGTATTTAGCTTTAGTGGAAACTGCCAGTTTTCCTAAGTGATTTTAGAAATTTACGCTCTCACCAGCAATGTTAAGAACTTCAGTTGATTTGCATTCTTGTTAACAGTAGGTATTGTCAGTCTTTTTTATTTTAGCCATTCTGGTGGGTATATTATTATCTCATGCTTTTAATTTACCTTTCTCTGATGACTAATGACTTTGAGCACTTTGTCATATGCTTATTAGCCATTTGGTTATCCTCTTTTGTCAAATTCCTAAGTCTTTTACTAATGGGCAAAAGTTCTTGATTTGTAGAAGCTCTTTATAAGGTAAATGATGTTTAGATACAGAATTTAGTTTGAAAAATGTCAAGTAAAATAGTTACTTCTAATGGTCTTCCTCAAATGCCAAATATTTGTAATTGTCTATCACATAGTTGTTTAAAATTGCCTATCACAAAATACATTCTAGAAACAAGTTTTTTGTTGAATATATGTCTGAGGCCTGTCCTTTCATTCTCTTAACTTTTAATGAGCATTAATTCTTAACGTTAATGCTGTTCATCTCAGCAAAAAAAATTTTTTTTTAATGGTTAATGCTTGGAGTAGCAGGGTGGCTGGCTCAGTCAGTTAAACTTGATTTTGGCTCAGGTCATGATCTCAGATGGTGAGATCAAGCCCCATGTCAGCCTTCATGCTGAGTGTGAAGCCTGCTTAAGATGTCCCCTACCTCTGCCTGTGCTCCCCCCTCAAAAAACAAATAAATAAAATGGTTAATGCTTTACTTGTCTCATTAAGAAATCTTTGCTTACCTCAAAGTCATGAAGATATTTTCCTATGTTTATTACAGAAGCTTTATTATTTTACCTTTCACATTTAGGTTTATAATCTATTTTGAATTAATTTATGTATCTGTTGTGAAATAGACTTTATCCAACTTCTTCAAGACTGTCTTGAGTATTTTAGGTCTTTTCCATCTCCATAAACTTTAGAATGTCAATTTCCTCACACACATATATACAAAACCCTGCTGGTTTTTGATTAGGTTATCATTGAATATAGAGCTCGACTTCGAGAGAACACACATATTAACCAAATTGAGTTTTTCAATTCATGAACACAAGAATGTGTTATTTTAAATACATCAAGAATCTGCCCAGTACCACAAAATTTTAGGCACAGAGCAAACAAAACCAAATCCACTGAAAAGTAAGCCGGTCTACAGCATCCTTTGCCTTTTCACACTCCTTAGCAGCAGAAACATTAGTATTAATAATGTCTGCAGTTAAACAGCATGTCTGCATTCAGAGAAGCATCCTATTGGTCCCATATCGGTATGATTCTTCATCCTACTTATGAACCCAAGGCCCTGAGTTAGGCCAGACTATACAAAGGAAAACGAATCTTTCTTCTTTGCCTTTACTACCTCCTCTTTGTCTTCTCTATCCCTCTAGAGTATTCCAGAATTAAAAGACGGGGAAAAAGGAACTCCGAGAGAGAGATCACTGAAGTTATCATGCCAGACTTGGGAGATTTCTTTTTTCTGTCATTTTCATTTAGTTACTTATTCTTCAAATAGACTGACTGCCTACTGCATACTTAGTGCTATTGCCTAAGGACAAGAAAAAGCCCCAGATTTGTATTGCAGGGGATATTTGCAAGAATCAGTGGACCTTTAAGGGGGCTCTGAATGGGCTTTAGAGGACTAGTGAAAGCCTAACATGACATAAACATTATGTGTATGTGCACTTTTCTAAAAGAGGATTCATGGCTTTTATCAGATTCTCAAAGGAGCACAAAACTGAAAAACAAAACACAAAACCCCCTCAATCATGCCTTCTCCATACTGATAATATGACAATTATGTGTGGACATAAACGCATGCACAAGTGCATAGGTGGGTAAAGTAGAGAACATTTTTGCCAGGTTTTATAATAGCTCAGATTCTGACTAGACTCTAGTGATAAGCCTAGCCAACAATGACCTTTAGAAAGTTAAACCCATTACTGTATCAAGGTGAATTTATCCTTAAGGAAAAAAAAGTGTATGTATATCTCAATCAGTCAGATCAGCTAAAATCAATGAATTTGATACAGTGACTTTTTTTTTTTTAAAGTAAGCTCTGTGCCCAACTTGGGGCTTGAACTCACGACCCCGAGATCAAAAGTTGCATGCTCTACCGACTGAGCCAGCCAGGCACCCCTGATACAGTGACTTTGAAGGTTCTGTTCAAAAGAAAATCGAAAGCCTCCCAGGGCTTTGTAGCTATTCCCTGACACATTAAAAGCCATCCAAATTAAAATCCAACCTTCCTACAGTGGCCAGGGTAATCTTTCTAAATGCCATTTTCATCATGACATTCTTTTCTTCTCCTCTTTCAATCAAATCTTAATCTCAAAAGGCTCATCTTAAGATTTACCTCCTCCATGTTTGAAGCATCTCTGAGCTTCTAAGTCCACAACAATTTCTCTTTTCCTTAATATTATGGTACTGTGTGGCAGCATTCACCTGAGCTTTAAAAAGTACAGATCCCTGGGCCTCAACCCCAGAGATTCTAATTTAGTGAGTCTGGGATAAGACCCACGAATCTGCCTTTTTAAGGATCACCTTTGATGATTATAATATACTTCTAGGTTTGGTTGCCCAGCTTTTTCCGTACACAAAACACAGACTGTTTTGCCTTAATACTTAACCATGCAGGCAGTCCTCCCAGAGCACTGTAATCATAGTATTCATCACATTACTAAACTCCTTAAGGGAAGAAAGCCCTAGAAGCTAAATAGGAAAATCGGATGTGCAAAATAAATGTTTTTTGAATTAATGAACATGGACTCTGAAGCAAGACAAACTCCAATCTTGTGCCACCCTGACCTTGGGCAAGTTACTTAACTCTAAGCTTTGGTTTCCTTCCTTGCAAAAGTAAGGATAACAAACCCCATCTGACAAGATTTTTAAGGATTAAATGAATTAATGTATGGAAAGCCTCTAGCATACATCCTGACACACAGTAATAAGTGTTAAATACCTGATCCCTCAAAAAAGGACATTTTAAACCTTTTCTGTATCCTCCACATGACGTAGTACTGCCTCTATACAGGACATAATAGACATTTGTTGCCTTAACTACATCAAATACCAGCTGCTTCTTAGACTGGCATTCCACACATACCAGGTGTGTAGCACTGAGGCACTTTTGGAGATCTCAGAGCACAGCGTAAATTCATGATATATAAAATAGTGGTGCCGTAGCATCTACATCTCTAACCATCTGTCTCACTTTTGAATATTCCCACAGAAGTCACAAGCACTCAATTATGATAGAGCTCAGGAGCTCCAACTGGTTGCTATGTTTTGATAGGTATGATTTTCAAGAATTTCGTTTATTTCTTTTCTTACGCTACTCACTGACACCGCCTTTGTAACTTAATTAGTTACTTTATAGGAATGAGTCATGAGCAAAGATATCAATATATATATAGATAGCAGCCTATTACACCATCCCTCCTTTATAAAAGAAGCCAACATAGATCTGAATATAATAAACCACTGAAATCCTTAGTAAGCAAATTTCTACTGCCTCCTTCAAAAAATTTCTTCACCATGGATACCTTTACTTGAGTCTCTAACAGTGTATATAAGGCTTGTCCTCTTTGATGTTGGAATGGTACTCGAATTCAAGAAATAACTAAGCAAGCACTAGATATCTTTCTAAATCACTCACAAAATTTAAGGGACCAGTCATAAAATAGCAACTCGAGTGGTATTTTCAGTCACTGAAACAAATACATTTTTTTTTTTCCACTGTCAAATACATTTTTAGGCAGTTCCAATTGACTGGAAGATAGCAATAACTTTTTAAAAAAAGTTTAAGGAAAATGAATGTCAAGAGGAGTAATCAATAAAATGAAATATGTCAAAGCAAGGAATTTCAAGTAAACCTATCTGTTTGATATTCCTAGTTTTACCAAACACCTCCAACTTCTCCAAATTTCTCTCTTAAAGTGAGACCTACACTTTGGCCAAAGTTCTAAAGTTCCTGTGCAAACGAGCCGTCAGACTCACAAGGAATTATTACATTTCTGATAGTTTTTATTTTGGCAATTAAAATAACATAGGTTGAGTACCAAATGAAGAATGTGAGGCAGTTTTTCTTTTCACATGAGACTGAAAACTCACGAGTCCAATGCTAACATAATATCCCCAGGTAAATTTTACATTTATCAAACGTTTACTTCAGGATTGAGGAGAAGCTATCTCTCAAAGCACAATGATTCTATTCACCATGAGTCCTGACATCTCTAAACACAGCCGTAAATAAGCTAACCTATGTTACTTTAACAGCTATACTATTTTTTAAGAGAAGAAACTGTCCCCCTACATCTTTAAATTAATCTCTGATTTAAAATATTAAAGGCTAAGAATAAAGCATTTAAAATCAGGGACCAAAAAAAAAAAAAAAAAAAAAAATCAGGGACCAATTATTTCCACTTGAATCACTCATACTACATATTACACTCTTTTTATGTTAAATATCAGTAGCATTCCTCAGCTAACTATTAACATTTGCTTTACATCAATGAATATTTATCTGTTGATCAATACACCTTAGAATTCACATAAATTTGCTCATTGTCCACAAAAAATGGTCTAATTTGTCTCAGGTTCCTAAACTTCTTAATAACTTGCACATTCCCTTTTTAACTCTCTTTTGCTTTCTACCAACACAGTTAAGCATGCACAGGAAATAGTCTATCCCAAACACCAACTTCACTTACATTATCATGTTTAAAAAAACACAACATCTTCAATTCCCGGAAGACCCTTTTGCAAGAGACCAGATTCTGGAAGACGTTGGGCATCTTTTTGAGTGCTACTCTCTTTCCATCTCTTGGATCTGTTACTGACCTAAAGAAGCAATATTTGGGGGAGAAGGAAAAAAGAAAAAAAGAGAGAAATCAATTCCAAACTTTGTTCTTCAATGTTTCAGAGCATGACAATCATCTTTATCTTAGACTACTCAATCCACTTAAACAATGTTTAAAGGTATCAGTGAGAAAGAAGATTTAAAACAAGTACATACTTAAAATCAAAGAGAATGTTTAGGCCATCCAACTTAATTGCCATGCTTTTTTTTTAATCCTTCTCTAAATTTCTATAAACACTTTTTCTGAGAGGTCACTTAACAATACATCTCAGGTAGGAGGGTTTTAGTGGTAAAGGCATTTTAAAAATGAGGGGGGAGTACAGATTAATACAACTGAAGTCAAATTAGTTTGATGCTTGATTTTTGGAACCAAATTCAAGCTGGAAGAGATGTTCATTCAGATGTCATTACGTTTAGTTCAACATAGAGAACACAATTATTTTGGCTTTTTACATAAATGAACATCTTTTAGTAATATGGATTTTAATCCCACCAGTAGCTGAACAGTATCCCCTCCTCAGAAGTCTGAGTGCCAACTTAGGGCCGTAGCCTCTAGATTATGAAGACCTCTTCCCTTTTGTTTCTTTTTCTTCCCTTGGTGTGGTAACTGTGCCTCCTGTAGTTTTTCTTTAATAGCTCAGTGTTCCCCCTTTCGTATCTTTTAGTCTTCTAACACCTGTATAACCAATTCCTTGTATTACATTTCCCTATGTTTGACATTCTAGTACGGTTTCCATTTTTCTGACTGAACTCAAACGATACATATTAAATCAAATAGTTAAAGGAAACAAAGCAATAAATTTGTTAAATATGGCCAACTGACCATTTTACAAGTGATTTTCCATGAATTATCTTAAAGCTTTTTTTCCTTCCACCCAACACATATGACTGGTTGTCCTTGTAGAATTTATTCCTGTCAAATTTATGTTGCTGATTCCTACCTGTCATTCCTGGCTACCATTATCTTTCAGTTCCAGTTTCAGTCATCCAATGCTTCGGCTATCCCTCCCAGATTTGTGTCATTCAAAAGTCTGTTCCATAGGTTATCAATGACTTTATCCAAGTTATTAAAACTTAGAATAGGAGAGAATAGATCTCTGCAACAGATACAACACTAGAAACTACCTATGAGCCTGGCATCCAATTGTTATGAATTAATTACTTATTTAATTAACTATAATCACTCAGTTTATTTCTTCATCTTGTCCACAAGAAATCACTCAACAAATTGCCTTCCTGAAAACAAAGCATTCCTGTTATCTACCAACTAAAAACTATACCAAACTTCTTTATGAATACCATGACTGCTTTATAAATTCATCTTAGTGGTCACTACTTCTTTTCTTAAGTGCTCATGAAACTCTTAAATGGTACATTCTACTATTTAAACAGCATGAGGGGGCGCCTGGGTGGCTTAGTCGTTAAGCATCTGCCTTCGGCTCAGGTCATGATCCCAGGGTCCTGGGATCGAGCCCTGCATCAGGCTCTCTGCTCGGCGGGAAGCCTGCTTCTCCCTCTCCCACTCCCCCTGCTTGTGTTCCTTCTCTCGCTGTGTCTCTCTCTGTCAAAATAAATAAAATTAAAACAAAAAAACAGCATGAGGACTCTTCGTCCATTGACTGAAAATTTGATAAAACAATTAAGAATTATAATTTTTAGGTTTTTCAATAGCTTGAACTGTAATTCAACTAAGAGACTTAACATTTGTGATTATTGCTTAAAAAACACCTACTCAGAGCTCGCTTCGCAGCACATATACTAAAACTGGAACATAACAGAGATTAGCACGGCCCTTGTGCAAGGATGACACGCAAATTCGTGAAGTGTCCCATATTAAAAACAAAAACAAAACAATAAAAAACAACCCAAACCCAAACCAGATCCACAACACTGCCTAAAAATCCACGTAAACATAAAATACGAAGGAAACTGGATATAGTATTATATTTAAACTGTTAAAAAGATTTTTTTTTTCTGTTCAATACTCCACTTCTATAACTAGACTAGAAGACGAAAATGTCAATGAAATAGCAAGGAAGGAAAATTTTGGACCACACATTGTTTCGTTGTCAGTCTCTTGAGACTTCCTTAATGTAGAATAGTTACTTAGCATTCCTTTGTCTTTTATGACGCTGCCATTTTTGAAGAGTACAGGCCACTTATTTGTAGACTGCTCCTCAGTTTGGGTTTGTGTGGTGTTTTCTCAGTATTAGATTCAGGTTAGGTATTTTTAACAGGAATAACTCACAGAAGTGATGTCTTCTCAGTGAACATATTAGGAGGCACATGATGTCAATTTTCCCCCATTTCTGGTGATCAACTTTGATCACTTGGATGAGGTGTCTGTCAGGTTGCCACATTGCAAAATTACTCTTTTTTCCCTTGGTAATTGTGTAACTGTTCTATTCCTTATCAAACTTTGACCCACGACCTTTAACATCCACTGATGATTTTTGCCTGAGTCAACTATTACTATGATGGATGCCAAATGGTAGCTTAATAATTTTAACGTCTCCCAAATAGCTAGTCTGCACAATTTAAAAAAAATTTAAATTAAAAAAAAATGAGCAAATTGCTTTAATACAAGGACCTTTCCGCAGGCCTCATACAGCACTACTTCTTCTCAGCTTCTGACTTCTTATTGGTCTTGACGTAACTGTGGTGAGGAGCGCTGCTCTAAGATAAGCCCACTCCTGGCCCAAGGTTAGTACTGTGCCTTGCAATGTTTTAAGGTAAAATTCACAAAGCAGCATTTTATTTTATTATTCATGCAAAAGCCAGTCATGCCTGTGGCTGGTAACAATATAACTCTAATGAATGTGAATGGCTGTGCAGTAATTTCACGCCATGTTGAGTTTGTTCTCTCTTAACTTGAGGTAGCAGATGCTTTAGTTTAGCTCAAACAGTACCACAGAACACAGATAAGTGTGGAAGCCTGTTACACAGGAATTCTTTTATTTTCTTTGTTCCTGAAAGGCTTGCCGTGCTTAGTTCCTCTGTGGCTGCAACACCCTGGTTATTCCAACTGTACTTGTTAATGAAGCTCCAGCTGTAGAAACAATGAACAACATTTAGGGCAACTTGCCTTGTTTCAGAAAAAAAGGAGCCGTCTCTTGATCTACAATTCACTTACTGGTCAGTTACTTTCTCTACTAAATACAGGAAGCCCTATATAAAACAGTGCATCTGTCATTTCACCTTATTATCTTCATGGGCAATCAAGTTACACTAAAACAGGTATTTACTTCTTAAGTTTTAAATCAATGTTTGATTCTGTAAACAGTCTCGTAAAAATACAGTTTTAAGGGTTGTGAAAAAAGAATCCTTTCTTACATCTGCCCGGAGTAGTACTTCAATCCTTCTCTACATTGCGAATACCAGTTCAACTGTTTTTTAAACAGAAGAATCGACAAGCCATTCTTCAGAGAAATACAGTGAGCCAAAAGAATACAAAGCTAAAATAGGAAGCTTTTTAGATCTGGTGTGATTGTTTTGTCATGGAGCTTTCTTAATCCCAGGAAACTCTGACCACTGCCACAAATCTGCTTAAATTACAGACAAGCAGAAGGGTTGGAATAAAACAAGAATGAAGCTTATTGGCGATACATTCCCAGGCATTAGAACCTAACATTAGAACAGCTTTAAATTAGTATAACTACCAAGCAAGAATCTCCAAGAAATTATATGCTCCACATTCATTTTATATGAAGAATCTTTTCCCCACATGGGTTAGCAGTTTTAAAGTTCATGTTTCTGATACAGGTTTTTAACTATTCAAAGCAAATAAATAATTTATAATGAGAATGTTTCACTCGGATTGAGAAAATCAGGTTCTTCTAATTCTATTCACATAAACTTGTAATCAGCAATCTTCTATTTTTTGCTATACACACTACAATTACTACGTCAACTGTACCAATACAGTATATATCTCAGTAACTGAACCTCCTAACTAGACTCTAAATATTTAGATTATTGCCTTCGTATTCATTTTGAAATTCATTTCCTTAAGTTATTTTTACTTGTATTTAGATTAAGTCAGCTTGAGAAAACAATTGCAAACTATGAGGTAAAATTTCTGACAACAAATAAATCTAAAAAAATGTCATCTTATCTGTAACTTAGTCCCTGTTATATGTTTAAGGACACTATAGCTTAAGGAATAAGGAATTTATTTTTACATCTCTTGGTCTTTCTAACCAAAATTTTAACAGGCCGTAGTTCGTGTACTTTGACATAATTTATAAAGTTGTACACTATTCAGAGGAATAAACTTTCTAGGCTTCCCTGCCTCCACCCAAACACACATGAAAAAAAGATTCTCATAGTTAGGTAATTTGTTCCATCAGTTGGGGTTTTCTGATGTTTGGTTTTTCTTTTATGTTTATCCAAATTTGGTATTTGTTGAGTTAGTTCTACATATAAGAAAGAGATCCTTTTCCTTTTTTTTTCAAGATACTTCTACTAAACCGATCCTCAAATTTGTTAATCTGATATTACAAGGAAAAAAGACCTTCTATAACAGCTAAACCGAAGCAGTAGAATTGTTCATTCTTTTTCTCATATCCTCACATTCCACTTTTGATCAGAAGAAGCAAAACATCTACATTTACTTGAAAGAGTTAAATACGAACTTCCTCTAACTCTGTGTTTAAACAAGTGTAAGTAGCAATGATCCCAGCAGGTGAGACATCCCTGGGCCATTCTGATCTGTAGTGAGATCCCCAGGGATGTTGATAAAGGAGGAGGAATAAGACACAGGCAAATCATCCAATATCAGGCTGTCATATTTATTTTCAAATATTTCTTACTCATGAATAAGATCTATCTTTTAAGACCCCAATTCCCCGCCAATTATTATTGGTTAAGTTAAAATATGGGTGCAAAATCCTCATATTAATTATTGTCGGCCCAAAACAATTTTTGTTCTTTAAACCATGAATTGATCATTAGTTTCATCCTTGCTGCAGAGGCTGGGAAAGACAGACTCTTACTCCTTAGTCACTGTCAATTATCTTTGTCAGGAGTATGACTTGCCTGCAGGAAAACTGCCACACTGTCTTTTCAATAGGGATTTTCTCATGTTGGAGGGTTAACATGACACAGCCTAGCCTGCCAACTCTAGGAAGTTTCCATGACCCACTAGCCACAGTCTTCTCCTAGAAACAGACCCATGAATATTGTATGGGAAGGAGAACCATCTGCAATGAAAGACAGGTTTCTGTACAAAGACAAAAGAAAAAATTCACAACTGTACCTTCTTCTTACGTTTTAACAATTTATGCCAAAAAGAGGTTATAAAGGATAAGCAAAACAAAAACTATGTCACACAAAAATGTGCTTGCTTTTAATCCCACTGATGACTTCTTGAAAGACATGTGTTGTAACAGGAATACTGAGAAATATAAAGACTTTTTTTAAAAAAATTAAAGAATGGCAATAAATCAAAGAATGATTTTGTTTACACAGGTTTATAACAGCATGGTTTTGACGATGTTGAAAATTATAATGAATTTAGAAATGCAAAGTTCACATCATTGGAAAAAAACTGTTTTTAATTGCTTATTATTTAATATTTTAGTGGCTAAGCTAATATTTTCATAATTACTTAACATAAAATTTAAGTCCTAATATGCTGTTAGTTAAAAGCAAACTGAGCATACCAACCAACATACCAGTAAAATGTAATTTTTGATATAAAAAGGAAAATCTGAATATAGCTTGGAATTATGGTCATAAATCAAATATCCATATTTTCTAGGAATTTATACTTAAGTATGTATAGGTGAAATGACATGAGACTTAAGATTTGCCTTAAAATACTTCATCAAGAAGGACTGTTGAAACAAATGATGAAAATGTTGATAATTACTGAATCTGGTGATCAATATAATGAAGTCAAATGATTCAAAAATAAAGAAAACATATGTTTGAAAAATTTCAAAATAAAAACACTGAAATGAAAGAAATTAAAGATACTATCTATAATATAAAAAATATCCGGTATCTGGGATTAACGCTAACAAAAGCTAAGCAAGCAACACTTCTACATAAAAAGACTAAAAGACATCATCGAGAGAAATTAAAGACATAAATAAATGGTGAGACATACCATATTCATGGACTAGAAAACTCATATTATAAAAATTTCAGTTCTCCCCAAACTGATTTATAGATTCAGTGAAGTTCCAACCAAAACTCCAAAAGGTTTTCTTTTTGTGGAACTACCCAAATCAGTTCTAAAGTCTTTACGGAAATGCAAATATGCCATGGACTGCTAAAACACTCTTAGAGAAGATGGGAAAAATTGCTACCACATATGAAAACTTAACATAAAGCTAGAATAGTTTAGATAACATAACTCTGGAGCAAGACCAAAGAAATAGAAATATGACCACAAAACAGATTCTCACATATAAAGACACTTGGCTTGTCATAAAGGTGTCTTTGTAGATAGGCAGGCTGTGCCATAAGCTATTGTCTCTCAGGTTCAAACCCATTTGTTTAAACACAACTCTATAATATCAGGGCTACAACTCTGCAAATCACATTTTGGTTTTGCCAACCAGCTCCATGTTAGGCTCTGCCAATAGGGGGCTTTAGAGTATACTACAAAGCTGGAGGAGGAAAAGGGGACTTGCCCCTTTCCTGTGGGCTTCCTGCCTATCTCTTGTTTCTGTGTCACCCTAGCAACACTTCTTCACTTCCAGCAGTGGCAATGTCTTCCTACAACTGCAGCTGAGCCCAGTTTATAGTCCCATTTGCAGAACCAGCCTCTCTGCATCCTCCACCCCAGATACCAGCACTAGTGAGCTTGTATCCTCTCCTTAGACATCTGAATTTCTGCTGCATGGGGTTCTGTCTTAATAATTCCAACCTCTTCCATGATATTCCTCTAGCGATAGCTAGAGGTAGCTGTTATACCTTAATGTTCTTTTCTTGTCTTTCTAATTACCTACAACTTTAAATTTTACAAACAACTTTACAGCTAATTAGCACTTCCCCCAACTTTAAAAACTCTGTTTAAATAACTGGTATGGTTTCTTTCTCCTCATTGGACCCTGACAGATACAACATTCTTTTCAATGCATGGTAGAGAACAGCTAGATATCCATATGGAAAAACAAAATGAATCTTCACCCCTACTTCACTCCGTACACAAATTCCAGGTGGACTGTAGATATAAATGTGAAAAGCAGAATCATACAGCTTTTAGAAGATAACATATAGTAGAATACCTTCAAAATACTGGGGCAGGGAAAGAGTTCTTCAATAGAACACAAAAAGCACAAATCATAATGCAAAAGAAAAATTAATATATTTGACTACTTTAAAATCAAGAACTTCTTTTCATTATATGTACATTGTTAAGAGTAAAATGCAAGTCATGCAGAAGACATTTGTACCACATATATAAGGAATAAAGTGCTTATCTGGATATATGCAGAATTCATACATATCAATATTTAAAAAGGGCTAGAATAGGCATTTTACAAAAAAGGATAATCCAAATAGCTAATTAAACATAGGAAAAGGACCTTAACCTTATTAGTCACTTGGGAAATGAAAATTAAAACCATAACGAGGAAAGTACTATATAATCATCAGAATGTCTAATAATAAAAGGTGGACCAATACCAAAATTTTAGTGACAATGTGGTACAATGGCGATTCTTATAGACTGCTAGTAGGAATGTAAATTGGTACCATCGCTACGGAATGCAGATTGGGTTTACATACTAAAATGAAGATATGAATACAATGTGAACCAGCAACTTGACTCCAAGGTATACACCCCAGAGGAAAATGCACACTTATCACTAAACATGAGTGTGTTCACGGTAATATTTTTAGTATTCTTAAAACTGGAAACAATCCAAATATTCATGAACAGAAGAGATTAACAAATTGTTGTCTGTTCATATAAAACTCCACAGTAATTAAAATGAACTACTGCTATGTGCAACAACACAGATGAATCTCATACAATCTGATTTTGAACAAAAGAAACCAGTCACAAATAATTTAAGATTTCATTTCCATAGTATTAAAAATATAAGCAAAGTTGAACTCTAATATTTAGGGGTGTATACTTAGGAGATAGAAACTATTCAGAAAGGAAGTAGTTACTGTAAATCAGGATAGTGGTTATCTTGGGGAGGCGATAACGATGGGGGAGACCAGAAGGGACTTCTGTGTGCTAGTGATGTCCTATTTCTTATATGAATGATGGCTATAGAGGTGTATACTTTGTGATAAATCACTGTAATTGTGTGTATATTTCTATTATTATAGAACGAAAAAGGTAAAGACAAATTTCTCAGTTAAAATTTTGAGCATAAAAAGGCACTTCAGATTGAAACTCACATGATGAGTAATTTTTTAAAGAGGACAATTCTTTTTATTATTTTTTTAAAAATACACATCTATACCAGCCCAATGAATTCTGTCATATATTTCCTTGTGCCACTGATTTATTTTGTAGCAAGGAGTATACATACTATCTTTCTTATGTTTTGGTAGAATTCCAAAGGAATTTGCTTACTTAAAAAAATAAACGTTTTCTTCATCATTACACAAGAATATGCTATTAAGAAACATTCCACAGGAGAGTGCTGTCAGCAGAATTACAGCAGAACTACAGTCCCACCCCTAATCTAATCACAATCTCCTAACTTCTTCCATTGTAAAGCAAACTGCTGAAGCAGCTACAATATATAGATGTGCTTCAGGTTTTTTAATTAGTTAGCCTTTTAAAAATAACCAAAACCAAAAAATGCTGCAAATAAAAAGCAGGAGGCAGGACTTCCAGCTGTGGCAAACTGAAGAGGTCAGCAAATCCTTTCCCCTCAAAACAACTATAAAACTAGACAAAAATGTCAAAAACAATCATTTCAAGACTCCAGAAAACAACCAAAGTCAAACAACAAATTCAAAAGTGTTTATTCATGAAAAATTACGGAACTGTGGGTAAGAACAATGAGAGTCAGTGGTGTTACTGCTTGGCTGCTCCTTACCCGCACCCAAGCACAGTCCATGCAGTAGTTGGCCTTGAAAAACAACAACTTCAGTGCCTGAGGTTGCCGATGTGATCTGAGGTGGAGGATGAAAACCCCACACTCAGTAGCACTGACCATAAAAGCATTAAACTCAACTGGAGAAGAAAAGAGAAAGCTCTGCAAGTCTGAGGTTGCTATTCCAGTTGGGACATAAATCCAGAAATTTAACAAGCAGGTTCTGGAAATAAGAGCCACAGTGGTCTAGATAAACTCTCCACACATTCCTGGCTAACTAGACGCTGCTTATGTACTCAGAGCTGATCTGAGGGGGCCTAAGCTCTGCACATACCTGTGGCTGACTGAGAGGCTTCCCACCTGTTAAGGGAAGAACTCAGAGGTTCAGCAGAAAATAAAAGCTGGGGCATAGCTGAAAACTAGATGAGCTCCCTAACATAATCACAAAGGATAGAACCCTTACTGGCTCAAGATGTTTGTTTGTTTGTTTGTTTTAAGATTTTATTTATTTATTTGACATAGAGAGATCACAAGTAGGCAGAGAGAGAGGGGGAAGCAGGCTCCCTGCTGAGCAAAGGGCCCGATGCGGGGCTCGATCCCAGGACCCTGAGATCATGACCTGAGCCGAAGGCAGAGGCTTTAACCCACTGAGCTACCCAGGCGCCCCCAGCTCAAGATGTTTGAGCATGATCTTTAACCAATCACTAGCTGACCACTAAGCTAAAGAGACACAAAGGGGACCCCAAGAAGGCCAGGCTAAAAATTAAAATATAATTTTTAACAACCTGAGTGGCTGTACCACCCCATGGGGGAGAAAGACTGTGCACACTAACTCTAGTCAAGTTACTTAAATATAAGCAAACATACACAATAACAGCAATATGTCAATAATGACAACCCTCAGGTGGGAGGAGGCTGGGGAGGAATCAGATCCAGAGCTGTTGCAATATATTATTAAATATGTCCAGTTTTTAACAAAAAAAAATACAAGACATGTAAACAAACAGTGAAATGTGACTCATACTCAGGGGAAGAAGCAGTCAATAGAAATCGTTTCTGAGTGAACCCAGATGTTGTATTCAGTAACACTTCAAAAGCAGCTATTTTAAATATGTTCAAAGAATTAAAGGAAATCATGTTTAAAGAATTTTTTAAAATGGTGACAATGACAACAAATAGGATATCACAATATAGAAACAAACTAAAAAAAAAAAGAAATCAAATTCTAGAGTTGAAAAGTACAGTATTAGAAATGAAAAATTCAGTAGATTGGCCCAATAGTGGATATGAAATAGCGTAAGAATCAGTCAACTTAAAAGATCGATCAATAGAAATTATACAATCTCAAGAACAGGAAAGTTTGAAGGAAAATGAACAGAGCCTCAGAAACCTATGCAATAACACTGAGTGTACTACATCTAATGGGAGTACCAGAAGAAAAGGTGAAAGAATGGGGCAAAAAAAAAAATCTGAAGAAATAATGGTTTAAAATTTCCCAAATCTGATGAAAATATACAGATCCCCAAAGCTCAAAAATCCCATATAGGATATACACAAGAGTTCTGCACCTAGACATGTCAGAGTCAAAAATCTATCAAGCCAAAGAAACGCTTGAAGATAATGAGGAAAAACAATACAATGGTTGACTGACTTCCCAACAGATGCAATGGACGTTAGAAGGCAGTGGAATGCCATATTTGCAGTGGTGGTGCCTACCCACCGGTAGGCAAAAATTCTATATCCAACAAAAAAGACCCTATCCTTCAAAAATAAAGGCAAAATGAAAACATTCCAAAATAAGTAATGGTGGACAGAATTTGTTGTCAGCAGATTTGCCTTACAGGAAATAACCCCAGATTGTAACTCAAATCCACAAGAAGAAATGAAAAACTAGAAATGGCAAATATGTGGGTAAATAGAGGAATATATATGTTTATTTCATTTTTTATTTTTAATTGCAGTGTAGTTAACAACAGTATTATATTAGTTTCAGGTGTACAATACAGTGATTCAAAAATTCTATACATTACTCTGTGCTCAGTATAAGAGTATTTTCTAATCCCTATCACCTATTTCTCACCCACCTCCCCTTTGGTAACTATTAGTTTATTCTCTATAGTCAAGAGTCTGTTTCTTGGTTGTTTCTCTCTCCTCCCCTCTCTCCTTTGCTTGTTTGTTTTGTTTCTTAAATTCCACATATGAGTGAAATCATATGGTATTTTTCTTTCCAACTGACTCATTTCACTTAGCACGGTACTCCCTAGATCCACCCATGTTGTTGCAAATGGCAAAATTTAGTTCTTTTTTATGGCTGAATATTATTTTATATATATATATATATACACACACATACATATATGGAATATTATTTCAGCCATAAAAAAAGAATTAGTCATAAAAATATATATACACTACACTTTCTTTATCCATTCATCTATTAATGCATACTTGGGCTGCTTTCATAATTTGGCTATTGTAAATAATGCTGCAATAAACATAGGTGTGCATGTATCCCTTTGAATTAGTGTTTTTGTATTCTTTGGGTAAATACCCAGCAGTCCAATTACTAGATCTAGGGTAGTTTCATTTTTAACTTTTTGAATAACCTCCACACTGTTTTCCACAGTAGCTGTACCAGTTTGCACTCCCACCAACAGTGCAAGAGGGTTCCTTTTTCTCCACATCCTCACCAACACCTGCTGTTTCTTGTGCTTTTGATTTTTGCCATTCTGACAGATGTGAGCAGATATCTCATTGTAGTTTTGATTTGCATTTCCCTGATGATGGGTGATAATCATCTTTTCATGTGTCTGTTGGCCATTTGTATGTCTTTTTTTTTTTTTTTTTTAAGATTTTATTTATCCATTAGAGAGAGAGACAGAGACAGAGAGACAGAGGGAGCGCCTGAGCAGGGAGCAGCAGAGGGGAGGGAGAGGGACAAGCAGACTCCACACGGAGCAGAGAGCCCAACGTGGGGCTCGATCCCAGGACCCTGGAAGCATGACGTGAGCTGAAACCAAGAGTCAGACATTTAAGCAACTGAGCCAGCCAGGCACCCTGTCTGTATGTCTTCTTTGGAGAAACATCTGCTTGTCTTCTGCCCATTTTTAATTGGATTATTTGTTTTTGCCATATTGAGTTGCATAAGTTTCTTATGTATTTTGGATACTAACTTTTTACCAGAAATGTCATTTGCAAATATCTTCTCCATTCAGTAGGCTGTCTTTTAGTTCTGTTGATTGCTTCCTTTGCTGTGCAGAAGCTTTTTATTTTGATATAGTCCCAATAGTTTATCTTTGCTTTTGTTTCCCTTGCCTCAGGAGATATATTTTTAAAAAGCTGGTATATCCAATGTCAGAGAAATTACTGCCTGTACTCTCTTCTAGGATTTTTTTTTTTTTTAAGATTTTATTTATTTATTTGACAGAGAGAGAGAGAGATCACAAGTAGGCAGAGAGGCAAGCAGAGAGAGAGGGGGAAGCAGGCTTCCTGCTGAGCAGAGAGCCCGATGCGGGGCTCGATCCCAGGACCCTGAGATCATGACCCAAGCTGAAGGCAGAGGCTTTAACCCACTGAGCCACTCAGGCGCCCCTCTCTCTTCTAGGATTTTTATAGTTTCAGGTATCATATTCAGGTCCTTAATCCACTTTGAATTTATCTTTATGTATGGTATAGGCCAGTGGTCCAGTTCTCCCAACGCCATTTGTTGGAAAGGCTGTCTTTTTCTCATTGCATACTCTTTCCTCCTTTGTCAAAGATTATTTGACCATATAAACATGGGTTTATTTTTGGGCTTTATATTCAATTCAACTGATCTATGTGCCTTCTTTTGTGCCAGTATCATACTGTTTTGATTACTATAGCTTTGTAGTATAACTTAAAATCTGGAGTTGTGATACCTCCAGACTTTTCTTTTTCTCCTTGGTTAAGTTTATTCCAAGGTATTTTATTATCTTTAGTAATATTGTAAATGGGATTGCCTTCTTAATTTCTGTTTGCTTCATTTATTGGTATATAAAAATGTCATGGATTTCTGTAAATCCAATTCTGTAAATTACAATTTTTGTAACCTGCAACCGTACTGACTGTAGTACATTTTATATTGATATATATATCAATATAAACTGATTTATCTATCAGTTCCAGTAGTTTTTTTGGAAAGGTCTTTAGGGTTTTCTATAAAGTATCACGTTGTCTGCAAACAGTGTTAAGTTTTACTTCTTCCTTACCAATTTGGATGCCTTTTATTCCTTCCTCTTATCTGACTGCTGTGGCTAGGACTTCCAGTACTATGTTAAATAATAGTGGTGAAAGTGGACATCCCCATCTTGTTCCTGACCTTAGAGGAAATGCATCTCATCATGAGGTTGGTGTGGGTTTTTTATATATAGCTTTTATTTTGTTGATACACTCCTAATCTTACTTTGTTGAGGGTTTTTTAAAATTTTTAATGAATGGATATTATACTTTTGTCAAATGCTTTTTCTCCAACTATTGAAATGACCATATGGTTTTTAGTGATGTGATGTGTCACACTGATTGCAAATATTGAACCACCCTTGAATCCCAGGAATAAATCACACTTGATTGTGGTGAATGGTTTTTTTCATGTATTGTTGGATTCAGTTTGCCAATATTTTAATGATTTTTGCATCTATGTTGGAAAAATATCAGACATATTGGCCTGTAGTTGTTCTTCTTCTTCTTTTTTTTTTTGTAATGTCTTTATCTGGTTTTGGTATCAGGGTAATGCTGGCTTCATAGAATGAATTAGAAGTTTTCCTTCCTCTTTGATTTTTTTTGGAATAGTTTAAGAAGAACAGGTATTAAGTCCTCTTTAAACATCTGGGAGAATTCACCTGTGAAGCTATGTGGCCCTGGACTTTTGTTTGCTGGGAGTTTTGTGCTTACTGGTTCAATTTCATTGCGGGTAATCAGTCTGTTCAAATTTTCTATTTCTTTCTAATTCAGTTTTTGGAGATTGTATATTTCTAAGAATTTATCCACTTCTTCTAGGTTGTCCAATTTGTTCGCATATAATTTTACATAATAGTCTCTTACAATCTTTTGTATTTCTGTGGTGTTGGCTATTATTTTCCCCCTTTCATTTTGAGTCCTCCCCCCCACCCCAACCCCACTTGGATGGGTCCGGCTAAAGGTTTATTGATTTTGTTGATCATTTCAAAAAATCAACTCCTGGTTTCATTGATCCATTCCACTGGTTTTTCGTTTTGCTTTTTTTTTAGTTTCTATTTTGCTTATTTCTGCTCTAATCTTTATCATTTCCTTCCTTCTACTGGTTTTGGTTTTGCCTGATGTTCTTTTTCTAGTGCCCTTAGATGTAAGATTAGGTTGTTTATTTGGGATTTTTCTTGCTTCTTGAGGTGGAAGCCTGTATTTCTATAAACTTTCCTCTTAGAACAGCTTTTGCTGTATCCCAAAGATTTTTGGACTATTTTGTTTTTATTTTCATTTATCTCTATATATTTTTTAATTTTGTCTTTGATTTCTTAGTTGGCCCATTCATTGTTTAGTAGCATGTTATTTAACTTTTGTGTATTTCCAGGTTTTTCTGTGTATTTTCCTGCTTTCCAGATTTTTTTCTTATGGTTGATTTCTAGTTTCATAGTGTGGTCAGAAAAGATGCATGGTATGATTTCAGTCTTTTTTAATTTGTTGAGACTTATTTATGGCTTAATATATGATCTATTCTGGACAATGTTCCACGTCTGCTTGAAAAGAATGTGTATTCTGATGTTTTAGGATGAATGTTCTGAATATATCTATTAGAGCCATCTGGTCCAATGTGTCATTCAAAGCCACTGTCTCCTTGTTGATTTTCTGCTTAGATGATCTACCCATTGATGTAAATGGGTGTTAAAGTCCCCTACTATTATTGTATTACTTCAATTATTTCTTGTTTGTTATTAACTGCTTTATGTATTTGGGTGCCCCCATCTTGGGTGCATAAATATTTATAATTGTTAGATCTTCTTGTTGGATTGTACCATTTATCATTATATAATACCCTTCTTTGTCCCCTGTTACAGATTTTGTTTTAAAGTCTATTTTGGGGGCACCTGGGTGGCTCAGTTGGCTAAGCATCTGCCTTCGGGTCAGGCCATGACCCCAGGGTCCTGGGATTGAGCCCTCATTGAGCTCCCTGCTCTGTAGGGAGCCTGCTTCTTCCTCCTCCCAGCTCTTGCTCTCTCTTGCTATCTCTGTCTGTCTCTCTCTCTCTCTCAAATAAATAAAATCTTTTTTTAAAAAGTCTATTTTGTCTGGGGCACCTGGGTGGCTAGTGTCTGCCTTTGGCTCAGGTCATGATCCCAGGGTCTTGGGGGTCGAGCCCCACATCTTCTCCTTCTCCCTCTGCCTGTCACTCCCCCTGCTTGTGCTCTGTCAAATGAATAAATAAAATCTTAAAAAAAAAAGTCTATTTTGTCTGATATAAGTATTGCTACTCTGGCTCTCTTTTCACTTCTATTTGCATGATAAATGATTCTCCATCCCTTCACTTCCAGTCTGCATGTCTCTTTAGGTCTGAAACAATTCTCTTGTAGGCTAGAAGAATATATTATTGGATTCATAACATATATAAATTATACATATTTATAAATACTTTAATATATTACACTGTATAAATGTATGTATATATTATATATGTCATGTAATACACATAACAATAATAACACAGAGGGAGAAGGAAATTGAGCTATATTAGAGCAAAATTACTGAATTTTATGAAAATTAAAGATAGTATTAATTCAAAATAGACTGTTCAGAAGTTAAGATGCATACTACAATCCTTAGAACAATCAAGGAGAAAATAACTAAAAACTAAAAGAGGATTAAAAAATTGAGACGAATTTAAAAAAAAGTTTAATGTAAAAGAAACATAATTCTGAAATACAAATTTAACAAAAGAAATAAAGAAAGAATGTAGAAACAAAAGAAATGTGAGATAAATAGAAAGCAAATAGCAAACTGGTAAATACAAAGTCAATTATATCAGTAATTACACTAAATGTGAATGGATCAAAAGGCAGAGATTGATTTAATTTTAAAAAAGCAAGATTCAACTACATGCTATCTACAAAAGACATACTTTATATTAAAAAATAGATATAGATTAGAAGTTAAAGAATAGAAAAGATATGCCATACAAATAGTGGCAATAAGAGAGCTGGAGAAGGTATATTAATATAAAGCAGGAAAGATTTTAAAATAAGAAATATTACTGTAGACAATAAGGGACATTTCATAATGGTAAAAGAGTCATATATCAGAAGATACAACAATTATCAATGTATACATACTTAAAAACAGAGCCCCAAAATTCACAAAGCAAAACTTGACAGAAAAGAAGAAACAGACAATTCAGTAACTGTATTTGGAGGTTTTAATATCTACTCTCAAAACTAGAACTAAACACAAATTAAGAAAGGACAGAAAAGATTTAAATAACATCAACTAATTTGACCTGAGTGACATTTATAGAACATTGTACCTAATGAGAATAGAATACATATTTTTCTCTAAGCACATTTAGAATATTCTCTAGAAAAGTCCAAATGCTAGGTCATAAAGCAAGTCTCAGTAAAAGGAAAGAAATCAAAGTATGTTTTGTTAGCCCAAAACAGAATTACAAATATAGAAATAAAACTTGGAAATCCTCAAATATCAGGACATTAAACAAAACATTGCTAAATAATCCAGGGTCAAAATAGAAGTCACTAGGGATATTTGAAAATATTTCAAATTGAATGAAAATTAAAACACAATACATAAAAATATGTTGGATGCAGTGCTTAGAGGGAAAAATTACAGCTTTAAAGAGCTATATGGGAAATAAAGGACTCCAGACAGTAATATATAAGCTTCTATCTAAAGAATACTAGAAAAAGAGCAAATTAAACTCAAAGCAAGCAAAAGGAAGTAATAAAATCAGAATGGAAACAATAAAATAACAAATTGAGAAAATCAATTAAAAGATGGTTCTTTGAAAAGATAAAAAAAAATTGATAAACCTTTAGCCAAACTGATCAAGAACAAAGACACAAACTGACAAAATCAGGAATATAAAAGGGGACATCACTATTGAGCCCACACAAATTAAAAGGATCATAAAGGAATGTGATAAACAAGTTTGTGCCAACAAATCAGGAAATTTGTATGAAACAGAAAAAGTCCGAGAGAGATATAAATTACTGAAAAAAAATCTCAAGAAGAACAGAGAATCAGAATAAACCTAGAACAAAAAATTGAATCAGTAATTCAACATACTCTCTCAGTTAATACCCCAAGTCCAGATGGCATCAGTAATCAGTTACATCAAACAATTAAAGAACAGTACCAGTGTTTCACAAATTCTTCCAGAAACTGAAAAGAGACAACTTCCCAACTCATTCTGCAGCCAAAGTCAGACATCACAAGAGATGAAAATTACAATCCAATATCCTTCATGAATATAGATGGAAAATCCATAAACAAATGAGTAGGAAATCAAATCTAACAAAATAAAATTGAACCCATGATAAAAACATTCAACAAAGTAGAAATAGAAGGGAACTTTTTCAATGTGACAAAGAGCATCATAACAGAGCTAATAAATCTTATTTCACAATAAAAGATTGACCACTTCCCCCTAAGATCAGAAACAAGGTACTTTGGCCATGTCTACTAAAATTTTACTAGAGGTCTTGTCAGTGGAAAATGCCAAAAAAGAGAAAAAAAGTAAAGGTACCTAAACCAAAGAGGAAAAAATAAACTGGTTTATTTTATTTAACATGATCCTCTATCTAATAAATCCTAAGGAACACACAAACACACTACTGGAACTAATAAATAGGTTTATCAGGGTTGCAGGATACAAGATCATTACATAAAAATGCATTGTTTTTCTATATATCAGTAATGAACAATCTGAGGATGTAATTAAAATTTCACAACAGAATCAAGAAGAATAAAATACACAGAGACTAAATTTAATGGAAGTGTAAGATGTATAAACTGCAAAATAATACTGAGATAAATTAGAGAAGATTTAAATATACCAAATATTTCATATTCGTGAATTGGAAAATTCAATGTTAAGATAGCAATTCTCCCCATAGTGACCTAGAGATTCAATGCAGTCTCAGTTAAAACTGGGATCCTCATATATCACTGATAGGAATGTAAAATGGAATAGCCACTTTAGAAAACAGTCTGGCTGTTTCTTAAAAAGTTAAAATAAATGTACCATATGACCCAGCAACTCTATTCTTATGCATTTACACAAGGGAAATGAAAACATTTGTTCACAGGGTGCCTGGGTGGCTCAGTCAGTTAAGCATCTGCCTTCAGCTCAGGTCATGATCCCAGGGTCCTGGGATTGAGCCCTATGTCAGGCTCCCTGCTTAGTGTGGAGCCTGCTTTTCCTTCTCCCTCTGCCAACTCCCCCTGCTTGTGCTCTCTCTCCCAAATATATAAATAAAATCTAAAAAAAACCCCAAAAAACCAAACGCATTTGTTCACACAAAGACTTACATGTCAATATTCATAGCAGTATCATAGCCAAAAACTGGGGTCAAATCCACCAACCAGTGAATGGATAAACAAACTGTGGTCCACCTATACAACAGAATTAAAAGGAGCAAACTACTACTTATTAACACCTGGATAAACTTCAAAAACATTATGCTAAGGGAAATACATAGATACAATGATACCATTTATAAAAAATTTTTGGAAAAGACAAATTTATAGAGACAGAAAGCATTTCAGTGACCGTTTAAGTTTCAGAATGGAATGGAGGATTGACTGTAAAGTGTTAAATCTCTCTTGGGGATGATGAAATGTCCTAAAATTGGGTTGTGGTGATAAATGCACAACAGTGAAATTTACTAAAAATCACTGAATTACATGTAGTTCCCCATTACCTGTGGTCAACTGCTATCTGGAAGCAGATGGTCCTCCTCCTGACACAATGTCAAAAGGTCAATACAGTAGCCTAATGCTATGTCACAATGCCTATGTCATTCACCTCACCTCATCTCATCATTTTATCATTACAATAAGGATAAATACAGTACAATATTTTGAGAGAAAGGGAGAGGCCACATTCATAAAAGTTTTATTACAGTATATTATTATAATTGTTCCATTATTATTGTTAATCTTTTGCTATGCCTAAGTTATAAATTAAACCCTACCCCCTGAAACTAATATTACACTGCGCGTTACCTGGAATTTAAATACCAACTTAAAAAAAAAAGGCTAAAAAAAATTTAAGAATAAATCTTATCATAGGTTTGTATGTATAGGGAAAAAAATAAGGTTTGGGGGGTGCCTATGTAGCTCAGCCGGTTGGGAAGCTCACTCTTGATTTCTGCTCAGGGCATCATCTTGGGGTCCTGGGATAGAGCCCCCTGTTGGGCTCTGTGTTCAGCAGGGAGTCGACTTGAGGACTCTCTCTCCCTCAGCCCCTCCCCAGGCATGCTTGCTCTCTATCTAAAATAAATCTTTAAATACATTTTAAAATATATATATTTATAAATATATATTATCTTTAAATATATATATTTATATCTATATATATCTGTCTATTATAGTTTATTTGATCTATATATAATAAAATATATATTATATATAATATACATCTCTAAAATATTTAAATGTTTATATATTTATATAAAATAAACCTTTAAATACATATTTATAAATACGCTTTTATATATAAATCTTTAAAAATATGTGTGTGTGTATCTATATATATATAAAAGATTTGGTACAACCCGCAATTGCAGTTTCAGGCATCTACTAGGGTCCTAGAACATACCACACCTCCTGTGGATAATAGGGGTATTGTATTCATAATGGATGAATTTTATGGTATGTAAATTATGCCTCCCGAGGCTGTTAGAACAAAAACAAATTACCACCTCAGAGTATAAACAGTTTACAATATTCTAGGCCCTATTCTGATTTTATTTGTATAGTTTCTTCCCTTGATATTTACAGTTTTTCCATTTATCCACGCAGATCACATATGAATCACTTATTCAAAGAAATATAGAGAAATGGCATTTCTTTCTCTTTTTTAATATCTGTTTGGTTTAACGCTAATTCACTTGGAAATTCCTAGAACGTATGCAATAAGGTATTGGTTAATAACAATATAAACCATGAATCAATTTTTGCAACTGCTACTTTGTTCTATGGTTTATTTTTCAACGAATGTCTTATAACTTTTTCATTTACACTTTACTGCCGTTTTATCAAATTCTTTAAAGCAGGTACCATCAAATTTAGCATATCATAACCAACTGGTAGGCTTTAGAAAAAGGAATACACAAACTGAAAAAACTCTATTTCATTAAACTCATGGCAGGGCCTAAAAATTTGTATTTTAAAGAGCTCCCAGCTGATTTTGACTTTTAACAAGATTCAAGAACTACCGCTTTAAACAGTGCATTCATAACTTTAATGTACATAAGAATCACCTAGAATTCTTAAAAGTCTTAAAATGTACATTGATTCACTACGTCTGGGGTGGGAAATTGAGCTTCTGCATTTATAGAAAGCTCCCAGATGATGGTAGTGGCAAACCTTTAAGATATGTTGGTCTCTTACTTCGTTAAATATTAAATATACTAATATAGTAAACATGGGACTTAAATACATTTGGCCTTCCCTTTAGCTAGGGTATAACTCCCTATTTATTCAAACTTCTTTTCTGCTTGCCATTAAAGCTTTTTTTTTTTTTCAAATACACATAACATCAAGCTAAAGTATTTAATGTGTACCACTGTAAATAAGTGTACATTTACTGTTTTATAATCTATTGTTAGCATACTTTTATGAGACTGATGCGCTGCCTACTGTGCTAAGAAGGCATTGTTAACATACTTTTAATTTAAAATTTGCAACTTTCCTAGATTCGATTGTTATGCCATTGAATTCTTGAGAATTTTCTAGGTATATAATTATCATTTACATTGTTATAATTTAATTTCATCCTTGCATATATCTATACCTTATTTTGTTCTACCTTTATACATTGGCTGACATTCCATGACAGACAGCATTATTTTGTTGATGCCTCTGCTTTTTTATTTTGGTTAATGTGGACTTTTAGTTACAAATATATAGGGAAAACCTTTTTATATAGGGAAAATATATTTCCTTTATACTTTTCAGAGTTGTCAGAAATGGTGTTGATTTTTATAAAATATTTTTAGAATATTTAAAAATATTGTGGGAACACCATGATTTTTACTACTTTTCTTTTTAATTTTATCAGATTATATAAATCCTTGGGAACAAGGACTCTACTAGATGTATTTTTGAAACTTCCCAGTGCCTAGAATAATACTTTCTCTATCCTAGGTCAATGAATGTTGGTTTAATTGATTTTACTGTTTTTCCTAATAATGAAATGGATTATGTTAACAGTTTCCCTTTCACAGAAGCAATCTTAAATTTCTATACTAAATCTCGCTTGGTCATGGCGAATATTTTTTTTTAAATGTTGAACACCTTTTAATGTGCATTCTATCTCATTACTTTATTTAGAATTTTTTCATCTGTGTTCATCAACAAGATTGGCTTTCATTTTTATGTTCCAGTCATATCAAATACCGTATCTATCTGCCTCACAAAATAAAACAGTATCCTTCAGTATTTAGTAGCTATTTATATGATACAGGTATTATCTGCTGAAAAATATTCACCAGTGATTCCAGCAAATTTTCTTGTGTTTCCTACTGCAACTGACTTATTCAAGGTATTTAGTGTACTGTTCTAAATTTTTATTGTCTAGTTTCTAAGTCTGTACAAAAAAATTAACCATTTCAAAAGTTCTCATCTTAGAGGGGAGGGGGTTGGCGGGATGGGGTAACTGGGTGATGGATATGGGGGAGGGTTGTAACGAGCACTGGGTATTATATAAGACTAATGAATCACAGACCTGTACCTCTGAAACAAATAATACATTATATATCCAAAAAAAAGGTTCTCCGGACGCCTGGGTGGCTCAGTTCCCTGCTTTTGGCTCAGGTCATGATCCCAGGGTCCTGGGATCAAGCCCCGCATCAGGCTCCCTGCTCAGCGGGAAGCCTGCTTCTCCCTCTCCAGCTCCCCCTGCTTATGTTCCCTCTCTCACTCTCATTCCCCCCCTCTGTCAAATAAATAAATAAATTCTAAAAAAAAAAAAAAAAATTCTCATCTTAATTTTGTCTACATTATTACTGTTTTCTTAGATCTTTTTGAGATTAATTAGTCCATCACATATTTTTTTCTCATTGAAATAGGCATATAGAGTTGAATAAAACTTAGCTTTGTCAGCCTTAAGAGTTGAATAATTGGTAATTTTTAAAAAAATGTTTTCAAGCAGTCTAGCTTTCTGTAGTATACATTTATCTTTATCATGTTTGAAAATATGCTATGTTTTGCTACTCGTTTGTAATCTTATTGCACTATAAGGATGCTGTATGTAAAATTTATGCTGAAAGTATTTATGAAGAAATGGTGTGTATTTAAAGTTAAATAAAGCATATATGCCTACTATTTCCATTTCATTCTTTAAAAAATATATTTTATTAGAGAGCAATTAACTTTTGGTACAGTTGAATTGAAATCCTGATAGTGAGATATTGTCACCTACTCAAGTGTTCTTGGTATATAGCTCTTGCATTTATTAGGTTTTGTTTCCCATGTTTTCCTGTTATGTAATCTGGAACACTTCTGCTGGCATATAAGCAGCACAGTGTATAAGACATATACCAATTTTGCAAATGAAATTTTTGGATAAATACTTTATATATCTTCACTGTATATGAATTGGAAATTATTTTACAGTGATCATGTACAGGAAAACAGTATTTGCCTGTATAAATAAGCCATGCTATTTTAGTTGAGGATAATTTCTCAATACGCAAAAACATTCTAAAAAGTAAAAAAAAAAAAAAATTTAGAAATTTATCTTGTTTGAGCTATATTTTCAATAAAATAGGTAGAGTGAGGTGCACAAATCATTATTCTATGTATTTCATGCTAGGTTCTTCAACCACAATACGAAAACTTCTGATGCAGGATAAATTTCGGAACACATATTTGGAAAAAATGGAGTGGCAAATGTAATTTATTCTACCTCTGATTTTTAATTATTGTAAACAGAAAAATAAAGGAAATGAAGTAAATCACTCACAACAAGAACATCAAACATTACAAACAATAAACTTTCATAAGTTGGTGTTCTAACACAGGGCTCCACACAACCTTGATTCTGTGCATTGAAGCCTGCTGGCATGATGCAGAGAGCAAAACAGCTCTAAATGAGCAAAACATAATTAGCTAAAAATGTCTACCTCAGACGCACTTGGGGAAATAGGGGTGGGCTTCAATGTTGCTAGTAAGAGATAACAAGGGCTTTCTTCTATGGTCCATCTATGGGTAAATTACCAGATCTTCTTCATGCCTCACTTAAGGGGTAAAGGGGAGGATCTGGCTGCCCAAACACCTGGCAGGGATGTATCTGATGACTGAGACCTCACTTTTTCTCAAATCCATTTTTCATCAGCAAATGACACCTGCAACCCTTTGAAGGATAATCCATATTTTCTCCCACTTGAAAAGACAGCTAGCTGGAGGGAAGGAGATGAAAACACCATCCCAGGTTTAGATCTGAAGCACACCAGCCTTTGGATTAAATAGACATTTAAGAATTTTATATTACCAGTTTAAAATATATTTATAGGTTAATATAATCTAGAGATTTATATAATTGCAAACTATAAAATCTCAGGTAAGGAGGGATGCATTTGCTTCAGCTACAGCTCATTAGCCATGTTAGAGAAGCCACCTGTTATACTACAGCTAGAATTTCAGGTGTGTATTACATGGTAGGAGGATTTTCAATCCTCCTTTGGGATATGAATTTGAAAGGCTGCATTGGGTGAACAGAGGTGCCTGTTTCCTTTCCCTTCAGCTAAGAGGAAAACCTTGAACCAAGGTGAAGATACAAAAGTAGCAATCAGAGACAGTCATGCAAAATGTGGTTGAATACAGAAAATGGTCTGCTGCCTGGGATTCTCCTGAGGAGAGGAACACCTAACAAAACCACCAGAAAAACGGAAGGCTATTAAATCAAGCAGAACTAAAGTGAGATTCGATGGTGCAATAGTTTCAGTAGTGGGAGTTCGGAGAAGGTTACCACAAGAAAACCAAAACATGGATTTAGAACTAGGACACTATCAGATTGTTCTTGGCTTTTCTTTTGCCACTTAAATCCAAAATACCGTCCCAGGGAAAAAGAGAGGTTTTCCTGAACCTACAGGTCCAGGGTTCCACGTAAAATGATTTCAAGATTATTACTACTACCTCCTACCAAATAAATGCAAATTACTTCCACATGGATCCTGACTCTCTCCTTGAAAGCCTTGCTCTGCTTGTTGTTAGTTTCACTTTGCTTCAGGAAAGATGAAACTAACCATCAAAGTCATGAAGGATGAGAAATGTCAAGTTTGTTTGCCAAAAAAGTCTATCTGAAAACGATCACTTACAACATCTAATAAAGGTAACTAAAACCTAGCCCCTGTCTTTCATTGACTGAAAAAGTTCCACTATGGTAAAGTAAAAATGATTGTTTATATATAGCAATTTGTTATCGGGTCACACAAATTCCCAGGAGAAACAAACCAGAAAAGTAAGAAGCTGCCATGGTCTGAGAAAGAGACTAGAAAAGCGGCTATATTCCAGGATTCTATCTCAAAATTCCTGTCTGTTCTTAGAGAATATAGCAGTTTTGGTGAACAATGTAATGAAGTGAACATCAGGCAGGAAACACATTTATCACCAGAAAAGATCAACAGGGAATCTCAAGCTGAAAAGGAATTCTGAAGTGTTACACTAATTTAAGTAGCAACTACAACCAATAAGAGAAATAGAATGAGAATATACAGTGTGATAAATATAGGAGTCAAAAAACTAGCAGGTAAAGTGGTCAGAAAATTCTTCTAAGAGCTTATCAATCTTAAAACTATTTCCCTTGGAACTGTAACCTACAAACCTGCTTAAGTTTAAGAATATATTCATTTTTTTGCCTGTTTTCAAAACTACTCAGAATTTGGTTTCAAAAGTTTATCACTGACATATTAATTTGCTACCACTGTGTGAAAAAGATAAAATTTAAATATAAGCATATTTCTAAATCCATTATTATCTCAACTATAAATACACATTAAAATTTCCTTAATTAAATCTTTAGGACTTTAAATATACAGACTACCTGAAGTAGCCCTTGTTGAACTATTTGGCGGGGGAGGGGGAAAGGGAGAGAGAAAGAAAGAGGGAATCTTTTTTTTTTTTTTAAAGATTTTATTTATTTATTTGAGATAGAGTGCATGTGCACGAACCAGGGCAGGGGGTGGGCAGAGGGAGCAGGAGAAGCAGGCTCTCCATTGAACAGGGAGCCTGACTCAGGGCTCAATTCCAGGACCCTGGGATCATGACCTGAGCCAAAGGCAGCTAGCTGCTTAACTGACTGAGCCACCCAGGCACCCAGAGAGAGAATCTTAAGCAGGCTCCAAGTTTAGCTGCAAGCCCAACGCGGGGCACAATCTCACAACCCTGAGATCATGACCTGAGCCAAAATCGAGAGTCAGACTGAGCCACTTATGTGCCCCTGAACTATTTTTAATATATGGCTGAATACAAACAACTTTCAAAAAAAATTTTAACATCAGAAAAGCCTATAGTGGGAGCGCCTGGGTGGCTCAGTGGGTTAAAGCCTCTGCCTTCGGCTCAGGTCATGATCTCAGGGTCCTGGGATCGAGCCCCACATCAGGCTCTCTGCTCAGCAGGGAGCCTGCTTCCCCCTCTCTCTCTGCCTGCCTCTCTGCCTACTTGTGATCTCTCTCTCTCTGTCAAATAAATAAATAAAATCTTAAAAAAAAAAAAAAAGCCTATAGTTCAGAAAAAGGGGTAAAGCATAATTAGAAAGTTGAGTGCCCAAAGATTTTAACTCACACTAAAAAGGCATGTGATGCATAATCTCAAAGGTGACTGCTTTACTAAACTTTCTTTCCTTCCAGAGAGCTACCTATAGGACTCATCCTTGTCACTCTTCTCACACATTTTTAACACTATATATAAAGTTGCAAGAAACAGAGTAGTAATCACATATTACAAAATAAAATTCCCTCCACTTCACCATTGCTCAGGATGGAATGGCAACTTCTAAGCTCCCTGATGCTGGACCAGAAGCCAAAAGTTAATTTCCTTTCCAAATGGCAATTCTTAAATATATAGCTTAAAAGTCCTCTAAAGAGTATAGCACATAAAGGCAGAACAAATTTACATCATATTAGAAATATCCTACTTTGTTTTGCAAAGACAGCCTTTTTTAATGTTAAAATCATACTAAAGATGAAAAAAATAGTAATATGAAAAGAGATCTTCAATGATCCAAAATATACAGGAATAAATCTAATAAGGGATGAAGGGCAGATAGATAATAGATGAATATAGATATATAAAAATGTAACATTTTAGGGGCGCCTAGGTGGCTCAGTGGGTTAAAGCCTCTGCCTTTGGCTCAGGTCATGATCTCAGGGTCCTGGGATAGAGCCCTGCATCGGGCTCTCTGCTCAGCGGGGAGCCTGCTTCCTCCTCTCTCTCTGCCTGGCTCTCTGCCTACTTGTGATCTCTCTCTGTCAAATGAATAAATAAAATCTTAAAAAAAAAAAAAAGTAACATTTTACTGAAAAATACGAAAGACAACTTGAATAAACAGAATGAGCCACATTCCTGAAAGAGAAGGGGGTGACAGACTTTATCTTCCAAAAATGGCCACCAATTCCACATTACCAATGAAGTCTTCAAAACTTCAGCATTCCTCTCATGAAAGATGGGCCCTATATTCTTCCCTTCTATCTGAGGGACGCTTGTGACAAATAATGTTATTCAAATGCTGAAATTCTCCCAAACATAAGCCAATCAAAGTTCTCTTTTGATCCTTGGAGCTGAGCTACCCTGTAAGGAGGTCTGGTTCTCCTGTAGCAACCATGCTGAAGTGACTACACAGATACCTGGGGAGCCCTAGCTGTTGGGGCCTAGGCACCATTTACAATGAGGAAAGAACTTTCAGGTAATTCCAACCATCAGAGCTGTCTGGGCTGACACCAAATGAAGCAGCAACTAACTATCCCAACTGAGTCCTCATCAGACTGCAGATTCACAAAGCATGTTGTTTTTAGCCCTAAATTCCCAAGTGGCATTACACAGCCATTTTAATTAAGTGGGAAAATATTATTGGCATGTAAAGTACTGATTCATCTGTAAATTCAACAAATACAATTAACAACTAACAAAGTTTTTGAGAAAATCTGATAAAATGACTCTGTGGGGCTCATAATGCATTACATATAACAACTATGCCATAAATGAGGAGATGTTTTAGAAACCATAATGTCGCAAAACTTTGATATTTTGTGAGTAGTAGTACATTACTAATTGTAGGTAAGCTGCGAAAAGGTAAGGATGTATACTACTATCCCTGGTGCAAGTACTAAAAACATAATGCAAATAAGTATAGCCAAAAAGGCAAAAGGAAAATTGAAATAGAATTTTAAAAATATAGTTCAAATGATCCCAAAGTGAGGGGCGGGGGCAGGCAAAAAGGAGCATAAAAACAAAAAACAAGAGATGATAGAAAAGAAATAATAAAACAGTAAACCCAAACTTTACCATATCACTAATTATGTTAAACATTAATGAACTAAAAATCCAATCACAAGGCAGACTGTCAGAATGGATATTAAAACAATACCCAACTATATCCTGTCTATAAGAGACACAGTTTAACCATCAAGACAGGTTAAAAGTAAATGAATGAAAAAGGATATATCATACCACTTCTATAAGCATAAGAAATCTGGAATGGTTATATTAATAGTAGATTAAATAGATTTCAAGACAAAATTTATATAGGATATAAAGAGAGACATTTTATATACATTAAAGGGCATTTCATCAGGTGGACATAATGATCATAAGTATGCCTGTGCCTAACAACCTAGTCAAAATAAACAAAGTTAAATTTATAGAACTAAAAAGGGACTAGACAATTCTATAACTATATTGTGATTTTAACCTCTCTTATTAACTGGCAGAAGAGCTAGACAAAACATCAAATAAGACATATCTGGGGATGCCTCTGTGGCTCAGTTGGTTGAGCATCTCTTAGTTTCAGCTCAGGTCATGATGTTAGGGTTGTGAGATCCAGCCCCACATCAGGCTCCAAGCTCAGCACAGTCTGCTTGAGATTCTCTCTCCCTCTCCCTCTGCCCCTCCACTCACTTGCCCTCACTCAAGCACATGTACACACTCTCACTCACTCTTCCTCTCCCCAATTTAAAATTTAAAAAAAAACACAGACATATCTGGCCTTTCCTTAATTAGTATTTATAGAACATCACACCTAACAACAGCAGAATAGATATTCTTTTCAAGAGCACAGGCTATGTTTAACAGGGCAGAACATATTCTGAGCTGTAAAACAAGTTTCAATAAATTCAAAAAGAGAGATGCCTGGGTGGCTCAGTCAGTTAAGCATCCGCCTTTGGCTCAGGTCACGATCTCAGGGTCCTGGGATCAAGTCCCATATCGGGCTCCTTGCTCAGCAGGGAGCCTGCTTCTCCCTCTGCCTGCTGTTCCCCTTGCTTGTGCTCTCTCTCACTGATAAATAAATAAATAAAATCTTGAAAAAAAGTGTAAGGGAATATTATAAAAACTTTTATGCTCATAAATTTAGGAATCTAGATGAAACGAGAAAATTCCTTGAAAGACAGAAATGATCTAAAGTGACCCAAAAAGGAACAGATAACTCAAATAACCCTATATCAATTAAAGAAATTACATTCATAATTTAAAAACTTCCCTTAAGGAAAACTTAAGACACAGATGGGTTCCCTGATATAGTCTATCAAATGTTTAAGAAAATAACAAAATCAATTCTATAAACTCTTTCAGAAAATAAAGAAGGGAACAATACTTAATTCATTTTATAAGGTCAGTATTGTCCCAGTATCAAAGCAGACACAGACATAATAAGAGAATTATAGACCAATGTCCCTCAAGAACATAACATAAATTGCAAAAATCCTTAACAAAATGTCAGCAAATTGAATCCAATGGTATATACAGAGGAAAATTCATCACAATCAAGTGGGGCTTAACCTGGGAATGCGAGGTTGATTTAACTCCTAAAAATCAATTTGCCACACTGAAATAAAAGAGAAAATGAACACAATCATTTGAATAAATGCAGAAAAAGCATTTGACAAAATTCAATACTCTTTTCATGATTAAAGGCAGATAACTTCCTCAACCAGATGAAAATTGACAGCTAAACTGTACTCAATGATGAAAGTCTTTGTTTTCTAAGATCAGGAACAAGGCAAAGATGTCTATTCTCACCACTTCTATTTAACAGTATATTGGAGTACCTAGCTAACGCAATAAGGGGAAAAACAAATAAAAGGCATATGGGTGAAAATTTAAGAAAAACTCCTTATTGACAGATGACATGATCATGCATGTAGTAAACTCTAAGGAATCTTCAACAAAACTACTAGAATTAATAAATTAATGTAGCAAAGTTCTAGGGTGTAAGGTTAATACACAAAATTCAACTGCATCTCTAAATACTAGCCATGAACAATTAGAAGATAAAAATTTTTTTTATAATAAAATGAAAAATAATATACTTAAGAATAAATTTAATGAAAGATGTGCAAGATCTATATACACTGAGAACTACAAAACGCTGTGAAGAGAAATTAGAGACAACCTAAATAAAGAGAAATACCGTGTCCATGGTTTCGTGTTCATTGGCTTCAAAAACTTAATACTGTTCAAACAGCTAATCTTCCAAAATTTACCTTTAGAGGGTACCTAGATGGCTCAGTTGGTTAAGCAACTAACTCTTGGTTTCGGCTCAGGTCATGATCTCAGGGTCCTGAGATCCGGCCCTGTGTCAGGCTCCACACTCAGTGTGGAGTCTGCTTGTCCCTCTTCCTCTGCTCCTTCCCCCGCTTGCATGCTCTCTTTCTCTCATAATAAAAAGCAAATCTTGAAAAAACATTTATCTTTAGAATCAGTGTAATTCCAACCAAACAACTAATTTAAAAATTCATATGGAAAGACAGAAGATCTAAAATAACGCAAAATAGTTTTGAAGAACAAAGTTGAAGGACTTACACTACCTGATTTCAGAACTTATTACAAAGTTACAGAAATCAAGATGGTGTGGTATTGGCATAATGATACAGAGACAGACATAAAACAAGAGAGTCGAGTCCAAAAATAGACCCAACCTTACACGTCAACTAATTTTGAACAAAGGGGCGAAGGTAATAGAGTGAAAGGGTTTTTTCAACCAGTGGTGCTGGTACAATGAGATAACCAACCACACGGAGAACAACAAACCGTGATGTGTATCTCACAGTACAGACACAATTAATTCAAAGTTGATCACAGATCTAAATATAACAGCTAAAAAAAAGCCCTATATGTCTAACAATAGGGGACTGGTTAAATAATGGAATGTCCATCCAATTAAAATGATGTGAACAATATACATGTGTCTTTTTAAAAAATTTTTTATTTAAATTGAATTAAGTTAACATATAGTGTATTATTAGTTTCAGGGGTAGAATTTGGTGATTCATTAGCTGCAAACATGTGTCCTTACTGATGTATGAAGATGTACTCAATGTTGGTATTTTTCCCCTTTAAAGCATACTAATGCCGGTACCTTTCACTTGTACAAGTTATGATACAAACAGTAACTAATAACTACCGTAACAGTTAGATTTCTATCATTAGAAGAAAAAGAATTAATCACTCCTGCCCTGTTTTACACCACTTTGGCATATGAGGCTATATTTTCTGTTTAATTCTTATGTAATAATAATAAATAAAAAATAACCTTTGGACTCACTATTACCACAAAATACTCAGTATTATCACAAAAGATCTGACATGGGCAACTATTTCATTTCAAAAGAGCTCTGACACACAAATTTAATCAGTTATTTTAATAATTTACTGACAGTCTGCTCTGTGATAAAGGAGTAACAGAAGGTTCTGGTATATACTTTCTAGGTTTTCTAGGTATTATTTGGGCCTCGGTTCCTTACCTATAAAAGGAAAATGGCTGGGTGTGGAATTAGGTCATTTCTAGTTCTAAGGAAGAGTAATCTATTAAAAATCTGTCAACACTTTCAAAAATTACAGAACTGGCAATTGCAAAGTGCCCAGAAATAAACCTGTGTCAAAGAATCTGGTATTCCTTATAAATACTCACTTTTAAAAAAAGGACTAGGATCCTTATTAAATCCTGGTGAATTTAAACCTAGGGAACATTCACTGTAACATAAAATGGAAATTCAATCTGTCAAGGAGACTAACAAAGGCAGGAATCACAACTGAAAAGTGATATATCCTCAATGGTTTCCTAGTTGCTAAAATTTAAAGTCAATTATCTTACTTGAAGACAGTGAAAATGTATGAGCATCTGTCATTATAACCACATCAGCATCAGGTAAAAAGATGTCTAATAGTCCTACCACTACAGGTAATTTCAAACAGGAAAGAAAAATATACTACTAGTCATTCAAGGCTAATAATTTGTTGTGCCTACTTTAAAATAATAATGTTTCCCAATTCAACTAGGTTCATATATTCAAATCAATTCATTTATAAAAATGAACTACATCTTGCTTCTCCACTTAACAAACAGTACCAAGTCTAACAAATTTACCCTGCAATTAAGCATATCTTAATTCAAAGAGAGTAAATAATCTACGTAAAATGCTTGTAAACTTCACCATAAAGAAAGAAGATTTGAGTTTTACTTGTTTCATGCCAAATCAAAGAAAACAAGTTAAATATAGGCGCACCTGGGTGGCTCTCAGGGTCCTGGGATCAAGTCCCTCAGGCTCCCTGCTCAGCAGGGAGTCTGCTTCTCCCTCTGCCCCTGTCCCCTGCTAGGGCTTTTTCTCTCTTAAATCAATCAATCAATCAATCAATCAATCTTAAAAAAGTTAAATACATACACACATGAAATGTAACTCATTTATTAAATCTTAGGAGAATAGCCAATTTTTCATAATCAAGTCAGTATTTTGCTGTCTGAACATTCTTCTGTGCAGTTGTCTTCAGAAGTTACACAATGAAAATAACTTGTAGTATGATCCTGTACCTTGGTGCCTCATTTTTAAGTTAAATTATAACCCAAGCCAAACTGAAATACAAGCAACTGGCCCAAGCAAATTGCATTAGATGGGAAAATAAAACTACCATCAAGTCTGGCTGGAGATGGTGGTAATGAGATATGGTGCTGAAACATACAAGACACAGCCAGACCAAACAAAGCTGAAACAAGGGAAAGGCTCCATCCGACTGCTATTTAGACTCCACAGTGTCTCACTTATGTATTCTACAAAGCAACTACTCAGAGAAGAATGCATCTCTTATTTTCTAGCAGAAAAGGAAATGATTCTTTATCTGCCAATAGCAAGGGATTTCTTAAACAGTTTCCCTGACCCTGTTTCCCTTAGTCATTTGTAAAAGTACATTTTTATTAGGGTCTTGTTTCTTTACTGAAGAGGGAATGGGGAACTAGAGAAGTGTCTTCAAGATCTACATAGGCTTTTTAGTAATTTGTATCAATTAGCCAATTTAAAGCTTCGCCCAGGCATCAGGATTCCAGTATTAAAGTTCAGATGACCTTCTCAGTCCAAATGCAATGACTGATAGACATTTTCTCCTCCTTCAATACTCCTTTGATTATATTCCCTTCAGTCTAGAGATCTAAGGCTATATTGTAGGAGGATTTAAAATATGTAAGAATATTACATTTTCAAAAACACAAGGCTATACCAACTGAATCACAATAATAACAGTTCTGCAAAGTTTTGGTCAGCCTGCATTTTCTAGGTTTAATTATGTATATTACACTTAAAAGTAAACTAGTTGTACTTTTGTCTCATGTGTAAAATTACAATTTTACATATTAGAATCAAGGACTTATGCATTTTGTTATCTTCTTCAAAAACTAATTCCGATTTTTAGTGAGTCAGCATAAGTCCAGAATGCTGTTTTTTGGTTTCGGCTCAGGTCATGATCTCAGGGTCCTGGGACAGAGCCCCACATCAGGCTCTGCACTCAGCAGGGAGCCTACTTCTCTGCCTCTCGCTCCCTCTCCCTCTGCTCCTCCCCCCTCAAATAAATAAATAAATCTTTTTTAAAAAGTGAATTTTACTAACACTTCACTCAATAA
The DNA here is from genome assembly GCA_028534135.1 of Potos flavus. NCBI lineage: Eukaryota > Metazoa > Chordata > Mammalia > Carnivora > Procyonidae > Potos > Potos flavus. The sequence continues at coordinate 36,520,276 of CM052891.1, read as the reverse complement.
TAAAGCCTTTGAAGATTAGAGTATACAGTTATACTACAATCCTTAGCGGTAGGATCCCTGACTCTAGAAGTGACACTTGGATAGAGAGATGGATCTTTTCCAAAGAACTCTAATTTCTTCCACAACTCTGTGAGTTACAGTCTGGGGGGGGAATAAAAGTAAAACAATTCTATCACATGTAGAAGCTACTAGTGTGAGTTAGGAATGGCATGAATGAAATTACTACCAGGTAGAATGGTCAGCAAACTCTTCCCTAGGGTCCAGGCCACTGTCCAAGTTGACTACCCTCCCAGTTTGATGGGGTACTGCACTGCTTAGGAGAGAGAGGGAGATCAAACAGGAGGACTAGGAAAGGGAGGCAGCAACAGTGTAACAATGTGGTGTTAACATTTAATCCCACTGTATATAACACACAGTCTCTTCTCCCTTGAAGACAATCCTTTCCTAGCACATGTAGCAAAAATTTCCACCTGAGATGGCTAATGGTTATTTATGCCTTCCCAAAGTTCTTTCTCATCTTATTCTGATAAATAGACCCATCCTCTACTATCCAAAACACTTCTTTTTTTTTTTTTTTTTTCCAAAAAGACTTCTTTGGAAATTTTAAAATTGAAGGTAGGAAAGATCTCCTTTCCTCTTTGGTTAAAGAGCTAGAAGACTGGGGTGCCTGCGTGGCTCAGTCGGTTAAACAGCTGACTCTTGGTTTCGGCTTGTGTCATGATCTCAGGGTCGTGAGACTGAGCCCCACGCCTGGCTTCACACTGAGTGTGGAACCTGCTTAAGATTCTCTCTCTCCCTCTCCCTCTGCCCTCCTCCCCCCGCAGTTCACACACATGAGCTTTGCTCTCTCTATTAAAAAAAAAAAAAAAAAAAAGAGGAAGAAGAAGAGCTGTAAGAATGTGTACTGAGCTTGCCTCGGCCATGTGGAAAAAAAATAATTCCGGAAAATAAACACAATTTGAAGAGAAAGGAAACAAGGATACAGGATAATAGGGGCACCTGGGTGGCTCAGTGGGTTAAAAACCTCTGCCTTCGGCTCAGGTCATGATCTCAGGGTCCTGGGATCGAGCCCCGCATCGGGCTCTCTGCTCAGTGGGGAGCCTGCTTCCCCCTCTCCCTCTGCCTGACTCTCTGCCTGCTTGTGATCTCTCTCTCTCTGTCAAATAAATAAATAAAATCTTAAAAAAAAAAAAAAAGAATACAGGATAATATTCAAGTCTTACATTTCACATATACATAAGGCTGGTTCTACTTTTGTCTTTAAGTCCAGTTATGTGAGCCAACAACTCTTTTCTGGTAGTTTGAGTTGAACTTTTATAATCCAAGAGACCCAGGTCATATACCAACCTTTACTAGATGCTCATTTTCATCTGTGTAAAAATATTACCTTTTGTATCTCCCTCCCTTCCCATATCATAAACATTTTAACTTGCTCCTCAAGGCACCTGGATAGCTCAGATGGTTGAGTGTCTGCCTTTGGCCCAGGTCATGATCCCAGCATCCTGGGATCGAGACCTGCATCGGGCTTCCTGCTCAGCAGGGGAGTCTGCTTCTCCCTCTCCATCTGTGTTCTCTCCTTCTTGCTTACTCTCTCTCTTTCTCTCAAATAAATAAATTACAAAAAAAATCTTTAATTTGCTCCTCAAGCCCCTCAGAGATGGCACTGTTTAAAATAATCATTTTCAGCGGCACCTGGGTGGCTCAGTCGGTTAAGCGGCTGCCTTTGGCTCAGGTCATGATCCCAGGGTCCTGGGACTCCCTGCTCAACGGGGAGCCTGCTTCTCCCTCTCCCTCTGCTGCTCCTTCTGCTCTCTCGCTCGTGCTCTTTGTCTCTCGATAAATAAAATCTTAAAAAAAATAATAATAATCCCTGACATTTAATCTTTCATCACTGACCTTACATTATACGCTACCATGGACACAAATCAGTAGCTCTTTTATCAAGAACTCCCCTCATCTCTCCCAAAACTACTTCCCTTCCCTGGTATGCAAGCCTTAAACTTGGTCAGCAAAGGACAAGTGGTCATAGCTAGGTTAATAACGCACTATTAAAAATATATCCATGATAGTCATTTCAAAGGTGCAAAAAAGAAAGGCAGCTTTATTGAAATGTGTTCCTGCTTTTAAGATTCTTAGGACAGAAACAATCTAACATCAACTTTCGAGCTACTTGGATTTGAAACTACTTCTGGTTTTGTTTTGGTGGTGTTTTTGCTCAGAAATCTGAAGAAAGAATCTAACCATTCCCTATATAGCAAATCCTAAGGAAGCTGTGAAAAATTATAGCCTTTTCAGAGAGTTTAATTTCACCACACATAAACAAAAATAAATCGTTTTGCTTGTTCAGGAGTTATTAAGTATCATCTGATGAGAATATAACTGCTACTGCCAAAACTTGCGAATCTATCATATTCTAGTAAAAGACTACAGCTCCTTTCTGCTATCCCGGTTACTGAGCAAGAGCCATTTTTTGCATTCTTTCTTGTCATTCTCTTTTTAGAGATGTTGGGTTGAAATTCTAATGTGTTCTAATGCAGACCATATCCTCACTTAGGCAGTCTAACAGCTGAATAAAGCCTGACACAGTGTTCATCAATTATTAATACTAGCAGAAACCATTAAAGAGTCTAGTACAACATCAATAAATTAGCTGAACAAATGAAATAAATGAATAGTGAGAGCCTTTGATGTGCAATTTTCATGGGAAAGATTGTTACCTTCATTTTTCAAAAAGGAAAATTGATACACAGAGAAGTTAACAAATTTGCCTTGGGTCAGAGAATAAATGGCAGAACTGGGACTGGATTAAAGTCTGCCGGACTCTATAGTATGTGTTCTTTTTTCTATACTAGGCTGCTCTCTCTGAACTCTGAAGTTCTATGAAGCAGCAATTACAAAGCTGTCCCTTTATACTTCCTTAGAACCCCTTTGACCACAATTACATTTCACAGAATTCTCCTTTTTATTATAAATCACTCCTTTTGGCAAGCCTATGGAGTAAGTTAAGGGGAATATGCGGTGAGGACATGAAGGGAGAGTTAATGGGGACCGCCCACAAAAGTTCTACTTTTAGAAATGCTATTCTATTATATATAGATCAGCCTACTTTAGGAGTGCTCAATTTTGGTTTCATTAAGTATGTATGTATTTCAGAGCCAGAACTATATTTAAGAAACCCATTGTATATTTTTCCAGCATCTGGTCACAAGAATATTTCAAAGAAACCAAAGTTCTTTGTTTCATTAATATATGCCCCTCCTCCCCCAACTATCTTCCAGCCAGTTATTATTCATTAGTTGGGAGAGAGCATTTCTCAGAAATCTGGTTAAGGAAAACTTTAAAAATACAACAAAAATTACAAATATAACAAAAACCATTTAGTTTCTGAGCTGTTTCTATGCAAGGATAGGACAGTCTGTTTCCTTTCACCTTTATCTCCATGCCACTTGTTACACAGTAGGTGTTTGTTGAAAGGCTTTTCTAATGTGAACCTAGTTAGAAAACAAGGTTTATACAATATTTCTCACTGAGTTCTAAGATGGAGTAACCTTAATAAAGGTAAGAGAAATCCTAAAATAATGTTTAAAAAATATTTATGTAGTTAATGGGAACAAGAAAATCCCTTGCAAACTATGGCTTCCTCCAAAAAGAGTATCACACAAATGGAAGACTTACCAAATACTGATAAAATGGAGTAGTAAAAAAGGTTCTAGATCTGTTATTTGTTGTAAAGAAACATGTATACCCATAAGTTTTCAGAAACTAATGTTAAATGTTGCATTTCAATGATCTAAAGTCTTTTTTGAAGACAAAAATGTTGTCAAGCCTACCCATTCTCTTACCCTCTATTTTCCCTTCCTTTTTTTTTTATGTTTTCCCAAGCTATAAGCAATACATCAATCTTAATGTATTAAGACCAGAATGTATTAATAGCACAGAAAAAGTTGGTCCTGACAGAGAGACATTTTATTTTTGAAATGAGAAGAAAGAGCTGCTGTGCAGGTGCTACATGTCACCAATCCAAAGAGGTTTTGCTCTTTGGCAGCACATTTAAGAAAAACTTGTATATTGTTAGTTACAATGATTTCTAGGTCTTTCTTGTTCAACAAGGAGCACCTACCTGCCAACATTTCAAAAATGATAAAATGACATTCAGGACATAGAAGACAGGCTAGTTGTCAAAAGAGAAAAGAAATCTGATGCCAGCATGACAAAGGCTTTTTATTTTGGAAGATATGTAACAACCATATTACTGGAAACGAAGCTGAGAAGGGGACATTATCCAATATGAACTGTTTTACTTGGATTAAATGCCATAAAACTTTTGCAATGTGTCTTCTGGGATACCTCAAAGTAAAATCAACAAGAGTTTCCTACAGGAAAAAGAATGGTCCCACAGAATGGATAGTCTCACTTTACAGAGTACCATAAAAAGTTTGGTCTATTTTTTAAAGGAGGCTATTAGAAAACAGGTCTTACATCTGTGCGAGTAACTTAGTTGGCAGATTACTGAAATGTAACTAACCATGTGGACAAGATTTATGTGGGAGCAGTTATTATACATTTAATAAACTGTGGTAAGTTAAAGATGTATACTATAAACTCTAAAATAACTTCTAAAACAACAAAGCATAGGTTTATAGCTAAAAAGACAACAAAAAACATAAAATGAAGTAATAAAAATACTCTAATCCATATAAAAATGTTGATACACTGTAAGTCATCAAAATTAAGAACTTCTCTTCAAAAGACTCTGTTAAGAGAATGAAAAGATATTACCAACTGACAGAACTTATTTGAAAATCATATAGCTGATAAAGGATTTATATTGAGAATAAAAACCTCTCAAAACTACAGTAAGATACCACCGCATACCTATTAAAATATCTAAAATTTAAAACACTGATCATACTAAGGATCAGCAAGAATGTAGAGGGACTAGAATTCACACATTGTTGGAAATGTAAAATGGTAAAAACATTTTGGAAAGCAGTTTAACTTAAAAAGTTATACATACCTTACCTTATTATCTGGCCATTCACTCCTGGGTGAAATGAAAACATACATCCATACAAAGACTTAGACATGGATGTCCATAGCAGCTTTATCTGTAATAGCCCCCAAACAGAAATAACCCCAAACTATGGTAAATTCTTACATAGACTACTATTAAGCAATAAAAACTAATTTATTATTGATTTATACAACATGGATGTATTTCAAAATAAATACGCTAAGTGAAATAAATGAGATAAAAAGAGTACATCCTATATGATTCTGTTTACATTAAATTCTAGAAAATACAAACCACTCGACAGTGACCAGAAGCCTAGAAATGGTGGGGGAGGTAATGAGCTACAGAAGGGAAAGATTACTAAGAGACAAAGAAATCTTTTAGTGGTGATGAGTATGTTCAGAATCTTGACTGAGGTGACAGTTTCATGAATGTATACATATATCAATCTTATCATATTATACAAATTAAATATGTGTAGTTTGCAAAGGAAACAGTCAACAAAACCAAAAGACAACCGACAGAATGGGAGAAGATACTTGCAAATGACTATCAGATAAAGGGCTAGTATCTAAAATCTATAAAGAAATTATCAAACTCAATACTCAAAGAACAAATAATCTAATCAAGAAATGGGCAGAAGACATGAACAGACATTTCTGCAAAGAAGATATCCAAATGGCCAACAGGCACATGAAAAAGTGCTCAACATCACTCAGCATCAGGGAAATACAAATCAAAACTACAATAAGATACCACCTCACACCAGTCAGAATGGCTAAAATTAACAAGTCAGGAAACGACAGATGTTGGCAAGGATGCGGAGAAAGGGGAACCCTCCTACACTGTTGGTGGGAATGCAAGCCAGTGCAGCCACTCTGGAAAACAGTATGGAGCTTCCTCAAAAAGTTGAAAATAGAGCTACCTGGCGACCCAGCGACTGCACTACTGGGTATTTACCCTAAAGATATAAATGTAGTGATCTGAAGGGGCACGTGCACACCAATGTTTATAGCAGCAATGTCCACAATAGCCAAACTAAGAGCCTAAATGTCCATCGACAGATGAATGGATAAAAAAGATGTGACACACACACACACACACAC
>CM052891.1:36498484-36513656 GCA_028534135.1 Potos flavus | reverse complement strand
CAAGTATTGGCAAGGAAGTGGAGAAAAATGAACCTTGTGCACCACTGGTGGGAATGTAAACTGGTGCAGCCACTGTGGAGTGGAAAACAGTATGGAGATTCCTAAAAAAATTTAAAATAGCAATACCATATGATCCAGTAATTCCACTACCAGGTTTCTACCCAAAGAAAACAAAAACACTAAACTGAAGAGATACACGCACCCTTAAGTTTATTATAGGATTATTTATGATAGCCAAGGTATAGAAGTAACCCAAGTGTCCATTGATAGATGAATGGATAAAGAAGATGACATATATATATGAGGGAATATTAGTCAACCATAAGAGGGAAAGAGAGAGAGCGAGAGAGAGTGCGCTTACCATTTGGGACAACATGGATGGACCTAGAGGGTATTATGCTAAGTGAAATAAGTCAGAGAAAGACAAATACCACATGTGGAATTATATGTGGAATCTTAAAAACAAAACAAATGAATAAACAAACAAACAAAAAGCAGAAACAGACCCATAAAAAAGAGAATAAACTGATGGTTGCCAGAGGGGAGAAGGGTAGAGGTTTGGGCAAAATGGGTGAAGGGGAGTAGCTTCCAGTTATGGAATGAAGAAGTCACAGGGATAAAAGGTACAGCATAGGGAATACAGTCAATGGCATTGTAATAGCGGATTGTAAGATGAAAGATGGTAGCAACACTTATGGTGGGCATAGCATAATGCATAGAGTTACCAAATTATTATGTTGTACACCTGAAACTAATGTAACTCTGTGTGTCAACTATACTTCAATTAAAAAAAATCTAAGTAATCTTAACCTGTTTTCTAAAAGGGTACAAACTTTCTGTTGTAAGATGAATAACTCTGAGGATCTAATGTATAACACGGTGACTATAGTTGGATAACTGAGAGAACTTAAGCATTTTTACCAAAAAAGGAAAAAAAAAAGGTATGAGGTGATGGACATGTTAATTAATTCAATTGTGGGAATCCTTTCACAATGTGTACATAAACCAAATCATCACATTGTACATTTTAAATATTTTACAATTTTATTTGTCAATTATATCTCAATAAAGCTGAAAAGAAAAACCTTCACCTGTTTTCATTAATCACATTGTTGGCATTGGTATGCTGAGTTCTGTGTATGTACTGTGGAATGAAATAAATGCATACTTCTGTGATGTTTTACTTCTGTCATTTCTGCTGTCACTGAAAACAGGATTCTCAGTGTGAGAAAGAAGATACTAGTCTAAAATCAGAGTTTTAGTAATTTTGATTTGACACATCAGTATGAACTCTGATATCATTTTATTTTAAAAAGATCTGTCTACTGAAAGAATGAGCCTTAGAAACAATGACCAATCCAAAAGGAATGAGTACCTCTATTGTCCAGGGGACCCTTGGGAAATGCACAGGATAAGTCTGGAACATTTTATCATATCTACATTACTAGGTTTATGTTGAAAGTACTCAGAAGCCCAGTGCAAAACAGTCTAATTTATATAGCAGTAAAGACAATAACTGCAATGAAGTGAAGATATCAAATATTTTTAAATCCGTAAATTAATATTAATTGGTTGCTGGAGGATGCTAGTAAGCCAATTCATCATTTTTAAAACAGATAAAGGGAACAAATCATCCATTTATCCTACCTTTCCTATACAAACTATATCAATCAACAGGCAATCAAAAAGAAGACAAAGTTTCACTTTACAAAAGTACTTCAGCTAATAAATGAAGAGGGATAACAGAATATCACCATTGTGCAAACCTTAGCAAATCAATGAATGTAGGCATGAATCATCAATATCTACTAATATCACAAAGGTGAGACAACCCAATATTATGAGCCTTTTTTTTTTTTATTATGAGCCTCTTGATTAACTATACACCACTACCCAGTAAAGCAGTCATGCCCATCCATGAAAAAAAGAAAAAAGAAACAAACAAACATGAATGGGATCAAACCTCTAGATCCAACTACTAATGAACAGAAGACAAAATAGAACAGAACAGCATGCTAAACCAGATGGACACAACTAGAAAATCTCAGGAAACTCTAAGACAAAGCCACCTAGATTCCTTAAAATTAAATTCTAAGGAGGAAAAAAAGGGAGAAAGAAGAAGGAACCACTCCCTTGACGTGGGTATTCTCAAGGTACTCTACCCTTTCCTCCTTGGTGACCTCATCCACTGTATTAAGCTATAAACCTTATGACTGATGACTAAATCTCTCCAACTGATACCACAGAGGTGACATGTCTATAGCCCAGCCCCATCATGAGTTACAGATTCATAGTACTAAACGGCATCTTAGAGATCATCAGTCTAACCACCTATCTAATATATTCATCTAATGCAAACAAGGTCACTTTCTTCTTCAAAAACTCCGAACAAACAAAACTAAACTGAATAAAATACAAGTTTCTTATCCTAACACTCAAAGCCCAATTTGTTTCTAGTCTTGCCTCTCTTCTCTATTACATACATTCTTTGCCACTGCCAAACTAGGCAATAGCTATTCCCAAGTCTACATGCCCTTGCCTGATTTGTTTCCCTGCCCCCCCTCATACTACTTCCATTAGCTGACATAGTCCCATAATGGGACTAGGAATAGTTTTCTTTTCTGCTTTATATTCCTATATATAATAATAATGGTAAATGATCAACATTTCTGTGGTATCTTTGACACTGAAGATACAGTATAAAATACCACTTGTTAATACCTAGGTAGCTCTAATTCATCTCTGGCCCATATCTCCTGAACTCTCTCTCATTTGGTAAATATAGGCAGCCTATACAAAGTTTAAATAATTAACCTGTGTAATTTTTGAAGTTATAAACTCTAGGCATGCTAGAAATGAGACAGTAACTTTCACATACATAAATTTAAGATTAGCTTTTCTGTCTCTGTGAAAACTCACTTACTTTGCCTAAGAGCAAAAGACTCACCCATAATCCTTGCAAGACGTATTTTGCTTGCAGTTATTCTCAATATCTACCTAACTCTCATTTTTAAATGAGATGAAAGTGTAACCAAGGTCTTTCGAACTTCATCAGAGTCACACTTTATACTGGAATTCGATTAAGGCAAAAACTTAAGTTCTTTAGCTTATACAAATTCAATTATGCACGGTTGGTAAAAAGTAACAAAACAACCATACAGTAAACTTGTATTTTCATACATTGTTGGTGAATGTAATCAGAACGATCTTAGGCAAAGACTCCTGGCTGCCATCCAATATCATCTTCTCCTTTTCCTAAGAAACAGAACTGCACTTTTTTTCAAGGGAGCAAGGCATTCAGCTAAAAGACTCTTTTGCAGCTAGTTGGCCAGGTGATCCAGTTTTGTCCAATGAAATACAGATGGAATATTGTGTGATTTTCAGGAAGGATCCTTAAAAGGAAACTAGTAACATGCTTTTCTTTGCCTCTAAGAGGGGTGACTGGGGAGACAGAAAATTGTATAAAATTCTGTATATTTTGAATGTCGACACATGTAAATGTCTTATTCTTTTTTTTAAAGATTTTATTTACTTATTTGAAAGACAGAGAAAGAGAGAGAGAGAGAGAACGCTTGTGCACAAGCAGGGGAGAGGGGCAGAAGGAGAAGCAGGCTCCCCACTGAACAGGGAGCCTGCCTCAGGACTCAATCCCAGGACCTCATGACCCAAGACGAAGGCCACCCAGGTGCCCCGTACTTATTCTTTTTTAAAAAACCACACATTAAAAAAGACTATAATAACTATAAAAAACTACTACAGGTTTAGTGAAGAAAAATGGCAATTTCAATCTTTTCAGAGTATCAGAAGAGATATTTGCTGTGGATGCCAAGTAAACTAGCTCAATAAACCAATTAGTATACCCATTCTAGAAGAAAGCAATAATTTTCTAAGGCAACACAACATTCTACTACTCTGAATCTTATGTGCTTTAAAAACATATTCTAAAAAAAAAACCAAAAACATATTCTAAATGAGTACATTTGGGTCCCGAACATGATAAAAAATAAACTTGAGCTATTTTCCCAGAATAAACTTAACACATGGAAATATATATTTCCCTGTATCTAGTTTAAGTTTAAATCAATCAATCTATGAAAGATTCTGTGAAAGATGTCTTTTTGGGGGGAGAGGTAAGTATCACAAACTTCCTTTTTGCAAGTTGAAGTCAACTTATTTACTGCATGAATATCAGAAAATTCACTAACAAAATAGTGTCAATGTAAAGAAAAACCATAAAACATATACGATCCTTCTTACTTAATCAAATAAATTAAAAATGTTGAGCAGTTGAAACAAAACAATTTTCCTAGCTATACTTTTTCTGATTAATCATATATTGAACTTTCTTTTTTAAAAAGAGGATTTTATTTTTAAGTAAACTCTACACCCAATGTGGGGCTCGAACTTAGAACCCTGAGATCAAGAGTCACATGTTCCGCAGAATGAGCCAGCCAGGCACCCCATATACTGAACTTTAATGCACTGAAATTTGGTTTATCCAGCACGCACAATACTGCAAAAAATTACAAAATGCAATGATACAGAACTTATAGTCCTATTGACAAGTCACAGCCCAGACAATTCAGAAGCCTAGATGACTTTAACTCCATCACTGCCCCTTTCTGGGTGGGACTGTCAGTTAGGTGGCTGGGTTCTATTACCAGCTCTACCACTCAGTAGCTTTCAGACTTTGGGTTAGACATTTAACAAAACAGTATTTTCTAATTCAAACATCCCTATATGCTAGTGAAGGCATGCTACAACATTCAATCATTACGATAACCATGTAAGGTAGGTTCTTTTATCTCTATTTTACAGACGAGAAAACAATACTCTGAGGTATTAAAGAAGGTGCTCATATCACGCAGCTACCAAATGCAGAACTTAGATACAAGCCAGGTTGCTGCCTCTGTGTCCAGGGCTGAACCTACTACATGTAACCCTAATGGGCCTCAGTCTTCTTAAATACTGGCCTAATGGATCTTCTACACTGTCCTAACCTACTGTGTCATAACACAATTCATTTCTTCCACATTGTTTTGTGCTAGGCATTGTGCAATAAGCTATCAACTGAGGGAAAAATCTGGGGACCACTCAACGTATCTTAAATCTCTTCTCTGTCGCTACTTTCTCTATGTTCTCTATATTCTCTCATAAAGGTCACATAAAGAATTTTCACGATTATGTGATAATACGAAGTCCCACCTCTAAAAGAAAGATACGATAATATCTATTAAATGGCCAGTAAGATTTAAAGGAATTATTGTGCTCATGACTTGTATTCAAACTCTAAATACATGAAAATCCATGTCACACAAAGCAATACTTAATTGCTACAAAACCATTCAAACGATAACAATACATTCAAGTTTCTGATAGAGTTTTAAAAAATCAGTGTCTCTTCTTCCAGAGATTAGGATTTAGCAGGTCTGGGCTGGGAAGTGGACATCAGAAGTGGACATCTGACGCACATCCCTGGTTAACATTCACTACAAAGGCTTAGACTCTGTGTTTCAAATTTATGTAATAATCTAGAACTGCAACCTTTTCCTTTCTGAATGTGATATAAAGGTAACTTCCTATCAATATCACAAAAAATATTATTTTCTATAAAAAAACTTGCTTAAAATAATTAAAATCTTCAAACACAAATTCATTTTTAGGGGTGTTATCTAAAGAAGGATGGTACATTACTTTATTAATTCGACGAATATTTATAAATCACCTATAAGCTACTGTTAGGCACTATCAACATACACAAAGGGAACAGACACCCACCCTGACATCAAGAACTTTTCAATCTAGTAATTAAACAATACAATTAGATTCTAGAAATCAAGCCTCTTCATTGGTACAAATAATTCTGGAAACAGATGGAAGACTTAACACAAGACAATTTTCTACCTCTCAAACAGCTCAAGGGATGGTAAAGAAATAATAATGTGGGGAAAGGTAGATGTAATACATAACATAAAGATGTTCTTTTCCTTTGCTTATTTCTAAACCATGTGTCTATTATTTCAAATAGTCCTCTGCACACAGTTTTTATGATAACCAAAATACTTTTTAGGAAGAGCCACAAAAGGAACTTTGGCATTAAACCATGCAGTATAACCCATTCTAATGGTTAAAATTTCCCTTATAAATGACTGCTTAAGTGTAACTTTTAGGATAAATGAGAAAATTCTAAGATGTGCACCTGCATATGTTATGTTACTTAGTCATTACAAACATGCTATTTCCTCAATGTTTACATTTTAAAGCTTTTACAGCCAAAAGCACTCTACTCAATTCAACAATTGACAGGCTTTAGTCAAGATAAATAAACCCTTTTGGACCATCAACTTTAGAGGTCAACATTAAATTCTGCACTTCAATTTCATCTCACAATCCAAACTGATCCTGCAATAAGAAGAGCTACAGGAAACACAGGGGACTGTGCTTCTCTTTTAACCCCATCTTCCCTTTTTCCCAGACTCCTATTCACAAGGACAGGGAGGCATACTGGTTTCAGACAAAAGGAACGGATAAAAGTTAGATGAATATATTAACAGAAACTCATAATTAGGCATCTGGGACTTGTAAAGATGCATTTTGCCAAAATATTCTCTTACTTAGGTATCTCAAATGCATTTCATATGCTATGCTAGCACTCTTTCTTTTTAATAGCCAATAATATTTTTAAGATACAAGATTACACAGAGAACTATTTTCTTTGGCTAAGCCTGTCAGTAAAAAAGCATGACATTTGGGGCAGGGGGAAGCTTTCCCTTGTGTACTTGACAAGTTTTCAGTGATGTGTGGGGTGGAGGGAGAGGTGGGGGGGAAGAGGTGAGGGAGGTTAGTAATCAAAGCATTAGATTAGTATTAATCAAAGTTATTAATCAAAGCAAAGATTAGTAATCAAAACATTCGAACACATGCTCCTGAAGGGTGAATTTGCTTGGAAGTGTCTATCAAATGCAAACCTGATAACAGATAACTTTCATATCAACATAAAACCCAAATACCCTTGCTCCACCAGTATATATACATCATTGGTCTATGTGAAGGGTTAAAAAGTCCTCAGGATAAAAAGGTTAAAGGTAAGCTTTATTCAATCTTGCACCACAATGGAAGAGACTTTCCTCCAGTTCTTTGTGGTTTGTATTTGAACGTCTGGTTTTCTGTGTTCAACAAATTTTCAGAATATTTGACAAGAATATATACTATACTAATCTGCCAACCAGGTCCATGATACTACAAACTAATTGAAGAACTAAAGTGCCTGCAGATGCTACACTTGATACTGGTCCCATCCTGCTTCTCACTAAGGCTCTCCATTTCATTAGTAGCATGAATATACCTTGCATTCATAAGTGTGCTATGTTCCAATGATAACCACAATTTTCCCTAGCCAGGCTCAATGACAAATTTACATTTAGATAATTACCTCTTTTAGACTGTCATCATCCTAACCTTGGGGGTGGAGGTAATCACTTCCAGAATCTGATGAAAGTTAATGGATCTTCTTAAAAAGTCACACACACACACACACACACACACACACACACACACACACACAAAGTACGGCATACAATGCCAGGGATTCACAGATCTCCTGAAGCCGCTGACCTGCAGGTCAAAGTATAATCCATAATATTGGGAAAACTGGATATCCACATGCAAAAGAATGAAGCTGGACCCTTATTTATACCATATACAAAAATTAACTCAAACTATATGAAAAACCTAAATGTAAGACCTGGAACTATAAAACTACTAGAAGAAAACACAGGGGAAAAGCTTCATGATACTGGATTTGGCAATGAATTCTAGGATGACACCAAAAGCACAGGTCATAAAAGTAAAAATGGGCAAATGGAACAATATCAAACTTAAAACTGCACAGCAAAGGAAACAATCAGTAGAGTGAAAATTCAACCTACAGAAATGGGAGAATGGGAGAAAATTCAACCTACAGAATGGGAGAAAATATGTGCAAACCATGTATCTGGTAAGGAATTAATACCACAAATATTTTTTTAAATTTGTACAACTCAATAACAAATAACGATTAAAAAATGGGCAAAGGACTTGAACAGACATTTCTCCAAAGAATATATACAAATGGACAACAAATATATGAAAAGGTGCTCAATCAACACCACTAACCATTCAGGAAATGCAAATCAAAACCACAATGAGATATTACCTTACACCATTAGGATGGTCACTATCGAAAAAGAAAAAACAAGTACTGGTGAGGATGTGGGAAAACTGGAACCCTTGTGCATTGTTGCTGGGAATGTAAAATGATGCAGCTGCTATGGAAAACAGTATGGGGTACCTCGGGCACCTGGGTGGCTCAGTCGGTTAAGCGTCTGCCTTCAGCCCAGGTCATGATCCCAGCATTCTGGGATCATGTCCTGCATCAGGCTCTCTGCTCAGCGGCAAGTCTGTTTCTCCCTCTCCCTCTGCCCTTTCCCCCTGCTCATACTCACTTTCATGCTCTCTCTCTCTCTCTCTCTCTCTCTCTCTCAGTAAATAAATAAATAAAAAGAGAAAAGAAAACAGAACAGTATGGAAGTAACTCAAAAAATTAAAAATAGAATTTACCATATGATCTAGCAACCCCACTTCTTGGTTTCTTGGTATATATCTAAAAGAACTGCAAACAGGATCTCGAAGAGCTATTTGCACACCCATGTTCACTGAAGCATTATTCACAATAGCCAAGAGGTAGAAGTATCTATCCATCAAAAGAATAGATAAAAGAGGGACGCCTGTGTGGCTCAGTTGGTTAAGCATCTGCCTTCGGCTCAGGTCATGATCGCAGGATGTGGGATCGAGTCCCATATAGGGCTCCTTGCTCAGCGGGGAGCCTGCTTCTCTTTCTGCCTGCTCTGCCTGCCACTCCCCCTGCTTGTGCTCTCTCTCTGACAAATAAATAAAATCTTAAAAAAAAAAATAGATAAAAGAAAATATGTCTACGTATATATATGATATTCCTTTACATATACATGTAAATGCATACATACACATGTGTGTGTTAAAAAGTCTTAAAAAAGGGAGATCCTGTCATACGCCACAACATGAATGAAACTTGAGGGCATTATGCTAAGGGAAACAAGCCAGTCACAAAAACAAATACTGCATAATTCCACTTATATAAGCTATGTAAAGTAGTCGAACTCATAGAAACAGTAGAAAATGGATACTAGGGTTGGGAGGGTGGGGGATGGGAAGCTGTTGTTCAGTGGATATAGAGTTCCAGTTTTGCAAGATGAAAAGTTCTAGAGATCTGTTAAAACAACGTGCATATTGTTAATGCTATTGTACTGTACACTTAAAAAAGGCTAAAAGGGCAAATTTTATGTCATGTTTTTAATAATTAAACAACAAAAAAACAAAAGAAAAGAAATAACAAGGAAAGAATCCATAATAGTATATAAATCTAGAAAGAGAGGCTGAGGTGGGTTTTTAGGGGTCCTTTAATGGCATGCTAGGGCTATGGATGAACTTTATTAACAAAAATTGAGGAAATGGGGTAGAAAGGGCGCTATACCAAATATTCCATGACTACTCTGAATCCAGCCCTGTACTAGGTACATTACATGCACAATCTCATTTAATCTTCTACTAAGCCTGCAAATGAGGACAAAATAAAATGGAAAGTGGGGGCAACTGACTATAAGGAGACCAACTATGAGAACACTGCAGTAATGCTGGCATAAGGAAATAACAGCAGTGATAAAATTTACTAGCACCACAACTGAAATGACCCCCAGAAAAGTCTTCAACAATTTCCTGGACCAGGTTTAATTCTGCTAGCAAGAGGAAGATTTTGTGGGTTTTTTATTTGTTCTACAGAATTTTTTTTTTAACAAATAGTAACATGATCAAAAAAACCGATAGTCGCACTCCTTGGCATTTACCCAAATAAGCTGAAAATTTAAGACCATACAAAAACCTGCACATGAATGTCTACAAAAACTTTATTCATAATTACCCAAACTTGGAAGCAACAAATATGTCCTTCAACAGATAAACAGATAAAGTGTGCTAAGTCCCTACAAAGGAATATTATTCAGCACTAAAAAGAAATGAGCTATCAAGCAGCAAAAAGACAAGGAGGAAGCTTAAATGCATATTACTAAGTGAAAGAAGCCAATATGAAAAGGCTGCATATTACATGAGTCCAACTATATGACATTCAGGAAAAGGCAAACCTATGGAGATAGTAAAAAGTTTGGAGAGAAGGAGGGATAAAGATTGGGGGGGGGGGCAGTGAAACTATTCTGTGTGATACTTTAAGATTGGAAATGTCATTAGACATTTGCCAAAACCCATGGAATACACAACACAAAAAATGAACTTAATGTAAACTGTGGACTTTGGATGATGATAAAGTACCAATGTTGGTTCATCAATTGTTACAAATGTTCCACAATGGTATGAGATACTGATGGTGGGCAGACTGAAGGGGAAGGTGAGAGAGATACCTGGGAACTCTGTACTTTCAATTTAATTTTGCTGTGAATCTAAAACTGCTCTAAAAAATAAAGTCCATTAACTTTTTAAAAATAACATGATCTACTTTATAATATAATCAAAGAAGATTTTACAGACATTGTTATTGCAGTGCTTGAAAAAAAAGGTATTATTATTTCAGGAAATCGTCTAGTAAATTAATCTTAATTTTCTTCTTTTAGATACACAGTGATCTAAACTCCCATTCAGCTACCTTACCAAAAATAAGCACACCGACACCTTCCAGGAGAAAAAAAAAATGTACGGAAGCAAATTGAAACAGTATTCTTTCATAATTTTAACTGGCTAAACACATTAATAAGCTCCATTCAATGCCATTTTATTTGCTTATTCTTTTCAGTGTTTAAGTAACAGCATACACTTTAAGGTAGAATAAACACCTTGTAAGAATTCTGTTCCACAATTTCAACTATAAAATGCTTGAGAAAGACTGGAATTTTCTGTGAATTTTTATTTGTTAAAAAGAATTAATCTTCTTAAAAAAAAAATAAAAAATAAAATAAAAAGAATTAATCTTCTTTCAAAGCTTACAGGAAAGAGACTATGATAGTAATGTAAGGTTAATGTTATACAACATGAATATCAAGAAATCATTTATCATCTCCAGTATGAATGAATAACACATCACTGACAAGAAGAAGCTTAAGTTTCCAAATATTTTCTTATTAATTCCCTCCATACTAATGCAAGGTTTAATGTAATAGTATTCTCTGCATCAAACTGATCAAGATGCCTGGTCTTAATCTCTAGATTAATGTTTTAGATTAATTTACAGTGCCAGATGCCTAATAGGCTTAGAAATAGTTATAATTTCAGTATTCCAAGACAATTCTCCAGAATGACTTCTGTCCCCAAGGGCTGGTAAACAGGGGAAGAAAGGGAAAGGAGGTTTATACCTAAGTGTAAGAAAGAGAAGTGCACAGTAAAAAAAAGATAAGAATAGGAGAAAGGAGGAAAGGGGACATAGGTACTAACGACAACAGAAAGCACCAAGAAGAGCAAACATTAAAAAAAAGAAAAAAGAGTTGGCATGACACAAAGTATTAGATTAGTATAATTTTATGTATATCTTTGACTATAATTCTCAATCTTTCATGCTACACTGATACTTCAGAGGCAGAAGAAATAGGGAGAAAGAGGAAAACATGCCAATGGTGAGAGGAGTCCAATTCCCACTTTGGACTCAATTTGGTTAAAGAGAAGGCAAATGTTTGAATAAAATGCAGACACCAATGACAGTTTACCCTGTCCATCCCCATTTCTTTCCTTCCACTGTTTTATAAACTATAGGTTCTCTGTATTTTATTCACATAATTAACTCAATTTGAAATTCGCACCCACAGATGTACAGAAACAAAGGTACTTTTCTGCCTTTTCCATGCTCAAGCAAAATGCCAGGAGACAAGCACCTTTCCTGTTAGAAAAGAATGTAATTCTCTCACACTATTTCAGCTAATCAATAGTAACTAACTCTAAAAGTCATTCAAATGTTTAATTATCATTATCATTTCTTTAAAAATCCAGTCTCTAACTTAGAAATAACTTGGAAGAGTTCACAATCCTTTTTAGCCCCCAAACATGAGAACAATCACAAATGATTCAGCAAAAGAAAATTCTCCTCTCCCCAAAACAACTCACCTCATTTAATACATGTATGAGGAAAGGAAAACAAAAATGGACTTTCTGCCTCACCTGTTTCAATTTGCTGTTTTCACTATGTGGAAAAAAGATTTTAAAAGATGGATTTTATTGTTGGTGTTTTCAGCCTTTATTTATATCCTACCCATTCCAAAACGAAGGAGAGGTAGCTAAGAAAGAAACACAGTATAGGACTTAAAAAAAAAGGGGGGGGGGGAAATAAGTCTGGGAAGGGGAAAAATGGGTGGGAAACTTTTGAAGTGAGGATGAGGGGGGCTGAAGGTGGTCTGTATGCAAAACATAAGCTAAATTATTCTACATTCCTTAACCAAGAAGGCTGCACAGTTGGCTATAAGCTTTATAGCAGCCAAAACAAAAGAGGAAACTTAAGAATAGTTTTTGAGTTGGGGTGCCTGGGTGGCTCAGTGGGTTGGGGCCTCTGCCTTCGGCTCAGGTAATGATCTCAGGGTCCTGGGATCGAGCCCCGCATCGGGCTCTCTGCTCGGCGGGGAGCCTGCTTCTCCCCTCTCTCTCTGCCTGCCTCTCTGACTACTTGTGATCTCTCTCTCTCTCTCTGTCAAATAAATAAATAAAATCTTAAAAAAAAATAATAGTTTCTGAGTTATTTTCACTGAAATGACCAATTCTGTCAAACAAGACAAGTAGTCCGTGGGCTCAACAGTTAATGTCAAAATTCCAAAGAGATTCAACAATAATATACAGAGATGAACTTGAGGCACAAATTGTGCAAAGATGTTATCTAAGCAATGTCAATAAGAAGTTACAACACAAGTTTTTCTTGCCTAATAAAGAATAATTAGGTGTTGCAGGGAAATAGCCCCTCAACTAACAAGGATGGGGAAAGGTCACTTTCATTTCTGTCTAGTGACTACTTACACAAGATTCACAATTTCTGGCAATTTCAAGTGCAGCCTGTTTAGTGGTGGGCATTTTACAAAAGTAGTTGCTCATTTCACATAAACCACCTCAGACAGAGATTTCTTCTGAAATAACATCAAGAGTCAGCTGTCTGAATCAGTTTAATGCTGAGAATTTGTTTCTGAATGTTTTAAAAAACTGTTTTGTCTGACAGATCACATAATGTAAACAGGTTAATACAGCCAATATTCCTCCTTATGAGCAATGTAAAGTTATACCCTATTTCATTAACTGTAAGATGCCACTAGTGGTAAATGTGCCATTGTTTTATGTACCACCAAAAAGAAAAACAAACAAGCTGTTTATTAATCTATAGGTTATGACTGATGGTAAGAAACATCTTGATTGTGGAGATGTTAAAACAAAAAGTGGATTATCAGAAAAACATTTACATGTGAAACATTCCTTTGAGCAACAGGAGCCAGCTTCCTGTCCATCCCCCAACCTCTGGTACTGGCACTTCTTTCTGCCTTCTCTTACCTGTGCCTCCTCTACTGTTAAGTCATCTCAACCTCTGTTCTAGTTGGTCTTCTCCCCTACCTGTCTCTGTTCTCTCCTAAGTGTTCTTCCCATCTCTTTTTCATACTACTACTTAATTCTTTTCATCTATATATCTTCAAATATGCAAAAGAATGCTAAGCAGAGGGATATGTGTTTATAAAATCAGCTTCTCCAATGGACACCCACTTGTTTTCCTTTTTGCAGGACAAGTATATAGTAGCCACAAAATGACCATGTAATTTTCTATAGAAAAAGAGAATTAAATTCAGCCAACAGAAAAACAACACCATACATGCCCACTTTCCACCTCTCAAAGTAATTATTTTCATTTTTTAAAATATTTTATTTATTCATTTGAGAGAGAGACAGAGAGAGCACAAGCAGAGGGAGAAGCAGACTCCCCACTGAGCTGGAGCCTGATGCGGGACTCGATCCCATTACCTGGAGATCATGACCTGAGTCGAAGACAGACGCTTATCCATCTGAGCTACCCAGGCGCCCCTTTTTTCATTTTTAAAAAACAGTGCCCCGGGATGCCTGCCTGGCTCAGTCAGTTAACTGTCTGCCTTCGGCTCAGGTCATGATCCCAAGGTCCTGAGATAGAGCCCTACCTTAGGCTCCTTGCTCAGCGGGGAGCCTGCTTCTCCCTCTGCCTGCTGCTCTCTCTGCTTATGCGTACTCTTTCTCTCTGACAAATTATAAATAGAAAAT
Source organism: Potos flavus (assembly GCA_028534135.1). NCBI lineage: Eukaryota > Metazoa > Chordata > Mammalia > Carnivora > Procyonidae > Potos > Potos flavus. The sequence goes on along the minus strand of CM052891.1, from coordinate 36,499,334 downwards.
CTTCCATTAAGAAAATAGTGCCCCAAAGGCAAAAATTCCCTTTGATGGTCCAGACACAAAGGCTGCTTCCATAAAATTCTAGATCCCATTTTTAAAAAAAATTTTTTTCTTTTCCCCCCCATAATCTTCACACCCCATGTGGGGCTCAAACTCACAATCCCAAGGTCAAGACTTGCATGCTCCTCCAACTGAGGCAGAGAGGGCCCCCCACACATTCCATAATTTTAAAGTAAACCAGGATTTAGAATTGGGATCTAAATATCCATCTGTTCTAAAATCATACCACCCCAGTCCCTCCAGAGATTGTAAGAGATAACCTTTTAATCACACTTTAATCTTTCCTTAAATATAATCAGCCCAAGCAACTTAGCAAACACTACTAGATAAAATTTTTTTATCTTCAATATGCTAAATAAATTTTACCTGCTTAAAAAGTTATTTCCTAAAAATAAACAGTAAATTAAGTTACAAAGATTTTGAGAACTCAATTCAACAAACTTAATGAATGCCTAATACATGTTAGGGACATAGAAATAAATAAAAACCAGTCTCTTTGTGTCTACAGGGAGATCTCCCCCTTTAAGAAAGATATATATAAAACAGTACGGAAACAAATGTAAGAGATTAATTCATTCTATCTGGGGGTATAGATGAGGGTGGGAGTTGGGCCAGAGGTGGAGAATATCTAGAGAGAAAAAGAACTGAACTGAGTGAAGTATAGGATGCCTTTGCCGCCATCAAAGCAGGAGAAGGATATTCCAAGCTTGGAGACAGGACTGAATGTGGACTTTATTTTTCCCCTTATGCTATACCTTGTTGCTTGTCATACTCTGAAAACAAATAGAGGTCT
>CM052891.1:36423497-36498384 GCA_028534135.1 Potos flavus | reverse complement strand
AATAAAATAAAATAAAATAAAATAAATAAAATATACATGCTTTTAAATATATGGCTAACTTTGAGAGGGAAGCAAAGGAAGTCCTAAGGGCAGAAACAAGAAAGCATAAATTCGTAAGAGTGAGGAACACTATAGTTAGACCTTTCCCTGGAGATACTGGCTAATCCTTGAGGAGGGAGGGGGAGTCTAGGTTTTAATGGACTATTGATTGAGATGATTGAGATGAAAAGGCTACCTTGAGGGGGGCCTCAGTCAGTTCTGCCTTGGCTCAGGTCTTGATCACAGGGTTCTAGGATCAAGCCCAGCATCAGGCTCCCTGCTCACCCTCTGACCCTCACCTCTGCTCGTTCTCTCTCTCTCTCTCTAATAAATAAAATCTGAAAACAAAACAAACTCTCCCTTCCTCTCTCCCTCCCCCTCCCCGTGTGTGCACACATGCAGGTGCTTACACATTCTCTCTCTGTGATAAATAAAAAGAAATCTTTAAAAAAGAGAGAAAGAAAGAAAAGAAAAGGCTACCTTGAGCACTACCATGGACACAGAATGGATTAACACCTGTCTAATGCCAAGACTCTTCATCCTTAGAGGGTAAAATAGGAAAACAAAAAACAAAAAAAAAAAAAAACCAACTCATTCTGCAGAGGGAGATGATGGGAATAGGGTTTTTATTGGCTTTGGTTCATGGTAGAGCATGGTAGAGCAGTTAAACAGAAACATGTCTTCACTGAGAATTCTTAACCACAAGGCTGCACCCTTGTGGTGCTACAATTCGAACTAGTTGTGTGGCCTAAAAAACTAAGGTGAAAAATTTACTTAAAAGTAGGTGATTCCTCTAGACACTCAAATTATCTCTGAAGAAAGATCTGATTCTTAGCCTCAAAAAAATTACAAAAAAGTTCCAAAGGCCATAAGCTCACAATTTTAAAAATCACAAGAACCATCTACGGGGGCGCCTGGGTGGCTCAGTCGTTAAGTATCTGCCTTTGTCTCGGGTCACGATCCTGGGGTCCTGGGGTCCTGGGGTCCTGGGATTGAGCCCCGGATTGGGCTCCCTGCTTGGCGGGAGGCCTGCTTCGCTCTCTCTCACTCCTCCTGCTTGTGTTCCCTCTCTTGCTGTGTCTCTCTCTGTCAAATAAATAAATAACATCTTAAAAAAAAGAAAAGAAGCATCTATGAAACTGAGTCAATGAATAGTAAACTAGAATTAGACCAACAAAGACTGCAGGATAATAAAATGATCAGATACATAATGTAAAATAAGTATTTTAATATGAAGAAATAAGATAGGGAAAAAAGTATGATATAGGAATAGGAGTCTATTAAAATTGACCAGATTTGGGGGCACCTGGCTGGTTTAGTTGGTACAGCATGCAACTCTTGATGTTGGGGTTGTGAGTTCAAGTCCCACGTTGGGCGTGGAGCTTACTTTTAAAAAATCTGACCAGAGTCCCCTGGCTGACTCAGTCGGTATAGAATGCGACTGTTGATCTTGGGGTTATAAGTCTGAGTCCCATGTTGGGTACAGAGAGTATTTAAAAATAAAATCTTAAGAAAAAAAAAAAAAAGACCAGATCTGAAAAAAGGCAATATTATTGCCTAAGGACTTTAAATTCACACTTAAAAAATTTCTACGACAGGGGTGCCCGGGTGGCTCAGTCAGCTAAGCATCTGCCTTTGGCTCAGGTCAGGATCTCAGGGTTCTGGGATCCAGCCACGTGTTGGACTCTCTGCTCAGCTAAGAGTCTGCCTCTCCCTCTTCCTCTGCCCTCCCCTGGCTTGTGCTCTCTCCCAAATAAATAAATAAACTAAAATAAATAAATAAATAAAATTTCTATGACAACTGAAAAAATAGAAATAAGAAATGAAATTTATTAGAGAAAGGGGTTATGAAATCTCAAGCAATTCAAAAGCAAGTAAAGAGAAGAAATACAAAAATAAGAAAAGCAAGACATACAGAAATTATAAGATGATAGAAATAAATTTAAAAAGATCAGCACTCATGCTCAATGTAAATGAATTAAATGCTTCACTTAAAAGATTGTCTAGATAAAAAAATTTAAATATATGATGCTTACCAGACACATATAATAAGGACATAAAAATGTTGAAAGTAAAAAGATAATAAAAAAGAAGTTAAAAGACATACCAGAACACTGAACAAAGAAAACAGGTAACATTTCCAATTAGGGTATAGAAATTTACGAGATACTCCTTCCTAACAAAGGAAAAAGAAATAAAATAGTTTCCTGGTTGGTTGTATACATGAAAGTTAAGAATTTAAAGAAATGTAAATAAATTCCAGAAAGGGATAAGCCCTTGCTAAGAGAGAAAACATCCAAAGCCCCTTTCATCCTGAGATAGTAAGAGAAGCAAACCGACCACTAAGAATGCTAAGGAGAAAACAACAAACTTTTTAGCAAATTTTATTTGCTGAAAATGGGTTGGTTCAATTGACTAGAAACTTGAGGATCTGCAGACCCAATATCTACCTTTTCTGCCAATTTTTTCCCATTAGGCCTTCAGTAGGATAGAGCAATAGGACTAGTGAAAGAGATCCCCTTCCAGTGCCGTGGTGCCTTAATTGACTATAAGGTTGTGGACAGAGCAAGAGGGCCTACAACTAGTCAATGAGATTAAACAGTGAAACTTAAAATAAAAATACCATTTCCAAAAGCATTGGAAAATATTAAATACTTAGGAGCAAATTTAATAAAATGTGTGCAAGACCTCTACAATGAAAACTCCAAAACACTGCCAAGAAAAATTAAAGACAAAAGTAAGTGGAGACAGACCATATTCATGGATTAGAAGCCTCAATTTTGTTAAGATGTCAATTACCTTCTGTTTGATCTATATATTTAACATCATCCTAATCAAAATCCCAACAGATTTCTAAATAGTAATTGACAGGTTAATTATATAATGATATAGAAATACAAAGGTTCTAGAATAGCTAAATAATTCTGAATGAGACCATGAAAGTTGTAGGACTTTCACTATCTGACTTCAAGAGTTACTTTAAAGTGATTCTCAAATGAGGGTGATTTTGTCCCTTAGGGAATATTTAGCATTTTTGGTTGTCAGAACTAGAGGAATGCTACTAGCACCTAGAGGGCAGAGGCCGGGGATGCTGCTAAATATCATATAATACACGAAGAGGACCTTCACAACAACATGACAAATACATGTCAATAGTGCTGAGGTAGAGAAATTCTGTTCTAAAGCTACACTGATCAAGACAGTATGGCATTAACATAAGAATAGACAAAAAAACCAATGAAATGGAATAAAAGTACAGACTAGATTATACTTACGCAATCAAGTGATTTTCCACTGCAGAGCAAGACAATTCAATAAAAAGAAAGTCTTTTCAACAAAAAGTACTGTTAAAACCAGGTTATTAGTACTAAAAAACAAAATAATAAAAAAACCTTCAAACCTTTCTGTTATTCCATACACAAAAATTAATTTGAGATGGAACATAAAAACTAAAAGTATATAATTTCTAAAAAAAAAAGCAAAGGTGAATACTTTCTTAACTTTGGAGTCAGGCAAGCAACATGGATGAATTATAAAAATATGTAGTGTGAAATAAGACTGGCAGAAAAGAGTACATACAGTATGATTCCATATATATAAAATCTAAGAACAAGTAAAATTAATCAAAGATGATAGCAACAAAAAAAGTTGTTGCCTAGGGGAGGAAGAGGAGACTACACATGGTGGGGAACTTCCTGGGGTACTGAAATGATCTGTATCGTCACTGGGGTGACGCTTGCTTACTTGTCAAAACTTAAATTATATACATAAGTATATTCTGTTGCATGTAAATTACAACAAAAATTAAAAATAAAGAAAAAGGGACGCCTAGGTGGCTCAGTCAGTTAGACATTTGCCTTTGGCTCAGGTCATGATCCCAGGGTTCTGGGATCAAGTCCCCCATTGGGCTCCTTGCTGAGAGGGAGCCTGCTTCTTTCGCTGCCTGCTGCTACCCCTGCTTGTGCTCTCTCTTTGATAAAGAAGAATCTTTTAAAATAAATAAAGAAAATAAAGAAAGAAAAAGTGGTAACTACATTATTAAAAGATAAACTTTGTAGGAAAGGAATTTTTAGAGATAAGAGTGAATACATGTTTACAGACTCAATATAATAGAAGGATATAAATTCTAAACTTGTACATAATAAAAGTTTCAAAACATATAAAAGCAAAGTGAGAGATCTAAGAGGAGAAATAATAAAAATTCACCAGAGTAAGATTTAACAATATATTTATCAGTACTTACCAATTTAAAGATTACGCATATAAAAATACTTAATTACATATTTAATTATATAAAGCATGTAACATTTAAAGAACACAATTAGCAAACTTTAGTGAACGTACACAAAACATTACACTAAATAACTGCAAAATAAACATGTTTCAGACACAAAAATTTTTACAAAAAGTGATCACATACTAAGTCATAGGTAAATCTCAACAAATTCAAAGAAAATGGTATAATGCAGACATATTCAAATCATAACAAAATAATGTTATAAGGTAGTAAACTAAAAATAAGTATCAATTTTTAAAATTAAAAACACACTTCTAAATAATTAAAGAAAAAATGAGATACAAATATGGCCAGTTGATTTTTGAAAAAGATACAAAATCAAATCAATGGGGAAAGGATAGGATGTGCTTTTCAACAAATGGTGTTGGAAAAACTAGATATCCATACGTTAAAAAAAAAGAAGCTTGACCTAAACATTACAAGTTATAAAAAATTAACTCAAGCATGGATTATAGATCTCAACATAAACCATAAAACTATACAACTTTTAGAAGAAAACACAGGAGAAATCCTCATGACCTGACAGGCAAAGAGTTTTGAAAATAGGTCACCAAAAGCAGGATCCATGAAAGAAAAAAACTGATCAACTAGACTTCACCAAAATTAAAATGTTTGTATTAGGAAAGACACTGTTGAGAGAATATTTTTTAAAAAGAACTACATAATTAGAGAAAAATATTTGCAAATCACATACCTAAAAGAGGACATATATCCAGAATATATAAAGACTGCTCAAAACCCAATATTAAGAAAACAAACAACCCAATTTAAACATGAGCAAAGACTTGAAAAGGTACTTTACAAAAAGGATAAAGAGTTAGCAAACAAGATAAGATACTCAATACCATTAGCCTTTAGGAAAATAAATCATAGGGCTAAACTGTGCTCACTGGATTTAGCTAGTTTGTCAGAGCAATTTGAGCTGTACAGTTTGTGCAAGAAAGGAACATACAGCAGACTGGGAGAAAATGAGAAGTGGAGACAATCAAAAACTAATCTTTCGGGGCGCCTGGGTGGCTCAGTGGGTTAAGGCCTCTGTCTTCGGCTCGGGTCATGATCTCAGGGTCCTGGGATCGAGGCCCCGATCGGGCTCTCTGCTGGCAGGGAGCCTGCTTCCCCCACTCTCTCTGCCTGCCTCTCTGCCTACTTGTGATCTCTGTCAAATAAATAAATAAATCTTAAAAAACAAAAACAAAAACACTAATCTTTCAAGGAGCGTGGCTATGAAGGGAAAGAGAGAAGTTAGGCTGGTAATCTAAAGGATGATAAAGATTGAATTTAGGGGTGAGCCTTGAGCAAGTTTATAGGTATAGGTAAAGGTACTATAGAGAGGCAGAGGTTGAAAACCTAAGATAATAAAAGGAAAAAAGGCCCTGGAAAACAGTGGGAGAGAATAGGATCTAAAGACAACTTGAAAAGTGGAGGAAAGCTGAATAATGTTGACATGCATATTTGTCTGTGGGTGGAACAGGAAGTTATCCAGTTCCTGCATCCTTTAGCTTTATTTTCTCTGTGAAATAGAGGATGAAGTCATCTGTGGAAAGTGAGGAAGAGGTGGAGTAGGAACTTGAGGAGAGTGACAGAGGTTTGAAATAGCTGTTGTGGGCAGTGGAGAAAAGAGCTGTCTTGAGATGAGCGTAAGACTTGCTAAAGAACACTCAAAGTTCAGCAAAGGTTATCAACCTAGAACTATGTCAAGCTGCCATCAAGTTTCTAAATGTCTAGGGATGAGCCTCAAGCAAGTAAGGGCAAAGGTACTTTCACCACTGCCAGCCTGTAATAAAGTTTGTGGTCCACAATAGGAGTAGCACTGACCTAAACTACTATGGTTGCCTTCTCCTCACTTCTAGATCTGTTCCTACTGCAAACCATTCCCTCTCAGTACTGCCTGGTACTGCCTGAGCACATTATAAAAATAAATCTGATCACTTAATCCTCTGTTTAACTTAACCAATAGCTTTCTAGATTCAGATAAAATCTGAAAACATTAAAATAGCAAACAAGGTCCTTCTTAATCTCATCTCTTAGCAATCACTCTCAACCATCCCAGCTCATCTTTAACGTTAGTCATAATTAAGTAATTCCAGGTCCCCAACATACGATGGTCTCATATGTCCCCATTACTCTGTACATGAAATTCCTTCTTTTGGTCATCCCTTGACCTTTGCCAACAAAATTTAACTCAGATGTCCTTCCCCTAATTTGGTCAATTACAAAAAAAAAAAAAAAAATTACATTGCATAACTACAGGGACTATCATTCACAATATAATGCTGTAAGAAGTGTCCCCTTGAAATTGTACAAACTGAGGGCCTGGGTATCCCACCTATGTCTTCCCACAGTAAGCATCCTGTGCCTATGTGTATGCATATCTTAACTGAAATTTGTTTACAAAGATTCAAGTACAAGTTTCTTCAAGGTAGGGATTTTGTCAGAGAAGCTTTCTGGGCCTCACCAATCAGACTAGGTACCATAATCACTCTATTTTCCTCCATAAAAAAAGACGGTAAGTGTTAAGAGATAACCATAAAAACAGCTGATATTTATTCTTTACTATGGGTAAGCACTATATTAAGAATTTTCTATATCTCATTTATTTCTCAAAAGAATGCTAGATAGGTACCATTATAATCCCTGTTTTACAGAAGATGGAACTGAGACACAAAGAGCAACAAAGCAACTTGCTTAAAATCACATGGCCACAAGGAGCTGAATGTGAATGTGAGTAAATTATCTCAGGAGATTTTTAAATGTCTGCCTTCCCTACTTAACATCATATAAATTTTGTTCCCCATACACCCTCAGTGCTCAAAGTCTAGTAGTACACAGATCTTCAATAAATGTTTGCTAATTTAAAGATAACTCTAAAGTCAGACCTTTACTTTTAACCCTCCTAAATTTCCACTTGTCACTTTCTGCCTCTCATTCTTAGATTGCTCTCCCTAAATACTTGTCATCTACTATATTAGCCATCTTTCCTAGCTCCTGTTGATTGGGAAATTTGATAAGCCTTCTATGTTATTGTCCAAGTTAGCAATAAAAATGTTAGTCTTATATTTGGGTTCAGAAAATTATCTTTGACATTTAAAAAACTTATTTTTGACATCTTAAATCTGTACATTCACCCAACTACTTAACTGAAATCACAACTATTTAAACTATTTAAAAGGTTAAAGAATAGAACCATTACTTTGGTAGGGTTTTCCATAAAACATTGTTTTGCCTTAACTTTTCTTAAGTTTTGCAGTTTTTCAACAGGTAAACAATCACTCCTTTGTCATTTCATTCAGTTTTTAATTATTTATTAGTCTCCAAATGCACCTCTCAGGGTTTCTCATTATATCATGATTCCTTCCTGTGAACCCCCTATTTGTCATAAAAGCTCCAGAAGAAAGAGTGGGGAATAAGATGTTCCATATTACTAATTGAACTTTTATGAGACTGAAAGGATAAATCTTCCACAAATCGACTCTACAAACATCTTTGGAGAAAGGAATTAGGAACTTACTTTATATAGACAAATACAGACAAAACATAAAAGGACTCTCATACTGTAAAATTATCTCCCCTTTCAGGAGAACATTTTAGCAAATACTTTTAAAAGAAAAAAGCTTAGTAAGAAAGACACAATAAAATGATTTGTTTTTACAACCCAAACCCTGAGAAATCAAATTAGAAAATGAGTAGACTGAGGAAAAATGGTATACATACATAAATCACCTTCAATTTTTTTCCTTTTGGAGGCTATATATCAAGCTTTATACTTGAAGTAAGCGATCTTCGGACCCTAATACTACTCAGCCATGTTTATTTGGGGGTAAATTATTCCAGCTGGGTTACCCAACTGAGAACTTAACAATCAAAAAAATATACAGGTGACTTGGTTATTGTCTAATGATACAACAATTGTCAATCTATCATAATTTAATAATTTTTGCTGAAAGCATTTATTCCAGTTTACTGTGTTAATTATACCATGCACGGCTTTAATATTAAACTTTTGGTCACTATCCAAAGACATCACAGTACATTTTAGTAAATTTAAGAATGTTTACCTAAAACATTGTGCAAGTCTAGGTTTTGATTTTAGTAAGTAAGGATTTTTTTTTTAAATCCAGAAAGTCACTTTGAGAATCCTCACTTACCCTCTTTTTTTTTTTTTTTTAAGATTTATTTATTTATTTGAGAGAGAGAGAGAGCATGGGGTAGGGGTAGAGGGAGAAGCAGGCTCCCCATGGAGTAGGGAGCCCGATGTGGGACTCGATCCCAGGACCCTGAGATCATGACCTGAGCCGAAGACAGACGCTTAACCGACTAAGCCACCCAGGCACCCTCACCCTCACCCTCATTTTTTAAGTGTTATAGGAAGCTTAATAATGGATTAACATTCAGTGAAAGAGAACTAAATTAAAGGAAATGGGCATAGAATTAGTATTAGATCTAGAACTCTTCTGAGCAGAAAGTCAAACGGACAATAACACTCAGAATTAAAGTCACTAAATGAGGACTATAGAGTCACCACTACAGGGATCCTAAGAAAATAATGTCAAAACCTGTCCTGTCTATAATTGTTTTCTCTCTCTCTGGAGTTTCAATACCCTATTCTAATTTATGCAGTTTCAACAGGCATCACCTTTCAAATCTTGCCCACTAAATTACATAACATTATTTTCTAAAAAATTAACTTTATAATAATTTGAGAAATCCAGTATATCCCCCTGTATAGCAAAACTGAAGGAAGGTATCATCAATTACTGGAGCATCATTTGAGTACATTAGATGAAATCTTATATATATCTTTGTGTCTCTTCTACCTCTACAACCACAAAATAAAGCTTTTAAGGAAATAAACTGATTTTGAGTTTTGAGGAAGAATGGACCCCATGAAGTACAGAGACCCCACAAACCATGTGGTCACTTATATTACTCTCAAATTCAAGTTAGGAACTCAAGTGAATTGAAATACAACCCAAATTAGTTGCTGCTACTTTTGTCACTAGTACTGCTGAATCAGAACTAAGGCAAAAGAAAAAATCATCTCCGGGATTGTGCAAAGTCATTTTTTTTAAATGCCTTTTTTTCAATTTTCTTCTAACGATAAGATTATGAACTCCTTTCACAAATACCTCATGGAATTACAGAACGGTAAAACACTGAAACTGGAAAAACTAGTACTTCAACCTTTAAATCTCAACAACTTGAATCACTGGGGAAGTCTGTAAAACTAACTGTTCCTCCCACCATCTCTTATAAACCACGTTCCCACAGCATTCTGCAAAGAATCAAGTTATCTGAGGATGCAGCTGTTAAGTAATAGCAGCTGCTCGGTATTGAAATTCAGGGGTTATCCCTAAAACCAAATTCCCCAAAACTCAGATTCAAAAAATAACAGAATCATTAGTTTAAGTAAAAAACCCAACTAAGTTTATTTTAATAGAAAAGAATGATTTTATTTGTTAAGGCTAACAAGGCAGTGAGACTTACGCAAATATCTTTGAAGATATCATGGACACCATAAAAAGTTAGCTACAGAGAAATTTGAAGGTATGCCTCAAAGAACCATTTTTATATTTATCCTAGTTTAGCATTTCCTCTGCTTTCAGGAGCTTGAATAAATAGGGCAACCATGCTGTAAAGTATACAGATTCTGTATAAACCCTGACTCATCTGTTCCCTCAAAGATTCACTAAACTGTTGATGAAGAAAAAACAAACCCATCTCAAGTCTTTATCACTTTTGTTAATTAAAAAAAGAACCCAAAGTTGAAAGTTACTGCATTCTGTATTTATGCTTTTCTCTAAGGAGTTCCAAGTACTCTAGAATCTGTTTATCATTTGTATAAAGCCCCCAAATAAGCAAAGCTAAACAACATATTGTTTAGTGAATTTGGGGGTGGGGGGTAATAGAACTGTTTTAAAACTAATAATGGTGATAGTTGCATAACTGTATAAATTTACTAACTCAATAAACTATATACTTTAAATGGGAGAATTTTATAGCATGCATATCTTACCTCAATAAAACTTTTCGTAAAGTATCAAGATAATGAGAAGACAAGCTACAATCAAGGAAAACATATCTGCAATCAATATCTAATAAAAGATTGTTATCTAAAATCTATAAAGAACTCTTTTTTTTATAAAGAACTCTTAAAACTCAATAATATGAAAACAGAGACACCCAATTAAAAAATGGGCCAAAGACCTTAACCGACACTTCACCAGAGAAGATATAGAGAGTAAATAAGCATATGAAAAGATGTTCCACATTTATGTCATTAGGGAAATGCAAATAGAGGATACCACTACACACTGCTCAGAATGGAAAGTCCAGAACACCAAAAACATCAACTGCTGACAAGGACATGGAGCAACAGGAACTCTCATTCACTGCTGGTGAGAATGTACTAGAAATAGTCCAACCACTTTGGAAGACAGATTGGCAATTTCTTACCAAACTCAACATAGTCTTACCATACAATCCAGCAATCATGCTCCTTAGTATTTACCAAAAGGAGCTGAAAAGTTATGTCTACACAAAAACCTGTATATAAACGTTTATAGCAGCTTTAATCATAATTGCCAAACCTTGGAAGCAACCACGACACCCTTCGATAGGTGAATAAACTGTGGTACATCCAGACAATGGAATATTTTTCAGCACTAAAAAGAAATGAGCTATAAAGCCATGAATACACCTGGAAGAAACTTAAATGTACATTACTAAGTAAAAGAAGCCAATCTGAAAAAGCTACATACACTTCGATTCCAACTATATGATATGAAAAGGAAAAAGTATGGAGGCAGTAAAAAGAAGAGTGGTTGCCAGGGGTTAGGGGAGAGGAATAAATGAACAAGCAGAGCACAGAGGATTTTTAGGCAGCAAAATTATTCTGTAGGATACAATGTCATTACACATTTGTCAAAACCCACAGAATGCAAAATACCAAGAGTAAACCCTAATGTAAACAATGCACTTGGAGTGACAATGATGTATCAATGTAGGTTCATTGATTATACTAAATGTTATCATTCTGGTTCGGGATGTTCATAGTGAGGGAGACTACATATGCCCAGGATCAGCAGGTTTATGGGAACTCTCTGTACTTTCTACAAAATTTTGCGGTGAACCTAAAAGTGCTCTAAAAAATAAAGTTTATTTAAAATAAAAACAGGGGCGCCTGGGTGGCTCAGTGGGTTGAAGCCTCTGTCTTTGGCTCAGGTCCTGGTCTCAGGGTCCTAGGATCAAGCCCCGCATCGGGCTCTCTGCTCAGCGGGGAGCCTGCTGCCCCCCTCCCCCTGCCTGCCTCACTGTCTGCTTGTGATCTCTCTCTGTCAAATGGATGAACAAAATCTTTTTTAAAAAATAAATAAATAAATAAATAAATAAAATAAAAACAAAAATAAGATAACAAAACAAGCTCAATCAGGGTACAGAGCAAGATCAATATACAAAAATCAACTATACATAAAACCAATGAACAATCCAAAAATGAAATTAAGAAAACAATTCCAACTACAATATTGTTAAAAACAATAAAATACATGAGAATAAATTTAATAAGATGTGTAAAACACTCTGAAAACTACAAAATTGTTGAAAGAAATGGGAGATCTAAATAAATGGGAAAACATCCCATGTTCATGGATTGGAAGACTTAATACTGTTAAGATGACAATACTCCTCAAATTGATTTGCAGATTCAATGCAATTTCCTATCAAAATCCCATCTGGCTTTTTTTTTTTTTTTTTTTAAAGAAATGAATAAGCTAATCCTAAAATTCTTATGAAAATGCAAGGGACCCAAAATAACCAAAACAATCTTAAAAAAGAACAAAGTTGGAAGACTCACATTTCCCTATTTCACAACTTACAACAATGTTATAGTAAACAACAGTGTGGTACTGGCATAAGGAGAAATTTATAAATCAATGGAATAAAATTGAAAATCCAGAAATAAACTCTTACATTTATGGACAAATGATTTTCAACATGGGTGCCAAGGCCATTCAATTGGGAAATAATAATAATCTTTTCAACAAATAGTGATGGGACAACTGGATATCCACAGGCAAAAGAATAAAGTTGTACCCAAACCTCACATACAAAAAATTAACTCAAAAGGGATCAAAGACCTAAAAATGAGTTAAAACTATAAAACTCTTAGAAGAAAATACAGGTGTAAATCTTTATGATCCTGATTAGGTAAAACCTCAGATATGACATAAGGGCAAGCAACAGAAAATAGATCAACTGGATTTCATCAAAATTAATTTTGGTTTTTAGATTTTATTTATTTATTTGACAGAGAGAGTGAGAGAGCACAAGCAGGGGAAACAGGAGAGGAAGAATCAGGCTCCCCACCAAGCAGGGAGCCCAATGTGGGGCTCATTCCCAGGACCCCAGGATCATGATCTGAGCTGAAGGCAGATGGATTAATCATCTGAGCCACCCAGGCGCCCCCAAAATTAAAAATTTTTATGCTTTAAAAAAAATTTTTTTTTTTATGCTTTAAAGGGTACCAATGACCAAGAAAGTAAAAACACGAACCAGAGAATGGGAGAAGAGATTTACAAATCATGTATCTGATAAGGGACTGGCATCTAGAACACATAAAGAACTTAATAATTTGGGACACCTGGGTGGCTCAGTTGGTTAAGCATCTGCCTTCAGCTCAGGTCATGATCCCAGGGTCGTGGGATCGAGTCCTGCATCAGGCTCCTTGCTCGGCAGGGAGCCTGCTTCTCCCTCTGCCTGCCACTCTGCCTGCTTGTGCTGTCTTTCTCTCTGACAAATAAATAAATAAAATCGTTAAAAAAAAAAAAAGAACTTAATAACTCAACAAAAAGACAACCCAATTTAAAAATGGTCAAAGGACTTAAATAAAAAGATATTTCTCCAAAGACAACATACAATTAGCCAACAAGCACAAGAAAAGATGCTTACTGTCATATTAGTGGGAAATATACATCAAAACCACAATGAGGTATCACTTCACACTAAGATGCCTATCATCGAGAAGGCAGATAATTAGTGTTGACAGGGATATGGAGAAATTGGAACCCTCTTACATTGTTGGTGGGAATGTAAAATGGTTCAGCCACTACAGAACATAGTTTTAGTGATTCCTCAAAAAGTTAAACATAGTTACCAGATGCTAGATGATGCAGCAATCCCACTCCCAGGTATATACCCCCAAGAGAAATGAAAACATATGTGCATATAAAACTTCTCCATGAATGTTCATAAGTAATATTACTCAAAATAGCCAAAAAGTGGAAACAATCCTAATATCCAACAAGTAAACAAAATGTGGTATAACCATACAATGGAATATTATTCAGGCATAAAAAGGAATGAACTTTGAAAACATTATGCTAAGTGAAAGAAATCAGTCACAAGGACCACATATACTGAATGATTCTATTTATACGAAACATCCAAAATAGGCGAATCTATAGAAAGAGAAACATTAATGGTTTCCAGGGGCATGGGAAATAGAGAGTGATTTGCTAATGGGTATGTTTCTTTTGGTGGTGGTGAAAATGTTCTAAAAGAAAATTTACTCTGGGGCACGTGGGTGGCTCAGTGGGTTAAAGCCTCTGCTTTCGGCTCAGGTCATGATCTCAGGGTCCTGGGATCGAGCCCCACATCGGGCTCTCTGCTCAGCAGGGAGCCTGCTTCTTCCTTCCTCCTCTCTCTCTGCTTGCCTCTCTGACTACTTGTGATCTCTCTGTGTCAAATAAATAAAATCTTAAAAAAAAAAAAGAAAGAAAATTTACTCTGTGGATATACTAAAAACCATTAAATTGTACACTTTAACGGGTGATTTATAGGATACATGACTTATATCATCAAGAAAGCTATTTTTTTTAAAGCAGGGAATAAAAAACAAAAATTATGGAGAGTAGTTTCTTCTTGGCAGGGCAGGTTAGGCAGAAAGATGGAATGGGGAGGTGTTTAAGGGCAGCTTCATAGTGTTGGTTTTATATTCTATTTCTTCGGCTGGGTTGTAGATACTCTATTCTTTTTTTTAAGATTTTTTATTTATTTATTTGAGAGAGAGAGAGAGAGACCAAAGATAGCAACAGAGAACAGGAGGGAGATGAGCAAGCACAAGCGGAAAAGAGAGGAAGAAGCAGGCTTTCTGCTGAGCAGGGAGCCTGATGCAGGGCTCAATCCCAGGACCCTGGGACCATGACCTGAGCTGAAGGCAGATGCTTAAATGACTGAGCCACCTAGGCACCCCTGGATAACTTATTATTCTTAATAACCTCTATCACTTATCTTTCATGTATCTCTTAATTAGCTCTCACACCTTAAGCAAGTCACTTAGACCTCTTTGAGTTGTAGCTTCCTCCTCTAAAAAAGAGCAACACTATCATGTACCTCCTTAGGGCTATTCTTTATAGCAAAGAAATTCTTAGTGTTTCTTTAAAGTGGAAGTTACTACAAACTCCAAAGTGAAAATCTGCTATACTCTCAACTCACTAAAACCATTATTGGCAGATATCCTCCCAGACTTTCCTGGAATATATGAGTAATTTTTTTTTTTTAAGGGGACAATCTTTGACACTGATTTTCACGTAATTGTGAGTATCTTTCAAAGATAACCACTCCACTATTCACAGACATTTAGGTTGCTTTCCTTGTGACTATACCCTTGCATCTGTAAGCTCAATGACATCTCCAGTTAAAAGGTACATTCAATTTTGAGAAACTGCTCTCCCAGAAAGTCTCTACCCATCTACACTATTATCAAAAGTTTCAGAGTATCTGTTTCACTATATCTGTAACAACTGAAGGAGCTATCGCTTTTTTTTTTTTAAATGTCAATCCAGCAGGGCATCTAGGTGGCTCAGTTGGTTAAGCCTCTGACATTAGCTCAGGTCATGATCTTGGGGTCCTGGGATCGAGCCCCGCTTCAGGCTCAGAAGGGAGTGTGCTTGTCCCTCTCCCTTTGCCCTCCGCCTACTCATGCCTGCTAGTGCTCTCTCTCAAATAAATAAAATCTTTTTAAAAAGTCAATCTAGCAGGTTAAAAGTGGTACCCTATTTCTGCATTTCTTTGTGAATGAAAAGAAGAATCTTTTCAAATGTTGTTTTTTTTTTTAAAGATTTTATTTATTTGACAGAGAGAGAGATCACAAGTAGGCAGAGAGGCAGGCGGGGGGGGGGGGGGAAGCAGGCTCCCCGCTGAGCAGAGAGCCCGATGCGGGACTCGATCCCAGGACCCCGAGATCATGACCTGAGCCGAAGGCAGAGGCTTTAACCCACTGAGCCACCCAGGCGCCCCTGTTTTTAAACAAATCTTATTTCTTCTACAAACAGCCCATTCTCTAGCTTTTGCTCATTTTTAGTTAGGTTAATCACCCTTACTTCTTATTGATTTTAAGAGCTCTTTAAGTATTTAAGATATTAACTTCTGTCTTTCATATATGTTGCCAACATTTCCCTCCAGTTTATTGTTTTTTTTTTCTTCCTTTTAGGCTTTTTTATGGTGTATTTTACCAAATACATCTCTTAAATATCTACACAGACAAATCTGATTTTTTTTCTTGCTTTGAAGTCAAAGTAATAATTCTTTCCCTGTAAGATGATAAAAATAGTTATCCATATTTTCTTATTTTTGGCTTTATTTTTTTACACTTGAATCTTTAATCCACTTGGGGCTTTTTGTACAATGATAAATATGGATCCAACTTCATCTCTCCCCAACACTAGCAAAACCTCCCAACAAAGATTTAATAAATCAGTGGTGTGTTAGAGCTGGTTCATACTGGCTCCTGAGAGATTATTACATTTTCTGGTATTTTGCAAGCAGACTGTGAAACATAGGCATTATTTAAAATTAAATTATATAAACCTACAGTGAAATAAATCGTTACTAAAACAAAGGTAATAAACACGCAGAAATCATCATTTCCTAATTATCTTAATATGATTTATACTCTTAAGGTTAACATCTACTTTACCTATAGGGTAAAAATACTTTATAATGGTGTGCTATTATGTTTCTTTTTCCAATTCAAGCATTTGATGACTTCACATTGGTAGCTTGAAACTGGCCATTACAGGAATATTTACACCACAGGAATTTGGCAGGCTCTACAAACCAGGGCTGTTTTATTTTTCAGAGACCCTGTGAAACGTATACCAGCACACCACTGAAATAAGCAATTCTTTCTCACTAATTTTAAAGAGCACAGCTAGCACATACTAATCTGTCATTTATTCACAAGTTTATAGAATGGAATATGGAGCTTAGAATTGAATGTATTTTTTTTTTCCTGTGCTAGCATCAGGGATGGCTTTGGCATGTTTTGAGGTAGGAGATGAGACTTTAGACATAGTTTCTATTTTTCTAACATGAGATCACAGCTCTGCATCAAAAATCTATTTTTCCTAAACAATTCAACAGCATTCTTTTTTTTTTTTTCAACAGCATTCTTAACTTAAAAGTAGATTATAGAGGGCACCTAGGTGGCTCAGTTGGTTAAGCGTCCAATTCTTGATTTCAGCTCAGGTCATGATCTCAGGATTGTGGAACTGAGCCCCATGTTGGGCTCCACACTGGGTGTGGAACCTGTTTAAGATTCTCTCTCTCTCCCCCTCTCTCTCTGGCCCCCCAAAAAGTAGACTATAGAGAGCAGTAGCAAAATAAGGACTATTTGGAGAAATAGTTGGTTACTATACACTATTTTTAGATTAGGGCTCTTTACTCTTAAAAAAAAATCCAAATCCCAAAAAACAAAATCACTATCATGGGGCAGTCTGAATACCACTCTCTAATTGTTCCCTCATAAAAATTCCTGCAGTGCATAAGGAAGGAAGGATTTACATAACGGCAAGGGCCAGATAGTACTCTTCTTTGACAGTCACCACCACATCAAATTTAGCATTAGCAACTTTCAATGTAAAAACAATAAGTACCCACCAAGGAGCACATTTGGCACTGGAGATACAAATGAGACATGGCCCCAGTCCTCGAAACACTCATCATTTTCAGTGTATCAGTGGGCAGAGAATTTGTCATAGTGATTATAAGCATTCGCTTTTATTTGCATTGAGAGGGAAAGAAGGACAGAAACCGATCTGATTTGTCTAAGAAACAAGCATCTACTTTAAAAGGAAAAAAAATTAAGGTATAAAAACTAGTTATTTCAAGTTTGCCCACCTACAGAGATAAGCTGATACATGCTGATAACTAGATCTTCAGCATCTACACAGTTAAACATCAGTGTCCCGATTGTAATGTCTTTACTGCTGAGGTTCTTTAAGAAGTCAACAATTTATTTGCAGATACTGACATCAACTGTATCAAGTAAACCAATATCTGCTGCCCATATATATCCTTATCTGTCACAAGCCATTTAGATTTGAATTTCAGCTACCTCATTCTAGGTGTTTATGCTATGAAACTATGTAACATAATAGCTGGGTAGATTCAGTAAAACAACCCTTTCTGCACATAAACCAAAAGACTTCATTTTTAAAGACTTGTCAGTTGGTTTCCAGTAAGCATAGTATCTCATATTGTAGCCTAGGGAGCAAACACAACAGCTGCCCTTTTCATAGACACAGTTGTGCCTTGATATACACAGGGCAATGATTTCAACCACTTCCAATCACTAACTAATATTTTAAGCTTTAAAATTTTTTTCTTGGGGATTTGTGCTATATATAGAAATAATCATTACCCTTTGGGAAACAATAGCTCATTTACTGAAAATGAGTTTAACAAAGGAATTATTTGGTACTGAAAAATACAGAGCAGTGAATTGGGTGACACAAATCACAGCATCATCACCTCATGTGACTAGCAGGGTAACTTACTTAAAAAAAAAAGCTACTGTAACTTAAAATTTAGCTTCAACAATGTAATATCCTTAATCATGTCCTCTGTCACAAAATTGTGAAACCAGAAATTACGTTATTTTGAAAACGCCCCTTTACTCCCAACCCGAGATGAATACCACAAAAAAGAAAAACTTTGCAGGGGCGCCTGGGTGGCTCAGTAGGTTAAGCCTCTGCCTTCGGCTCAGGTTATGATCTCAGGGTCCTGGGATCGAGCCCCGCATCGGACTCTCTGCTCAGCGGGGAGCCTGCTTCCCCCCCCCCCCCGCCTACTTGTGATCTCTCTCTCTGTCAAATAAATAAATAAAATCTTAAAAAAAAAAAGCCAAAAACTTTGCAGAATGGAATATTTCTCTTCTGCCTGAAGCCTAGTTTTGACTGGTATATGTTGCAGTTACACATTTGATTCACACTGAATTTTCTTTTAAGTATTAGGAGAATAAATAGCATTGTAAAAGTCACAAGCTTGAAAATATCCAGTTCCTTCTCTAGTTGGAGAGCTTACAAACTTACTGCATGGAACAACAAGTTGAGGCAGTGACCATAACCCAATCTCAGCAAATTCTGTAGAAACAGCCTCTAACTAGATAAAAGTCACAAAATGTTAATCTGGAAGAATGGCGTATGGATTTATCACTGTTCAATTTTTCATATTTTCTGAGGTTTAAAATTTTTCAAAAAAATAAGAGTTGGGGGCACAATACTCTCAAAGCAGATACACTATGCAATTATACATAATGTGAAAAGATCCAGCTGTTTCCCACCAAAAGCCTTGCGGCTCATGACATTAAACTTTTACCAGAAATCTTAAGAGTCACTGGCACACAAAAAGCAACCAATGGAGTAAATATTTTTTTTTCAGATGCACTGTTCCTGGTTTCATTCAGTTTTTGTTTTTTATTTGTTTTGCTTTTATAAGAACACTTCTTTCAGTTTCAATGGGCATTAGGTTGAACAGGTATTACTAGTAAAGCAGCAAAAAAGCAAAGGTTTTGGCTCAGCCTCTAACCAGCTGTGTGACCTTGAACAAATCTCTTAGCTTCCCCAGGTCTCAATTTTCCCATTTAAAAAATGAGGCAGTTACACTAGATGCATTCTAAAGTATCTTCCAACTCTAATTCAAGATAGAGCTCTAGGCTTGTGAGAATGAAAAAATCAGCTCTCCAAAAAACAAACAAACCAAAAAACAACACCCAAAATCTTTGTAATGTAGTGAAACAAACAGGATTCAAAAATGTAAATATCCAATGTGATCGTGATCCCAACTCTTTACAATCAAACACACTTTCCAGATTCAAAATTGGAAAAAAAAATGTATGCTATCTATCAGTGGCTATCTCTGAGTTGTAGGTTACAACTTCTCTATATTTTTCAAGTTTCCTACAATAAAGGTATTGTTACTTTGATAATGAGGTGGGAGGAGGGAGTTAGAGAGAAAGGGAAAACCCTCCTTTTATGTGCTAAAGGAAATTTTACATTTAGAAGGCATTCTACAATTTGAATGACTTTTCAAAAACGGGCTGGAGCTAAGCGGTAAAAAAAAAAATCTCTGCGCTAGTCACACACCTATCAACGGTCAGACAAATGCTGTTGGGTTATTTACCCTAAATTAGCAAACTTTAAGGAGGTACTACATTTTTCTTTTTCTTTTTTTTTAAGATTATTTATTTATTTGACAGAGAGAAAGAGAGAGATCACAAGTAGGCAGAGGCAGGCAGAGAGAAGGGAGGGGGAAGCAGGCTTCCTGCTGAGCAGAGAGCCCGATGCGGGGCTGGATCCCAGGACCCTGAGATCATGACCTGAGCTGAAGGCAGAGGCTTTAACCCACTGAGCCACCCAGGCGTCCCGGTACTACATTTTTCACTAAAACTAGTAATAATAATTATGAGAGCCAACACATACTTAGGGCCAGGCACAATTCTATAACTTTACATATATATTGATTCATTTAATCCATACAATAACCCCTTCGAAATAGATATACTATTACTATCCCCATTTTACACACTACAACCACGAGGCACACAGAAGTTAAGTAAGAGAGCAGAGTCAAGATTTAAATCCAGTCTGGGGGCGCCTGGGTAGCTCACTTCCAAGCTACGAGGAGTATAATTTAATCTCCATACATATCGCTAGGTAAATAATACTGTAACATCTGAGGAATTCAACAGAATTAATTGCTAAGATTAATAATGGAATTTATTGTTTGGAAATATTGTTTTAATACAAGGAAGTCACTTTAATTGATATTCTTTGTCCTCGTGAATCTTCTGGGAAAAGAGCCCTTAAACTAACTGTTGTACCTTTCTAAAATGTCTAACATATTGAAGTGATATTTTAAATTGTATTGTAATTAATTATTTTGGTTTTTTAAAAGGATACACATAATATTCGTTTTGAATACTGGCTTTAATACCCACCCAGTTAACTTCATAATAATCCCAATTCCTGCAACATGTAGAACCTGGGAAAAGGAAAACAGAGAAAGCCAACCAATTAAACGTGGTTGAAGTTCTCACCTAATTCTCTCAGGCAATTCAAACACAAACCATGTATACATGTGTCCCTTTTTCTGCACAGTACCTACATTACTTGCCAATTTTTTTGGCTTCTGGATTACTTTGAATAAAGCTCAAATTTCCCCACATCTGTATTACCAAAATTTTAGCCATGTCAAGGTAAATATAGAAATCAATAGTTTCCTATTTTTAAAAACTAAAATGAGAGAGTAGAGAAGAAAGAGGGAAAAAAAAAACCTTTGCACCAGGCTGCCTGTTAACTTAGATGTGCAATGAGATAATCACCCGATAATTGCACCCTTTGGGTACTTCTGTACTGGTAAGATAATAAAGTGAAACAAAGTCACCTGGTTTATTTCAATTTACTTACACAATTTGCAAATCTGCAGCTCTCTGCCATGGTACATTAAGAAAATTAGCATGTAAGAAAAATCACCTGCTTATGCAAATTGGAGGATGGTTTTTATCCATGCAGACAGAAAAAATAAAAAATAGCTGCAATCTGGGTCAAATGACTAATTTTATCTATTTGTTCAAATGTCTCTCTTCACCTTTTTCTCTGTAGCTCAGAGCAAGAATTTTAGGTCAAGGCATGGATAAACAAAAAGTTTCTGTGTTGTCCATTCCCCTGTAAGGAGTTTGCTGCCCGACAATACTGAGCCCTATACTACTGAAATTGAAAACAAGACTGAGAACACTATCTAGATAACAAAACCACAACACTGAGAGAGGAAAGAAATCAATGGAGGATATCCGATCTAACTGGGAAGGAAAGCAAACATGGCAAGGATCAAGTACCAATTTTACCTTCTGGTACCTTAGGCAAAGGCTTCAGAAAAGAAAAGGAAAAAACTCCAAATAATTCAGGGCAGACAGGACAACTTCTCTACAGAGAACATTATTCTACTTTGTTCTATAAATGCACCCAGTCAAGATCTTCTGAGTCTGATGTAAGTTGGATGAATGCATTCTTGGTAACTAATGACTGCCTTCCCAGCATCTGTTGCTGGAATTCATCCTTCCCACTTATAACTGACTTCATCTCCAGGTCCAGGGTGGACCTAATTGCTCCAAAAGTAATTCTAACTCTACTGACATCATTGGTTCAGAAATCAGTATACAACCCAATAAAGGTCAAAGAGACTCTACTACTGTGCTGGACAATAAGGTAGTCAGTACACTTTGTATGAAAAAAAAAAAAAGAATGTAAAATATCTAATTTAATAATTTTCATGGTAATAACATGCTAAAATGACAATATTTTGGCTAAATGGAGTTAAATAAAAATATGTTACTAAAACTAATTTCACCTGTTTCTTTTCACATTTTTTAATGTGGCCACTAGAAAATTGAAAATCACATATGTGGCTTGCATTATATATCTACTGGACAGTGCTGCTCGTTTGCTGAGGGCTTCTGTGAAAATGCTCCCTTCCTATTGTGTAGGAGCTTTAGGAAGTCACACTCCCGCTCTATCTCTGGGCATTGTATGCCCTAAATGGCTACAGCCTTAAAGCTGTGACACAGCTCATTTTGTGTGAAGTCAATCTGCAAACTAGTAAATTCCCTACCCAAATTCAGAATTTAAAAGAGATTCCTAAAAAAAAAAAAAAAAAAAGAGAGAGAGAGAGAGAGATTCCTAAAAATAAAATATTGTAAATCAACTTGCTAATGTAAGCACTGGCCCCAAATCATCTTAGCTGATTACCCACACACAAAAAAAAGACAAAATATGTAATATTAAACTTAATTTAAAATTTTAAAAATCACTCCAAATATTTAGGAAAGCAAGAAAATAAATCTAGAACGCTAAAAGGTAAAATAATACCAGAAAAAAACAGTATCAAATTTACATTTAGGAAGGAACTGATCATGCATTTGCAAATAGGCAGGCTCTTCATAACTAAGCATGTATAATCCATACCAATAAGATGACAGAAGAAAATAAATGTCTTGGACAAACTGCACATTTAAAATCTGATCCCAAATTTGAAAACTCTATGAAAGTCACCACATTGGAATAGGGTTATATTTATCTCATTCTTCCTTTAAACAATTTTAGAAGCTATTCAACATCTGTAGTCCTGAAGAAAGGTGTCGTATGGTCAATAACAGACTTGACTTGCCCACAAATAAAGCTACAATGCTTTATAAATATTAATGCAATTTTATAATAGAAACTTAGGAAACACAGGATTTTATAAATGAGGACACCAAGACCCAGAAAACTTAAATAACTTTATCAAGGTCATAGGGTTATTGGCAGCAAGGCAAGACCAGAAACTTGTCTCCTAACAAGTTTAGTTGAGTACTCTATTACCCTGTCATTAAAAAAATTCTTCTCAAGCAAATGGCACCTTGAACATGATAAACACTAAATTCTCTGGTTTATTAAACTAGAAATAAAAACTTGGGATTTGGGAGAATTTTATTAATAATAAAACAGAGTGCTCCTAATACTTAAGACATTCTTTAGAATCAAATATATATACACACACATATGTATTTATATATGAGAGGAAAAAAAAATCACATACACAGTCGTTCTCTCAAATGCCATCAATGACCTACCTACTAAATTCAATGGCCTTTTCTCCCCCTCATTTTCTTTGACTTTTTATCTGTACCAAAGATCACTCCCATCTTCCTAACAATCTTCTGCCATGTGTAGATTGTCAATCACTATGAACACATTTTCCTATCTGACTGCCCTTTAGTTCTGCCTCCAATAATTTCCACCTACAACTGAGAACATTCCCTAAGGCTCAGGCCTCAGCTACCTCCACTCTTCTCTTTATATGTCAAAATATACACATATTTATCCCTGAACAAGTCACTCTCTTAAAAACTTTCAATAGTTGCCGGTCCCAGTATTTCAACTTTTTTCATTATCACCCCTTCCAAGGAGCCTTTTTAGACATTTTTCCCCCAATCAGACTCCCCATGAAATTTTAATACCATAGATATGTTCTACATTTATCTATGTATATATATATTTGCTTTATTCATAAATAGTGTAAGATTTTGCCCCTCTCCCACTAGCAGTGGTCTTTTCAGCAGAACACTCCAACTTCCGGGTCCAGCTTTAGTTTGTGCCTCCACCCTATTATCTCCCACCTTCTCCACTGCATTTTAATTTCTGTAACTCCAGCCCTACAGTCTCCTGCGTAGGAACACATCCATCTAGAACACTCTTCCCCATTAGCTCTCGTTCTTAAAACTCAGTTGAGGTATTACCTCTTCTAGAAAACATTCATACCTTCCACAGAAATCCCTCCTCTGTTCCCATAATATCCTGGGAATATCTCTATTGAATCATATCTACTACACATATCAACTACTATTGCATCGATGGAATGAATTATAATTATCCATTTGCAAGTCTCTTTCTTCCACTAGATCATAATCTTCTTTAAATCCCTCTCATCTAGCACAGAGCTTGGGAAATAGTCAATAACCAATAAATAAGTATTGTAAGAACAAGTGGAAATATATCCTCACTTTTTTTTTTTAAGATTTCATTTATTTATTTGACAGAGAAAGAGAACACAAGCAGGGGGAGCGGCAGGCAGAGGGAGAGAGAGAAGCAGGCTCCCCACGGAGCAGAGAACCTGATGCAGGGCTTGATCCCAGGACCCTGGGATCAGGATCTGAGCTGAAGGCAGACACTTAACCGACTGAGCCACCCAGGCACCCCATCCTTTTGTTTTTATTTCAAATAGAGTTTCAACTCTCCATCAAGACTCCCCGAAAGCAGGGATGTATTATTTTACACACTGTTTACTTAACTGTAAGCTCCTTTAGGGCAATATCATGAGTTAACTCTATATGCTGGTACAAGCACAGAATAGATAATAGCAGAAGCTTGACAGAGTTTGTAAAATTATTTATAGAACTAAATATCCTCCTTAGAGCCTACAGTACTGCTGGGCCATAACAGGTTGATAACAAAAATACACTGACTAGTGAGTTCCAGCAATGTCAAAACCCTCTGTCTGATAGTAGATGTGATTCAATTAGACAAACTAATTCAAAACACAGATATGAAGCTAGGTATAGGTAAAGACTGCCAATCATAATCAATGACAGACATCACTGTACACACTTCCTCTACTCACACTATTATAATTAACTGTTAGAGTATAACTCAACAGTTTCTTTAGTTTCCTTTTCATAATGCCAGAGTGCTAGAATTTTTTCTAATGTCTCTTGGCTAGGTACCTTAGAACTACCAACTAAGTCTATGATGACATGTCACATGCTTATTGACAGTATTACAACTGTTGCCCTAGGCACTGTGTTACCCCCAAGCAACAACCAGATCAAACTGACAAGCTCTATTAGTTAGGAAATCATTGTTGATCTGCATTAGATGACCCAAACAACAAATAATTCACTGGAGTATTATGGATGCACAGGGAATCATAAATAAAACCCAAATAGAACTTTATAATGGAAGAGCTTCCACCCAATGACTTCTTTCCATTTGGTTGGATGACAAATGGGAAAGTTTCTTTGGCCCTCACAATTTCCATCAAAGAAATCAGATTAGCATAAAAAAGAAACATACATTGCATAAACAGTTGATTCTTTAACTGCTAGGACACCAGCAAATCTAATAAAAACCACCGCGAGTAGTCACTCAATTCTACAACACAGAAGTCAGTGAAAACTCTAATATGCCAAGTTGTGAAGATAATGAAATATTCCAATACTGTATTATAGGATGGTCTTCTATATCATGGAACAATATTTCTATAATTGCTCATGCTTTGAGGGTAAAGCCCCAGAAACCCTAGAACTTAGATTCAAACATATATTCAGTTAATACATTTTGCAAATATTCTTCTTCTAGCAAGCATTTGAAAGGTAACTTTATCTGCCTCCATCTTTTTTTCAGGACATGCACTGGTGGTACTAAGTGATGGTTAAAAAACTGGGATGTAGGGGTGCCTGATGGCTCAGTCGGTTCAGCGCCTGCCTTCAGCCCAGATCATGATCCCAGCGTCCTGGGATCAAGCCCCGAGTGCAGCTCCCTGCTTAGTGGGAAGCCTGCTTCTCCCTCTCTCCCTGCCACTCCCCCTGCTTGTGCTCTCTCTCATTCTCTCTAATATAAATAAATAAATAAATAAATAAATAAATAAAATCTTTAAAAAAAAGTTGCATGTAGTTTTGAAGGATATTGTCATTTTAGCTTGTTTGAAAAGGCAATTCTTTCTGAAATGTTTTTTCTTAAAAAATATTTATCTTCTTTCTAAGTTAGTAATCAATAACATAAAGTTTCTGCCCAAGAATAAAACGAGTTTCTTTTTTTGTGAATAAAATGAGTTCTTTTGTTGTACTGTGGTTTGTTTTATTTTTGGTTTTTGAATATAATTTGGAAAAATCTTGTCAGGAGCCTAAGTACAAAATGACTTCCAATGTTAAAGGCTATAGCGTTTGTATCACCAAAAAACCAGTTCAATATCATTAGACTGTGTTACCTTTATTCTCTCTCTTTGACTTCTCTACTTTATGACCATGAGCCTGCAGTTTCTAAAACTAAGTTCGTTTGTAGTTAAAATTAACAATATAGATTTCCACATTTCTAGTTTCACACGGATGCTTTGTTATGTCTAGAAGAGCGACCGTTTCCTTTTCATGGTGCAGGCTCTGCTTCTTCAAAGCTGTTTTTACAAAGCAGAGCGCCCCCCCCCCAAAAGAATCCAGCTGTGGCAGTTAATCCTGGCTGATAGAGAAACTTCTCAACACTACAAATTCTTAACCTGTAAAACACAATTAACAGAATACACTCCAGTATACTTTCTGATGCAACTAACTCTAGGATTTTCCCCAAACATATCCCAGAAGCATTCCCCATTTTTCCAAATTATAGTTGGCTATTTGAGGAGTAAAAGGACCGAAGAAAACATCAGAAAAAAATGATGCCTCTAATTTTCACAAGATGAGCAAGCTAGATGATATCTGCCACGCGTGAGGATTTACACTGAATAATTTTTCATTAAATCACACATATTTCCCCCACCTCACTGGGATCTTCTTTAGCAATTCACACTCTTTCATCCAAACACAAGTAAAATGAGTTTCCACTAAAAGCTGAACTTTGACGATAAGAATGTCCTTCATTCGTAACATTCTGAGAAAGAAAAATTATTTTCCTTCCCACTATGTAAATCCATTATACTTTCTAAAACAGTGCAGAGGAACTGACTAGAATACCTGCCAAGTCCATGCAAACATGTATTTTATAGATTTCAATGTGTTTGTTTTTAATTATTAATTAATAGCAGATATACAGCACATAGCACAACTAAGGGGTCACTTTATGGTATCTGAAGTCATGCTTCCAAAAATAGTCTGCATGTTGTTGATTTTACCTGATAAATCTGCCCATACATGAAGCCACTTCTGCATACATTAACACAACAGGTTTTTTCTACCAACAATAACTACAATAAAAACAGCTAACATTTACTGAATGCTTACTGTATGCTATACAGTATAATCATTGGTTTACAAGGATTATCTCATTTAATCCTCATACCAATCCTGGGAGAGGTGCTATTATTATCCTCATTTTATAAAGAGGAACAGAGAGGTTAAACAATTAAGATGACACAGCTAGTAAGTAACTATCATCATAGTGATGCTTAAGTTTTGAAAGACTGACATAAAAGTAACCCACTGAAGGTATTAGAATAACGAAATTCAAAGTTCTCCAACTTTACTTGGGAGTACAAAGAGAACAGACCAAATGAATCCCAGGATCTTTGATCTTTCAATTAATCAGATAAATTAAAAACCAAAACACTAATATTCTAAGTAGAAGCTTTTCCCAGACTCATTATCAAGGTGGGGCTATGTACCATTAATCCAATCAATATTGCAGGTTGTCAATGTCAAAACTGCCTGAGTTTAGCAGTCCTCAAACCTCTCTCATGTGGTCATCTTCTTCCAATTCTCAAAATTATGCACTTTATGAGTCCCTGAAGCCTTATGCTGTAATACTCTTTGTTCCAAGGTTGTCACATTTTTTAATGTTAGCACTGCATACTCACTTTCCTCTGGCAAATGTGAACTATGGACAAATAGATATTTATATTATCCTCACCAAATAACTGAGGTTTCTGTTTGTGGGTTGTTTTGTGTTTTGGTTTTGCATTATGAAAACGTCCATATGGACATGTGAAGCCTTGACATCTGATAAAGAAAGGTCAAATTATATATGATGCTTTGATAACCCATGAACAATATTCTGTCATTGGAATGAATGTATCTCAGGCTACCCCATGATCATATTACCAGGTAAACTGGAACCCTTACTTTGAGATAAAATACAGCAGACAGTTGTTAATGAAACCTTAATTGAACTGTCAAACCACCATCTTTACCAGCAAGCTAATAGGTAATTCACTACTTTTACACAACTGTCCAATACTGATAAGTTATTCCACTAGTTAAATTCAACAGAGAGATAAATCAAGGCTGGTCGACTAAATTGTTCAGTGATAAATCTGACTGATAAAATGCTATACCACTTCTATAAATATCTTTCCGTGTCTACACAGAGGAAAAACAGTATCTCTCAAAATTACATAAAATGTTTTCAGCCATCAGTTAGTAATTTTAGGTGCATGTCCAGAAAAGGACGTGAGAGCAAATACAGTTTCCTTTTGTGTAGTATGCCAAAAGAAAAATACTTGCAAAATGCATTAAATAAATACAAGAATCTAAGTGAATCTTATGATGCCCAGGTAGTCATATGGTGTTTTGATCGAATGATGTATCAGTGGGAAAATATTTTTATGTCCCATTTTAATCATTTTAGAAAACAGTTTCAGGTTCATTAGGTGTTCCCCAAATTAAAAAGAAAAATTCTGGTTCAGCTAGTTAATATGTAAAAAAAAAACCTCACTAATATCTTTAGCTTGGGTTTCAGAATACTAGTGCAATTCACTCTGGTTTGGTGTTCAAATGACTAGTTTTAACAATTTTACTCAGGTCATATGGCAGTTAAATTCTAAATATAATAAGCAATTCAGACAGCAAGTCATCAATATGTAAATATGAAAATAGAAAAGGATTTGCATACTAAAACACACACCTGGAAATCTTCCTTTTTTTCATACTGAATTGTACTTCACCTGTAACAACTGATTAAAAACACTCAACACAGCTAACCGGAAAAACGTGGTTAAAGAAGAAAGAACAACCTGACCAGGAGATCAAATAATCAAACAGCAAAGATTCCACAGCACTGTGCTAAGTGCAGGGGAGAAAAAGATGCACTCTGGTAGATACAGACCATACCCTCAAGGGGCTTACAAACGTAGTGAGACAAGGCAAACACAAAACCATTGGCATACAATAGAAGATGGTGTTCAGAAGTAGGTACACTTTGAGCACAAGGAATGAACTCTGCTGGTGATGGAAGGGGTCAGTCAACGAAAGAATCTAGAATGGATTCAAATCAAAACCGTTAGGTTTTTCATATGAAAGTACTTTAGAAGAGCCACTACCAGAATGTTTGCTGTGGGAGATATGTTTCAGCACTCCAGTTTCTCACCTTCCTCCCCTTAAAAAGAATCTTTTCCTTTAGCACGGGCTTGAAGTGAAAACTTCTACAAGTCATATCATCATTCGAGAAAAATGTAGAACAGTCTTAGAACATAGTCAAGAATACTGCAATCCCCTTCTCCTTCGGTAGCTCTAGTTCTTAGCGTTGTATGTAAAGCATTAAAATGAAAGAGAGCATCCAGGTCTAAGAAAATCCAAACAAATTCTCAGCCAGTAGATGACAAAATTTAAAGCAAGGCACCACCTTTTTCCTGCCCACACCCCCCAAGCCCCGCAGCTTTAATCCTCAGGCGTTAGGCAAAGAATGGAAGTTCACAGTGCAATCCCTGGGGATAGGATATGGAAGAGATGAAGGCAGGAACAGACGGGTCCCTGAGCAGAGCTACTGAAGAGGCACCATTACCGGCTACACTCTTTCCCACCAGGAATCCCATACACCTTGGAGGGAGCACTGCAGCAGCAACCTCCTTGGAGAGGTAGCTGGGAAAACACTAGACCCCACTAGTTTAAAACAAAACAAAACAAAACAAAAACAGATCACATTGTAGTCTAGAGTATAAAATCTGAAATATAAAGACGGCCAGATATAATGCAAACATGACACTTGTATCAATTACAGCCTGAAAAACAATGACAAAAGGAGACATTTACCAGGCTAGTTCCAAAGAGTTCATTTTCCTGTGGTCATGGGGGCTTTTCTAGACATTAACAAGAATCTCTTTCTGAATGCACTGAAAACACCGATTCATTTGTCCACACCAGATTACTTAACCCTTGAGAAAAAAATTGTTCTAGTTTTGATAGCAACAGCCCCTACAATGATAAATTCATTTTATTATAAACTACTAATCTTACTAAGAAGAGCAAATAGACAAAATGTGGCATTTAAGAAGCACTCAGACTTTTTAAAATACCCTAGCACTAGCAAAAGTGGAGCAGTTTCATATGTTTAAAAAGTATACTACTACAGCAACCAACCAAGGGATAACAGCAACTTAAGAGGCACTAAATGACACTAAATGACACTAAAACATTGCACCAAATGTGGGCCACGGCATAGCTACAGTCTACTGACCTCATTTGTGGTACTCATGTGTGATGCTATATTTAATGCATTCTTATCAAAAAGCTAAAGCTACATACTTCCCAACTGTAGCTTTATGGTTTAAAATAAACCACTCAAGCAACGACTTAACTGGTTCACGTATGAACCCTATCTTGCTTCTGGGGATCAAGATCACAAATTGCGGAATGAAAAGGCAAAAAGGAGAGCAAAGTAGTTATGCAGAGTATGACCCAATGACAAGACCATTATAAGGAACCAAGTTTGGGTCATCTGTGACATCTGCAGCAATTGGGCAACTGATTCAAACTCCATCCAACCTAAGAGATGACCAGGGTCTGTAGGAATACCCATTTCATACATCCACCTAATGATCCTACATTCAGTGGCTTGCTTAGGTTCTAAACCAAAAGTCTGGTAGACAGCAAACATGTGTATGACTCCTCAGAGGGTGTTCTCTCCCATGATTTGCCAGGACTCGGAAACAAAAACCCAGCCAGCCAACACACTGGGCCTCTGGGTAAGGATGGCTTCCTCCAGTTGAGGCGCTCCACTTTGGTCAACATGGAGAGAAGCATGACATGATGACGCGCCCAATCACAACCGTGAGAAGAAACGAGGAGAAGTTGCGTTCTTCTTTTGGATACTCACCAGACAACACCAAAGGCTCCATATCCAATAGGTCTATCCGGCTCAATATCCAGCTGCTGTTGTGGATGATGCGAGTGTTGATGGTGGTGCGCCTTAACTGTAGCAGCTGCGGCAGCCTGTACCTGAGCTGGGGCTGCTGCAGCTGGTCCAGGAGCCTGACCCGGTGCGGGTGATGGGAAATATGGCTGTTGTTGCCCAGGGTTTAACATGGCTGCAGCTGCAGCCGCTGCTGCGGCTGCCGCAGCTGCCGAAGAGGTATGCTGCTGTACAGGGTGGACAGCAGCAGCCGACCCCGGATGAAGATGGTGTTGAGGGTGGTGGTGGTGGTGAAGGTGAGGAGGAGGGAGGTGCGGAAGGTGGTGGTGATGGTGGTGGTGGTGACCTGCTGCTGCTGCAGATGTACCGCCATTGTAAGCCGCCATCATTTTTGCGTTGGCTCTTGCGCCACAAAGAGACATTCAAAAAAATGCCCTTTGATGGGAAAGCAAACTGGGTCAAGCTGTCATTTGGCCATTTAAAAATGAAGAAAAACCACTCACTCCACCTCAAAAAACATGGAGCGTAACTGGCTTTATGTCTTCATCAGTCAATCCAAACAAGTTAGAGGATCTTGGTGTTTAGTTTTGGGGTAAGCGTGTGTGGAAGGGTGTGGATTGCCAAAAAAAAAAAGAAAAGAAAAGGAAAAGGAAAAAGAAAAAGAAAAGAAAAAGGAAAAAGGGACCCCTTCCCCCCAGGTTTCCTGCCACAAGTGGGTACTAAAACTCCATCCTTAATTGGGGGGAGGTTCCAACTTTGAATGTGGGAATAAAGGCCAAACCTCCCGACCCCCTGAACTCCACACACGAAAAGGATCAGGTAACACACCACCCTTGGAATCTTGTAAGAGGGTTGACTCATCTACCCCTTCCATTCCCACATCCTTTTCTAAACACCTACCACCTCCTCAAAAATACAATTTTAAAAAAATTCCAACCACCCCAAATTCTAAAGATGGGGGGAAATTTTTCAGGGAAATCAGCTTTCCCCCCCCTCGAACTCTCAGGCCTTCCTACATCTCCCCCTACTCCTAGTCAGGCTGACCTGATTGGAGGGGGGTACTAAACTTTCCAGAACAGAAAAAGAGCCAGGGAAGGAGGCAGGAGGGACAGGGTGAGCAGAGGAAGCGACAGGGCAGGACGGAGAGGAGAAAGAAAACCGGGGCAAAGTAAAGGTAAGGAGGTGCAGGGAGGAATGAAAGAGAGGTGGGCAGCACTCGGACGCCCAGACAGAGGGAACCGCCCCGGGATGAGGTTAGGGTCCCGGGGCCAAAGAATAGGAGCCCCGGGAGGCGGGCGGGGTGCAGTCGGAAGCGGGCTGACTCCTGCCCCCGCCGCCGGCTGCTTCTGCTGAGGAGGGTTGGGGGGGAGAGCGGGTGGGTCCCCCCGCGCGACGGCCCCCGCAGGGCTCAAGGCTGCTCCGTCTCCCCCCCTCCCCCCCACCCGGCTTCCCGTCCCCGCGGCCGCTTTCTCCTCAGTCGCTGCCGGCCGCTTTCTCCTCAGCCGCCGCCTCCTCAGCCGCCGGTGCCGCCGCGGCCGGACTCACCTCCCCTAGCAAAGCCGGATAGAGCGGAGCCAGCGGCGGACACGCGCAACCAGCCACCGAGGCCCCGCCCCCGCCTCACACTGACCGGCTGCCCTAGCCAATCCACGCCCACCTGTCTGCGTCTGCCTCCAATCCTGGGCCCGTAGCTTCAGACAGGCGCACTGTTCGGCCAGTGGCAACAAGGTGTGGGTCTCCTGGGGAAATCCCGCCCCCGATCCGGGATGGGCAGATAGAGAGACCAATCAAAAGGCAGAGTTTGGCCTGACCGACAAGACTAAAAGCGAATTAAAACCCAAAGATCTCCGTGACATTTTCTTTCGCCTCTCTCCTCTTTTCTTTTTCTTCTTTTATTTTTTTGGCAGGAGCAGGAAGCTGCGTGCTAATCCCGCCCGCAAAAGCTGCAAGAGAGGGTGGAATAAAAGAACCAATCATGAGCCGGAGACCAAGAACAGAGCAACCAATCCTTGGCTTGAAGACGAAGTGGGATGGGACTGGGGCCAGATAGACACTTGATTTGACAAATGGAAAAAAAGATTGATCTCGGTCCCACCCTTCAGGTCTACTACAGGTCAGGATTGTGGAGAATTCGCTGTCGTATCAGTGACGACCCCCTCGGGGGCGGGGCCAAGCGAAAGGGGTGGGGTCTAAGGAAAGGTGGGCGGGATTGAGACCAAGAAGGCGGGGTCCCAATCGTTACGGGTCCATTGATAGGAACCATATCCTATCCCTTCTTAAGTCATCGAGTGTGGAGAAGAAATAGGGGGAGCAAAAAGGGATGTCGAACTTAAAAAACTCAAGGTCCAAGGTTACTCAACAAGACAGTCACAGAAGAAACTCAGTAGACTGATAGTTCGTAGACTGTGGCTGGTCCTCCATGGCTAATCCCGATCTTGGCAAAAAGAGATGATGTCTCCAGCATTCACCACTCCACTCAACGGATGATAAAGCTATTGATACAAACTAAAGCGACAAAAATAATAAACTTAACCACAAAGATCTTATATTTCTCTTGTATTTTCTGAGTTTTCGTCATTGAAATCTTACTAAAATAACGTCTTTCACTATCACATAACTTCACTTATTTGAATTTTCTTTTAAAAACATGAAATAATAAGCTCACAGAATCTTATCCTTACAAAAACTGCCCTCAGAACCCTGGAGATCAGCTTTGATTACTCTTTGCCTGCCCACTCCTTCCCTTCTAATCAATCATTAAGTCTTAAACACAAAACACTTCTAAACACCCCCTTTTCTCCCCAGTTACCACAATATTACCCCAATTTATGTCACTAGCATCTTTAATGCATCTCCCTGCCTCTAGGCTAGCACGCCTCTATTCCATCCTCTACTGAGAGTATAGCAATCTTTTAAAAACACAAGTCTGACCATGCCCCCACCTTTGAAAAAAGTCAATTATTGCACCGCTTGATCTGGTTCTCATCTTGCTCAATGACCTTCAAACATTCTGAACTTTCAGTTCCACAAATGGTCTGTGGCTTCTAAGCCTTCATGAATATCTTTGGCCCCAAACACTCCCCACCCACCCTCCACTCTTTTATCGTTCAGATGAATTTTACTTTTCACATAAATTTTACCTTTTTTTTTTTCTGGAAAAATTTTCCTGACTCTGTAGTAGAGTATGTATCTCTGTTATGTGTCTCCATTGCACTGCCTCCTTCATAGCACTGAAAACTGTATATTTGGGGCGCCTGGGTGGCTCAGTGGGTTAAAACCTCTGCCTTCGGCTCAGGTCATGATCTAAGGGTCCTGGGATTGAGCCCCGCGTCGGGCTCTCTGTTCAGCAGGGAGCCTGCTTCCCCCTCTCTCTCTCTGCCTGCCTCTGTGCCTACTTGTAATCTCTCTCTGTCAAATAAATAAATAAAATCTTTAAAAAAAAAAAAAAAGAAAGAAAACTCTATATTTTAATTGTTTACTGAGTTAGACGAGGATCGAAAGCTGGTCTGTCCCACTCTATGCTATATGCCCAGTTCCCAGGGCAGTGTCTAAAAGGTGGAGACACTTAATAAGGCGTTGCACGAGTTATTGAGTGCAGGAGTGGTGGATACCAATCCAAGCTCTGCTGTGTACTAGCTCTGGGACTTAGGCAGTTTAACTAACCTTCCTCAGTCTCAGCTGCCTCAACTGAAAATGAAAATAAAGTGTGCCCCATCAAGTCGAGTTGAGGGTTAAATGAGGTCATGTATTTAAAAGTTTTTGGCAAGTAGTAAAAGTTCAAAATATGGTAATTTTCCTTCCCTAGCCCCATCCTCGCATAATATTTAAGATGCTTTTCCAATTTCCCAATGTGTATCAGCCTCCTCCAAGGTGTAGTTTCCTGAAGCTTCTTAGAAATGCAGAGTCTCAGGTTCTACCCCAGATCGACTGAATCAGAATCTCATGGGCAGGAATCTGCTTCATAAGCCCTCCAGGTAGTTCTTACACACACTAAAGTTTGAGAAGCATTGGCCTGGAAGAAAAGGGCTGAGTCTTAAACTTTGCTTACTTTTCAGCACCTAGAAAGTATTCAATACATGTGAAATAAAGAAATACATCCTATCCACCAGAAAATGATTGCATGTTAGGAATTATTTATTCCTGCCACAAGTATTTATTGAGCACCAACTATCTCTAGGCATGATGCTAAGGCCAACAATGGGGGAGGGAAGATACATGGCCTAACAGACTCTGCCATTCAGGAGCTCTAAGTCTGGTGCAGAAGTTCTCAAAATGGTGAGGGCACACCCTGGGTGGTACACAAAGTGAGCCATTGGGCACCAGGAGGAAATTAGTACAACTTCTATTTCTACATATTTTTATTTTATCTTTTTTTAAAGTTTTTATTTATTTATTTGAGAGAGAGAGAGAAAGAGAGAGAGAGACCAAACGTGCATGTGCCTGGTCTAGAGGAAGGCAGAGGGGGAGAGAATCTGAATCTTCCATGAGCCCAGTGCCCTACTCAGGGCTTATCTCATAACCAGAGATCACGACCTGACCCAAAACCAAGAGTCAGTCACTTAACTGACTGAGCCACCCAGGCACCCCTATTTCATCTTTTAAAATGTCTATTTTGTCAGTGTTTTATAATATATATAATATGCAGTGTAGTGTCATGTATATAACTTATAAATAAACAAAAATACATAAATTGGAGATTGATGCTCAAAAAATTTTATCAAAAATATTGAGAAATCTGGGTCGCCTGGGTGGCTCAGTTAGTTAAGCGTCCAACTGTTGATTTCAGCTCAGGTCATGATCTCAGAGTCGTGAGATCGAGCCCTGTGTCCAACTCCACACTCAGCACAGAGTCTGCTTAAGACTCTCTTTCCCTCTCCCTCTGCCCCTCCCCCCCAGCTCACTCTCTCTCTCTCTCTCCCTCCCTCTCTCTTTCTAAAATAAAGAAATAAATCTTTAAAATCACTGGCTTGTAACTATTTAATGTTCATGGTTTAGATCAGCTCTCTGATAGAAATATAAGAACTACATATGAAATTTTAAATAGTTTAGTAGTCACATTAAAAAGTTAAAAGTAGGGACGCCTGGGTGGCTCAGTCGGTTGAGTGTCTGCCTTCAGCTCAGGTCATGGTCCCGGGGTCCTGGGATCGAGTCCCGCATCAGGCTCCCAGTTCAGTGGGGAGCCTGCTTCTCCCTCTGCCTGCCACTCTCCCTGCTTGTACTTGCCCTTCTTCTCTCTCTCACTGTCAAAAAAATAAATAAAATCTGTAAAAAAAAAAAAAAAGTTAAAAGTAATAACGAGGATTATTTTTAATATATTTTACTTAACCCAATATATCAGAATAATGTCATGTTAAACATGTAATCAACGTAAAAAAAAAGATGTGTATGTATATATATATATATATATGTGTGTGTATATATATATGATAAATACTCTGATACTAAGTCTTCGAAATCTGGTGTATAGTTCACATTTGCAGCACATCTCAATTGAATTAAAAACTCCATTTTCTCAGTCACACTAGGCACGTTTCAAGTGCTCAATAGCCTCATGTGGCTAGTGGCTACCATATTAGACAGCACAGACCTAGATCATGGGTTTAACTCCCTGCTCTGTCCCTTACTTATTGTGTGATCTTGGGCAAATTCCTTAACCTATCTTAGTCTGAATTTCCTTGTTCATAAAAATAGAGAAGATCCGGGGCCCCTGGGTGGCTCAGTGGGTTAAAGCCTCTGCCTTCAGTTCAGGTCATGGTCCCAGGGTCCTGGGATGGAGCCCCGCATCGGGCTCTCTGCTCGTCGGGGAGCCTGCTTCTCCCTCTCTCTCTGTCTGCCTCTCTTCTTACTTGTGATCTCCCTCTCTCTGTCAAATAAATAAATAAAATCTTAAAAAAAAAAAAAAGAGAGAAGATCCTTGACTTCTCCAGTTGTGGTGATTCAAACTGACAACCATGGAAAGCACATAGCCTGGGGCCTGCCTAGCTCCTCATCAGTGACACTGAGAGGGGCAGTTATTATTAGTATTACGATCCAAGGCAAAGTGTCCTAAGTGTCAGATGAGAAATACACTCTGGGCGCTGCTCGGTTCATGTCCCCAGCATTCCATCCACGTGGGGCTGGCCTGACAGACACCCTATTCCCCTTAAACACATCACCAGACAGTACAATATCCGGCCCTTTCCATTCTGTTCCATTTTCAGGAGCTGAGCATGATGAACGAGAAGTCGGAAGTGAGTCAGCAGGATAGCACTTAGAGCCTAAAAAAGCAAGCAGGACATCAGAATGCTTAAGCAGAAATAGAATGTACAGGAAGTGGGAGGTGATCTCCCCTTTCTTCCAAGAACTGGCTCCCCCCATGCGTTGTCTGTGGAGACTTTGTAGAACTTGAGCCAGGCCTGATTGGTGGGGGGTGGTGTGCAAGGACCACGATGGAGCAACTCACCTTCAGCAGAGCTGGGTGCTCGACGCCTGTTATCTCATATGATAAATAGTCTCCAAATTCTATTTTGCAAATGAAGAAATAGAGTCAGAGAAGCCCAAGTAACTGACCTGAACCTCACAGAGCTAGGGAGTGGCCAGCTCCCTGGGGCATGGTATTCCCACCGCCCCGCACAGCTGGAGGGAATGGCCAAGGAAGGGATGCTACAGAGTATGGGGAAGGACCAGGTAGAAATGCTTCCATTTAGGAGTCTGGCAGCCAAAGTTCTCCATCACTCAGGACATAATACCTTTCCAGCATTTATCTTTTTTTTTTAAAGATTTTATTTATTTGACAGAGAGAGAAAGATCACAAGTAGACAGAGAGGCAGGCAGAGGGAGAAGCAGGCTCCCTGCCGACCAAGGAGCCCAATGTGGGACTCGATCCCAGGACCCTGAGATCATGACCTGAGCCGAAGGCAGCCGCTTAACCAACTGCATCCCCAGCATTTGTTATCTCAGCCCCCAGGGGCAGACAGCTAGGATCACCATGACCTTCCAGCACACGCACCCTTCTGAGTGGTGCTTTCTCCATGCTCTGACTCCTTCCCACATGCCTGGAATATCCTTCTACTTCTTCTTCTACCCAAGTTCTATTCACTTTTCAAGGCTCTGCTCCTGGAACCTCAGATCTTTCTCGAAGCCTTTCTCTTATCCTAGTCCCTCCGTATGTCTCCCCTGAAGAACTGAGACATGCAATGTCTGCAACATTTATTTGAAGCACGTGATGCTTTGAAAAACTTTTCAGCCACGTGACTTCGGGCCCCTAACGCTTCTGAGCTTCAGTTTCTTCATCTGTGAAATGGGGGCAGCAATACTTACTTTGAAATATAAAGTAGCACCTACTTTGAAGGGATAGTGAGAGGATTAAATACATTTCTCTGTTAACAAATGAAATACCTAGCACAGTACCTGACACAGAGTAACCACTCAATACAGGTAGCTTCCTTCCCACCTCTATGCATTGTTGACTGATCATTTTTTTTTCTTGGTGTCTCCATTTCAAGTGCTCTTTGGGGAGCTGGGGTGGGGGGATGAGATGTGATACTTAAATCTTAATAAATTGCAAATTGCTTCTCCCATTTCCCCTCATCTATTTTCGTGTGGCCCTTTATCAGCCTTGTGACAGGGCATAAAGCTGTGAGTGCCAAAGTAAAGCCAGAGGCTTGATAAAAGAGACTATGAGCAAGGCTGTGAACCTTTGAGCGTTTGGTGATACTGTGGGATAAAGACCACGTCCACAATCACGACAGGGAGGCATAGCAGTGGAAGACTCAGTCTGCAGCTTAGTAGGGTGCTAGTAATCAACAGCAACTAAGAACGAGACGGGGCATGGTAACAAGCTGGGGACTGGAGAAGGCCAGCCAAATTCAAGTTCATGTGTTGTCCAGGACTTCCTCTGAAGGCCTGGGACTTCTTTCCCTGCAGCCAGGCCTCCATTCAACTCAACACCACTAATTAAACTCCACAAGAGTTCCCTTTGCATGCATCGGAGGACTTTGGCTTTAACTTACCCCTCTCTGTCTTTCAGCCCCTGGATGGGATGTTTGTCCTATCTCCAAACCCCAGGACCAAACCTTAGCCCTGACCCACACATCCCTGGCCAGGAGGGCCAGGAAATGTCCAACATTTTCCCCCTTCCCAAAGGAGTCAGTAACGAATATTTTATCTTAAAATTGGATTTTAAATAAAGTTTTAAAATATGGAATAAAATTGTTACGTTTAACATTTGTATGTGCTCTTTATTCCTTTGACTTCTTAAGTCAATATAAAAAAGTATAACTCACATGTGGACATATGACAATATAAGACATACTTCATCATGTCATACAGAAGATGTACTGTGGATCCCTTTTCAGCTTGGACTCCAAATACAACAAGATACTTTTTACTAAAAGGCGATAATGATGGGGCGCCTGGGTGGCTCAGTGGGTTAAGCCTCTGCCTTCGGCTCAGGTCATGATCTCAGGGTCCTGGGATCGAGCCCCACATCGGGCTCCCTGCTCAGTGGAGAGCCTGCTTCCCCCTCTCTCTCTGCCTGCCTCTCTGCCTACTTGTGATCTCTTTCTCTCTGTCAAATAAATAAATAAATAAAAATAAATAAAAAAATAAAAGGCGATAATGAGCCTTGCACAAAACTTCCAAGTATCTACCCTGAACACATCAAATTACAGAACTCAGCCTCAAGAACAGAATAAAAGCTACCCTCTCCAGAAGTCCCCACGTTAGAAAGAGGGCTGAGCCTTAAGGAGCCATTCCTAGAGTTAGCAAGTGAAACCAAGTTCCCTGAGACAATACTGAGCACAGCGCAAACTAAGACTGCTTTCCAAACCTTGCCGCACATTGGGAGCGCCTGGGGATCTTTAAAAACTACCGATGCCTGGCTTCATGGATGTGCTGGTAAATGTTTAACAATTGGCTTTTCAGAAAGAAAGGAGATGTAGTATAATATACAATGGAATACTATGCAGCCATCAAAAAATGAAATCTTGCCATTTGCAATGACGTGGATGGAACTAGAGGGTATTATGCTAAGCGAAATAAGTCAATCAGAAAAAGACAATTATCATATGATATAGAAAAAAATCTATATCTCTGATATAGAAAAAAAGAAAGAAAGAAAGAAAGAAAAAAAGAAGCCCTAATCTGTAGCCCATCCCTGTGGTGTGAA
The DNA here is from genome assembly GCA_028534135.1 of Potos flavus. Lineage (NCBI taxonomy): Eukaryota > Metazoa > Chordata > Mammalia > Carnivora > Procyonidae > Potos > Potos flavus. Next base: position 36,458,198 of record CM052891.1, on the reverse strand, counting down.
AACTTGCTCCCAGTATGACTTCACTGAAGGTGGAGATGGGCAGAAATATACACAATAGGGTCTTCTGAGTCAGGTAGCAGCTGACCTCTTCCTGGCACCCACCCCATTTAATTGGTATAGGGTGTGATCTGTCATCAGGGATTTCATGTTTTTTATTTTTGGATTTTATTTATTTATTTTTTTAAGATCTCATTCAGTAACTTTTTTGCTTAAAACTTTTCTGGCAGATACATCTTTACTTCTGCAATTTCTTTTTTTTTATTATTTTAATTCGATTAATTAATATATAATGTATTATTGGTTTCAGAGGCACAGGACCATGATTCATCAGTCTTATATAATACCCAGTGCTCATTACATCAGGATTTTTAAATTTTCCCAGTAGAGTCTAATGTGCAGCAAAACTTGGGACTTCCGGGCTAAGGGGCCTCATAATGAAGGGCCGGAAACAAGAAACAGGCTGCTTGATTGCCTTTCGGTGATAAATACAATAGGCAGCTAGATTGTAACGCTTGCCTCCTCAAGCGAGTACGTTTTCTTCCACTAGGCAAGCCTCCACGGGAAACTAGATCATCCAAGGAAGGTCACTTGTGGGTCTGGTCTCAGAGCATGGGATGGCTGGGAGTACAAGCATGGTGGGGGGGGGGGAGGCTGGTAAAGGAGCAGAAGAGCCAGGGTCATTGTGCCAATGTAACTGATCAGAAATTCCTGGTGGTCCTAGAAACTCGAATAAATTCCTGCTCCAGGACACCCCTCCAGGGATGTCATGACCCGTCTGTTAAAACCATCTTTATTCTGACCAGGTGGCAACCACTTGATTTGTTTAATCCTTTTTTTTTTTTTTTTGAAGATTTTATTTATTCATTTAAACAGAGAGAGAGAGAAAGCATGAGCAGGGGGTAGAGGCAGAGGGAGAAGGAGAAGCAGACTCCCCACTGAGCCAGAAGCCTGACGTGGGTCTCAATCCCAGGACCCGGAGCTCATGAACTGAGCCGAAGGCAGACGATTGACCATCTGAGCCACCCACGCACCCCGATTTGTTTAATTCTCAATTGTTATGCCTTTATCTGTGCTGCCTGAACCCTAGTCATTTTGGTTGAAGTATATCTAAACCTCCAAGTTTTCTTCTTCTATTTTTTTTTTTTCAAGATTTTATTTATTTATTTGACAGAGCGAGACACAGCAGAAGAGGGACCACAAGCAGAGGGAGTGGGAGAGGGAGAAGCAGGCTTCCCACCAAGCAGGGAGCCCGATGTGGGGCTCAATCCCAGGACCCTGGTATCAGGACCTGAGTCAAAGGCAGACGCTTAACAACTGAGCCACCCAAGCGCCCCTCCACGTTTTCTTCTGATAGATGGCTGGCTGGGTCCCATCCTTGGGTTCCTGCAGTCTCTTCTGCTTATTTCTGTCATGGTGCTCATCACACAGCATTACAGATATTTACCTGCCTGAAGCTCTGGGAGCTCCCTAAGGGTGGAGACTGTGTTCTTATTTTTCTCTACTTCCCAGGTGCCCAGTGTCGGTTCTTTAGCTGAAGGAAACTGAACTCATCCATTAGGTTATAAAGTATGTTAAACTTACTTTTAAAAACACAAATAATTCACAAATACACTTTTGTTTTAAAAATTCCAAGGTTTGCTATTTAAATGAAAATCTCCCTTGACTCTCTCATCCAGTCCTACTCTCTGCAAAGGTAATCACTATTATCAGTTAAGTGTGCATCCAAACTAGATTGTTTTATGTGAATTCACACACGTGAATTCACACACGCACACATTTACAAATATATGGGGGGGTTGGTATGTTTTAAAATACATATGATTATACTGCACTTATAGTTTTATAACATGTATTTTCACTTGACAGTATATTTTTGGTGATTTTTCCATAATAATTGGTGAATTGATTTTTGTTCTTTCAAAATGCTGAATTTGGGGACATCTGGGTGGTGCAGTTGGTTAAGCAATGGACTCTTGGTTTCTGCCCATGCCTAGATCTCAGGATCATGAGACTGAGCCCCATGTCAGGCTCTGCACTTGGCACAAGAGTCTGCTTGAGATTCTTTCTTCCTCTCCCTCTGCCCCTCCCACTCATGCTCGCTCTTATGCTCTCTCTCTCTCAAATAAATAAATAAATCTTTAAAAAAAGAAAAAAAGCAACCCCAAATGCTGAATTCGAAAGTGAATTCAAGAATTCAAGTGCAAGGGGCGCTTGGGTGGCTCAGTGGGTTAAAGCCTCTGCCTTCGGCTCAGGTCATGATCTCAGGGTCCTGGGATCGAGCCCCGCATCGGGCTCTCTGCTCAGCGGGGATCCTGCTTCCCCCTCTCCCTCTGCCTGCCTCTCTGCCTACTTGTGATCTCTCTCTGTCAAATAAATAAATAAAATCTTGAAAAAAAAAAGAAAAAAAGAATTCAAGTGCAAATACTTCAAGTGAGAAGTGATTCCAGAAAATACCACTAGGAAAGTGGGGAAGTGAGACAAGGGAGAGAAAGGAAGCCAATAAAGGGTGTTTCATTAAGCAAGTCATCGCTGTAGGTAACCAGAGTTCAAGTGCACTGGGGAACTCCAGGAGACAATATATAACGTGAATGCATAACCCCTTCATCTAAAGAGAGCTGAAGTATTTATCCATTAATTCCCCATCTACCATTGGTTGAGGGCTGCTTCAGAGAAGCATTAACTCCCTAGTACTTATGGCTGGCCATGTACCTGGACAGAGAGAGCTCTGGTGGCCAGAGAAAGTCCTTAGTCAGTATATGCAGGTGTTAGCTGTTGGAAGTCTGCCAGCATATAGAGATATGGCAAGTCCCAGGTTATGTGGGTAGAATGCTGACACAGCCTGCCTTACTTTATTAAATAATTTTCCATTTAAGTTGCTTACAAAAAAGCTTTTAGCTTTTACAAACAAGCATCAACAAATACGCAATTGGTATTTCACTGAGTCCACAGATCAATCTGAGAAGACTTGACATTTAACAACATTGAGTCTTCCAACTTATATAGTATATTTCTCCATTTGTTTAGGTTTTCTTTGATTTCCCTGAGCAATATTTTATATTATTCAATGTATAGGTCTTGAATGTATTATGTCAAATCTATCCGGAAATAGTTCAAGATTTTTAATGTTACTGTAAATGATGTTGGTTTTTACATTTCATTTTCCACTGCTTCATCGCTGGTGTATAGAAATACAGTAGATTTTTTAATTTTTAATTGTTAAAATATTTTATTTATTTATTTATTCGAGAGAGAGACAGAGATAGCACAAGCAGGGGGAGGGGCAGAAGAAGAAGAGAGGGACAAGCAGACTCCCCGCTGAGCAAGGAGACCAATGCAGGGCTTGATCTCAAGATCCTGAGATCATGACCCGAGCCAAGGTCAGACACTTAACTGACTGAGCCACCCAGGTGCCCCTACAATAGATTTTTTTTTTTGTAGTGACACTGTATTCTGTGGCCCTGCTAAATTCATTTATTAGTTCTAGTAGCTTTTTTTCTGGATTCTTGAGGATTCTCTAATCTTATTACTCTATAAAAACAATTTTATCTCTTCTTTTCCAATATTTAAGCCTTTATTTCTTTTTCTTGCCTTATTGCACTGGCTAGGACCGCCTATGAACTCTTGAATAGAGATGATGAGAGCAAATTTCTTTGCCCTGTTCCCAATCTTAGGAAATAGTGTTCTACCATTCGGTCTTTCAGCATTAAGTATTGTGTTATTGGTTGGTTTTTCATAGATGATTTTTGCCAAGTTTGAGTCATTCTCCTCTAGTTTTAACCTGCAAGTATTTTTAGTTCCAAGTATTTGTGTTTACATTTTATGATGCTAAGAGTTATTGGGACTCTAGGTCTCTGTTTTCTTTAGCATTATGATAGAGAAGTATAGTTTTGGAGTTGAATAGGTTTGAACTCTGCCACTTTGTAGCTGTGTGACCTTATTCAAGTTCTCTATCTTCCACCTCAATTCCCTCACTTGTTAAATAAGGATAACTAAGTAGATTTTCAAGTTTATAGTGAATGATATTTGGTTTGCTTCCATGTATCTGACACATAGTAGACACTCAAAAATATTATTACCCTCCTTCTATCCCTTGCTTTCTATTTGTAACATGCTTTTGACTTAAAAATGACATTTATAATGTCTGCCCAAGTTTCACAATAGGGTTTTTTGTTTTGTTTTGTTTTGTTTTTTTGATGGGTACTGGCCATATAGGAAGGTCAAGATATCATCAACGGATGACAACTCCATAGGTCACAGTAACTTTTGACATCCAATCAGGTACTTCCCTCTGCTGACTGCAGATTCCATAATTATTCCCAGACTAAGACTTCCTGGGATTAACATGTTATCCCAACCACTATGAAAACAAATGCACTATTCCAAATGATACCTAATTATATCACGTTCAATGCTTTTAATAGTATATCCAGAAAGAATGATTCATAAGTCTTGGCTCTAGTTCAGATGTACAGAGAAACTTTATTGTTAATTCATACACACATCTTCTCAGGCCTGGAGTTCTCCAGCTCCAAATACAGCAGGAGTTAAGGATCCTAGGACAAAAAGTGTAAAAATGATGTTATAGCTCCCAGAACAGTGATTCCAAATGCCAGCCCTAGAGCAAGAGCCTGATGAAGTGTCTCACACAGACCTCTGTAGAACAAGAAATATAAGGATGATTTGTGAGTTCTTCATGAAGCTAAATGTATTGTCCCTTATTCTGAGATTCTAGCTCTCCTATCTTTTTGGTGTGAAAATGCCCCATGTTGTTATTTTATGATGATGGTTATTCATTATTATTATTTGGTAAAATAAGTTAGCAAACTTATCTTAATCTACCACATACTACCAATAAAAAGAAAAAAAAATGTTACCAGTCTGAGAATTAGAGAATATATAACCTCAGTCTGCTTAGATTTGTGCTATGCTATGGTAATAGATTGTTTATTGTCATTATTACTTAGGGCAACTATCGACCTGCTTAGAGACATTGCAGAATTCTAGCCTCCATCCCCCAGCTACAGGGTGTCAGCCCCAGTGACAGAAATGCAAGGGACTGGAGGCAGAGGGCCTGTGATGCTTTAGTGGATTGAGGTCAATTTCACCTGACCTGAAAAAAAGCATTAACTGTCAATATTGTGGCTCTAAACAGAGGAATACATAGGACAAGTTGAAACAAATATAAAAATGGATAAATAGCAAGAGAAAGGACCCATATCCGCATGTTGAATATTGGGAGGGAACCCAGGATTTGTGGGAAGCCTGGTGTAGGGCATTAAAGACTGAATCATGAGTGAGAAGAAGCTCAGCCAACTTGGCTGAGGCTTAACCTTATAAGCCTCCGTTTCCATAGCTGCTAAGTGGAAATGATCACCCTGCCTTGTCTCTCTGGAGTGTTTGCCTGTGGATTGAATGATAATGGATAGGAGAGTGCTTTGCAAACTACAGCGTCCCAGACAAATTTAAGAAATGACTCCCTTTTACTTTGTTGACAATTGGGAAGGCAATATTTCTAGACACATGCTATTGCTCCAGGCAATCTCTTTACTGAGAAGAGATGATGGAAATGTACATGGCCTGTAGGCTAAATACTGTCAGAACATATTATCACCAAATAAATCTGGATAATCGTATTTTTAACGCCATGTTCCCAAACCTAGTAACTAGGCAGAAAGGCTCAGCTTGGAGAGATGCTGGTTGCAAACTGGAGTCTGAGGTTCACAGAAGGACAACCAGGGTCCGAGTGAGTCAGCTGCTCATACCTCCATATTATGGGTAAATTTCTCAGATCATATTTGGACTGCAAGGATATGCCAGTGTAAATTCAGAAGGTTCGCCTGAAGATCTATCCTAGCATGAGCAGATTTTTCAACCAACAAATTATTTTAATTGCCCTGAAGTCCATACTGTTAGAATATATTCAGATCATTGTCGGTTCTTTAATAATAGTGGTTATTCAGGCTACGTATGCAGGAGAACTATTTTGAATGGTTTAATATATTACTTTATTTAATCCTCCTGACAGCCCTATGAGGATGGTGCTATCATTATCTCCATTTTTAAGACAAGAAAACTCAAACATAGAGAACTAAGTACCTTACCCAAAGTCATAATACGTGACAGAGATTAGATTTGAATAAGGCGGTCTCACCCAGGTTTAACCTACACTGCTCCTCTATTTTTATTAAACACATGGTCTATTCCATGTACTGGACCAGTAAGTTACAGGGATCAATAAAATCAAATCTATGCCCTCAAAAAATTATCTATCTAGGGGCGCCTGGGTGGTATAGTCGGCCAAGCGGCTGACTATTGGTTTTGGCTTAGGTCCTGATCCCGGGGTCGTGAGATTGAGCCCCTTGTGGGGCTCTGCACTCAGTGTGAAGTCTGCTTAAGACTCGGTCTCCCTCTCCCTTTGCCCCTCCCCCTCTCAAATAAATAAATAAATCTTTTTTTTTAAATTTTATTTACTTATTTGACAAAGAGAGAGAGAGAGCACAAGCAGGCAGAGGGAGAGGGGGAAGCAGGCTCCCTGCTAAGTAGAGAGCCCGATGTGGGGCTCGATCCCAGGACCCTGAGATCATGACCTGAGCCGAAGGCAGAGGCTTTAACCCACTGAGCCACCCAGGCGCCCAAATAAATAATTCTTAAAGAAAAAGCTCTACCTAGTGGGAAAGAGGGAGGCACAGATAATTATAATACAATGTAGCAAGTACCACAATAGCCATGCTTTTCGCTATCATCCTGATTTATTTTCCTCCAAAGCATCCTTTAGGGCCATCCAACAAACTACATATTTACTTGTTTATTTATTATCTGTCTCCCTCTACTAAAACTATCAACTCCATGAAGGCAGGGTTTTTGTTTTGTTTCCTGCTATATCCCAATTTCGAGAGGAATGCCTGATAAGTAAATATATTTAGAAACTGCCTTCAAGCACAGGAGTTGGAAATTAAATAAAAATGAATAGAGATGTCACAAAATATCACATAATTCTTCCTCGGTGATCTGGAGTGACAAGATCTTGGTAGAATGGAACGTGCTGAAAAGCTTCAGGGAGAAGAAGGGACATCAGCTAGAACTTAGGCAGTGAAGTTGCCCTTTAAATATCCTAGAGTTATTTTATGTCTATGTTCATGTGCATTCCAGTCCAACAACTCCCCCCCCCACCCGCCCCTGCCGCCTTCTTCATGCCCTCCAGCCATAGTGAGCGGGTTGTCCTTTTCCACAAACTGACATACCTTCACTTATTCTGTTCCTCTTCACTAGAGAGCCCTCTCCAGCACCCCCTCCCCGCCCTCACTTTCCCTCTGCTATGCCATCACAGTTTAATCCTGCAAAAGTCCTATCAGTTCTTGCTTCGTCATTAAGATGACACACTTCTGTGCTCCCACAGCACTCTGTAAACCCATTCAGTACTAAGAATCATAGGTTTGCTTGTTTCTGCCCCTACACCGAAGGCTCCTTGAGAGCTGAGAACACGTCTTACTCAGCCCGTATTTCCAAAACCAAACACGGGGTCTGGCATGAGAATAACACTCATGAAATGTTTTTGAATGGTTAATGGAAGAATCAATTTCTCTCTCTCTCTCTCCACACACACACACACACACACACACACACACACACACATCCCTCATTGCAGGGACTCTGCTCTCATTCTAGTACCCCTTTCACTAAGCTTATGCTCCACATGAAAATTGTTCAATAAATTTTGAATAAAAACAAACATAAAATTATGAAGAATGATATCATGGGAGTGCTTGTACTACTTGTATTCGTGAAACATGTTACAAACCTATATAAGGCTACAAAGTAAAGTAGTGCGCTCATTGTGCAAGAATAAACAGGCAAGGGCGCCTGGGTGGCTCAATTGGTTAAGCGACTGCCTTCGGTTCAGGTCATGATCCCGGAGTCCCGGGATCGAGTCCCGCATCGGGCTCCCGGCTCCATGGGGAGTCTGCTTCTCCCTCTGACCTTCTCCCCTCTCATGCTGTCTCTCTCTCTCTCTCTAATAAATAAATAAAATCTTTAAAAAAAAAAAAGAATAAACAGGCAAATGAAACAGAATAGAAATAGAATAGAAAGCCCCTAACAATTAAAAGTATGTATTAAGTACCATTCAATGAAGGTAGCATTTTCTGATCACTTAGGAAATAGTGGATCATTCGGAAGACGCTGGGACAAACTGATTAAAAATGTGGGGTGAAAAAAAGTTAAATCCCTATTTCATACCATTTACTAAAATAAATAAAGATGAATTCAATAACTCATATTACTGTTTACTATATGCCAGACCTGATACTAAGCATGTCACAAGTCTTTACTAAATTGAGCATTGCGACAATTCTATGAGGTTGGTATTATTCTTTTATTTCTGTTTTCAGATGAGTAGGCTGAGGCTCAAAGAGTTAAGTTGACCAAGTTCTTAGAGTTAATAAGTAAAGGGAACTGGTATTCAGACCCAGGCCCAGCTAATGGTATAGCTCTTAGTCTTAACCACTACATTACAGGGCCTCTCACTAAAGACATGTGAACACTTGAAACAGAACAATTGGGGCGCCTGGGTGGCTCAGTCGGTTAAGTGTTTCCTTCGGCTCAGGTCATGATCCCAGGGTCCTGGGATCGAGCCCCGTGTCGGGCTCCCTGCTCAGCGGGAATCCTGCTTCTCCCTCTCCCACTCCCCCTGCTTGTGTTCCCTCTCTCGCTTTGTCTCTCTCTGTCAAATAAATAAATAAAATCCTTAAAAAAAAAAAAAAAAAAGACACAAAACAATTGGCACTAAAAGAAAATTTTTAGGTTAGGTCTCCTTAGCCTCCTCTGGTCTGTGACAGTTTCTCAGACTTTTCTTGTTCTTGATGACCTTGAATGTTTTGAGGGGGTACTGGTAAGTTATTTTGTAGAACGTCCTTCGGTTTCTGTCTGTCTGGTATTCTTCTTGGTGTTAGACTGGGGCTATGGGGTTTTGGTAGGAAAAACATCCCATTGAGGTAAAGTGCCATTCCCATCATATCTTATCAAGGGCATATGGCCTCACATACATACCACTGTTGATGTTGACCAGTCGCCTGGCCGAGGTAGTGTTTGCCAGATCTCCCCATTGTAAAGTTACTCCCTATACCCCTCCTTCCATACTGGACTCTTGGAGAGCGAGTCACCAAGCACACCCCAAACTCAGGCTGTCCCTTTGACATAGCTTCCTGCCTTCCTTAGCGAGGCCCTTCCCCTCAGAACAGCACCCCCTTTGGAGCCTCCACTGTAAGACAGGTCACTATGGGTTGGCTTTTGGAATTTTTTAGGTGGGTACTATTTAGAAGCCTTTACAAACCATACTCGGTTGTACAGGACCTTGTGTGAACCCCTGAGATTAAAAGTGGAAGAGGGAGGCTACCGATAGGCAGATTTCCAGGGCTTGCTGATGACCCATCCCCATTTAGTTCCAACTCTCCCCAGCTAAGCCATATCCTCTGTCTTGTGTTTCACCCTCACCAATATGTGTATGGTAGGGCTCGGTACGTTTTATTGCCTCGTGGGTTTTTTAACTTGCAGGTACTTGTTTACCCAACTGCATGATTCTTCAAGGCTTTATTTATTCTGGCACAAGTCAGCACCCTTTAAAAAAAATGACATTGAGATATATTCACTTAAGTAAATTAATGTACCCATCTCAGCAGTTCCTGTTGGCTACATGCACAAGCTTGCTTTCCAAAGCATGTGACCCTAGCACTGAGAAAACAATGCCTCAGGCCTTATGATGTTACATTTGCTTGTGAGCATTAGATGAGGCGATGTAAAACCTTTTACCCTGTACCAGGTGCAGAGTTTGCACTCAATAAATATTAGCTATTATTACCAAGAAATACTAGGTCTTTCTTTTTCTCTTCTTGGTATTAAGTTACGCAATAGGTTGACATTTCTCCAAAAAAGATCTACGAATGGCCAGCAAACACAGGAGAAGATGCTCAACAGCATTAGTCATTAGGGAAATGCAAACCAAAACCACAGTAGGTACCACTTCGCACCTGCTAGGATGGCTATAATAAAAAAAGACAGATAATAACAAGTGTTGACAAGGATGTGGAGAAATTGGAACCCTCTTACGTGGCTGATGGAAATGGCTCAGGTACTGTTGCAAGCAGTTTGGTAGTTCCTCAAAAAGTTAAACATAGGGGCATGTGGGTGGCTCCGTTGTTAAGCCCCTGCCTTCGGCTCAGGTCATGGTCCCAGGGTCCTGGGATCGAGCCCTGCATTGGGCTCTCTGCTCAGCAGGGAGCCTGCTTCTTCCCCTCCTACTCCCCCTGCTTGTATTCCCTCTCTCACTGTCTCTCTCTGTCAAATAAAATAAAATAAAACAAAATAAAATAAGTTAAAGTTAAACATAGAATTATTTGACCCAGAAATTCCACTCCTAGATACATACACAAACAAATTGAAAACTAGTACTCAAATAAATGCACATACATAAATGTTCATAGGGGTATATCCGCAGTAGCCAAAAGATGGAAACAATCCAAATGTCCATCAGTGAGTGAGTGGATAAACAAATTGTGGCACATTACATGGAATGTAATATTATTCAGCCATAAAAATGGATGAAGTACTGATATATGCTATAATGTGAATAAACCTTGAAAACATTATGCCAAGTGAAAAAAGCCAGACACAGAGATCATATATGGCATGATTTCATTTATTTGTGTATTTATTTTAAGTAGGCTGCATGCCCAGTGTGGGGCTCGAACTCACGACTCTGAGGTCAAGTGTTGCATCCTGTGCCCACTGAGCCAATCAGGCACCCTACATGATTTCTTTTATATAAAATATTCAGGATAGATAAAACAGAGAGACTGAATGAAGATTGTGGTTGCCACGGGCTGAGGGAAGGGAGAACAGGGAACAACTGCTTCATGGGCATGGAGTTTCCTTTCGAGGTGATAAAAATATTTTGGAAGATAGAGATGGTGGTTGCACAACATTGTGAATGCACTACATGACACTCAATTGTTCACTTTAAAATAGTTCATTTTGTGTTATGCAAATTTCACCTTTTAGAAAAAAGAGAATAGTCCTTTTCAAAAGGAAGTCATATTGTGCCACCTTTAGTGGTTTTAGACTAGGTTGAAGAGGCAGCTTGAGCCAAGTCAGGCAGAGCCTGAGGATCAAGCTTCATGAGATGCCAAATCATGATCCATCAAAAGCCATTAACCAGGAAAGACCACTGTCTCAGGGACTAGAAATACAGACCAGCACTTTCTCTCCCTATAAGAGAGGAGGTCGGAAGGTTGCTTGAAGGAACAAGGAATTAGCCCCAGGGATAATAGACTGATGGATGTCTACTGATCCCGGCTTTGGGTGGCCTGATCTGTTCTCATGGCAGAGGTGGTTTTACCAATGGTCTATGATGCTCCAAGTCTGATTGCTGAGGCTCCCTTGGAGATGGGCACTACCAACCCCTTGCTTCAGCAACTTTCTTTTGTCTATGTTCTCTTAACTGACCAACCTTCTGTCACCTCTGTCCTACCCACCCGTTCACTTTGACACACTCTTTAGTCTTGTTAATATCTTTAGTTATGCGAAGGAGTCACCCCTGTCTCTTTCAGGCAATTATGCATATGTGTAATCCCATCTATTATCTTATTTACAGTCCACGGTGTGTGTGTGTGTGTGTGTGTGTGTGTGTGTGTGTGTGTGTGTGTTTTAATGGGCACCTCATTTATACTCTGTAGCCACAATACTCTCAAAGTAATCCAAGTGGCTGGGTAATTCTCAGTTTAATGGTTTTCAATTAAGTCCAGAAGTGAGGATATCATGGGAGTAAAAAGGGAAGTAAATCAAAATCACTTAGGGAGATTTTCTGAACTTTACACGATTGACATTCTATCCATTGACAACTCTGGCAGAGCGGAGGGTTGGGTGGATTGAAAGGACAAGGATGAGTATTTTGGATAGGTTCCAGAGGTGATTCTGAAAGTCTTTTTCTTTCTTTCCCATCTTTGTGAGAACTCCCACATATTTCAAGGGAGTCACTGATTGTGGCTGGGAACTTGAGACCCACCGACCCTTTTATCAAAGGAACTATACCTTTAAGCTGTGATTCCAGAGCCCAGCTGCTCTTGGAGAGACAGGAAGATCCCACAAAACTTCCTTGGATACTTCTCCATCAGCCAGGTCTTTGTCACTATTTTTGTTTCAGAACCACCCACCTAGTTGAGGCTTTCTTTCTCAGGAAAAGCATTTATCCACCAGAGTTCTCACCCACCAGAGAGTGGGAAAGAAGAGGACTGGTGGAAGTGGGAGTTGCAAGGCAAGAGGAATATTTTTCCTCTGATGACTGACCCCCCCCACCACACTACTTCTTTGTGACAGGAAAGATTGACTAAAGGGTTTTAGAAAGTGTAGGAAAATGATTGAGTTCACAGTCATTTTGTGATGGTAGAATGTAAAGAAGCAGGTTAAATATTCTTTACAAATGGTCAAATACCCCCACTCACTTAGCATCTGGGTTGACAAGTTAAACAGAGTGTAATGCCAGCCTCAAATGGTTCTAGTTGCAGAGGGTGGTGCCTGTCGATGGAGGTGACTCTTTTCCATGGGAGATTTGGGATGGGTGCAAGAGGAAAAGGAACCAGTATAACTGCTGGAATTCTAACAGCTTTCAGTTGGCCATTTGATTTTTTGGGTCCGGGCAACAGTAAGATATGATTTTAGCAGTGGAATTTTAAGTCCGTCAGCATGGAATTTTAAGTCCATGTCAGTAAGTTGCTTTAGCACAACCTACCAGAGCATGTTTGGTGATGATAAGAAGTAACTCTGTCCCAGGCCTTCTCCCTCAAGTTCTCTGCCTAAAACCAAAGGCCACGCTAAGAGCTTCATTCTGACAGGTGACCAAATCAACACGGCAGTGACTAAGTGCTTTGGAATTGCAGCTTCCAAAATGGAATTGATAACTTTGGCAGACATGGCCATGTGTGGCAGCCTGCTTTCAAGCTAACCAAAAATCAAGAGGCGGTTGTCTTCTGCCGAGTATGGTCTGTAAACTGGCCAGATGTGGCCTACGGAAATCTTTTGTTTACGCACATGATATTTATAAATTTTAATTTGAACCAACATTTAGAAGTCCCTATTTTTGGCCTTATTTTATTTTTTTAAATCAGAACCTCTGGTAATACTGAGCTTGCATTTCTATATAGCAAGAATTGACTGGTACTGAGAAGCAGCATCTCGCTTTAGACTGTTTACCTTAGGGGCGCCTGGGTGGCTCAGTGGGTTAAAGCCTCTGCCTTCGGCTCAGGTCATGATCTCAGGGTCCTGGGATTGAGCCCCGCATCGGGCTCTCTGCTCAGCGGGGAGCCTGCTTCCCCCCCTCCCCGCCTGCCTCTGCCTACTTGTGATCTCTCTCTCCGTCAAATAAATAAATAAAAATCTTTAAATAGACTGTTTACCTTAGATCCCACTACTCCTGTAGCACATAGATGTGCTACTATACCTATTTGAACTCAGACCTCCTTCAGTGTGCAGCCAGTGTGTCCCAGAACACTCAAAAGTGAAAAGAGGAAGCACCAGTCCCCTATGTAGGAAAGCCCAAAGAGAACTTCCAAGTGCAAACCCCCTCAAGTTGTAATGGGGGAAACACATGGGAAATTCCCCAGAGATTAATTAGAAGTCCTCCTGGAAGACATACCAGGTGGTGAAGAAGGTAGTGGCTGCTCTGTAATAGTGCGGAAAAGGTTAACATTAATCCCTGAGGATATGGTTATCTCTTCCTTCCAGCAAGTTCATTTCTAGGCACATTGGATATGCAGTAGTTCTCAAATGGAGTATGTTGGGGTTAAGAACATGTCCCTGGGAGCTCTAGGTGGCTCAGTCGGTTAAGTGTCTGCCTTTGGCTCAGGTCATGATCCCAGGGTCCTGGGATCGAGCCCCACATCAGGCTCTCTGCTCAGCAGAGAGTCTGCTTCTCCCTCGCCCACTGCCCCCACACCCCAGCTCGTGCTCTCTTACTCTCTCTCAAATAAATAAATAAAATCTTAAAAAAAAAAAAGAACATGTCCCTGGTTTTGACACAGGGCCTTCTGATTGAGAACCACTGACCTAAACATAGCCTTTAAGTACTATGTGACCATTTCCATGGGAATTGTAGGTCTTTGTAGTGCCTTGGTTCTGAGTCTCCTGAAGAGTGTTTTTTTAACTGCAGGCAGAAGGGGAAAGCCTGAGGCTTTTAAGATTGCCAAGAGAAGTGGTTCCTGAATCCTTCTGTAGAAGTGATTCTGATACAGACATCCTAGCAACAGCTCGTGCTACTAAGATAAACTCCTGAAAGGCACTGGCTCACAGATGTGAAGGATGTCCCTGAACCTTCCACATGCATCCTGGAACCATCAACCCTGTGCCCCACACTCAGTCCCTATTACGCTAAAAGAGCCTTTTGCCTTATTGGAGTATCTGAAGCCACAGGTAGTTAGTATAGTCTGGTGTTAAGACTGAACTGTTTGGGGATGCCTGGGTGGCTCAGTCGTTAGGCGTCTGCCTTCGGCTCGGGTCATGGTCCCAGGGTCCTGGGATCGAGCCCTGCATCGGGCTCCCTGCTTGGCGGGAAGCCTGCTTCTCCCTCTCCTACTCCCCCTGCTTGTGTTCCCTCTCTCGCTGTGTCTCTCTCATCAAATAAATAAATAAAATATTAAAAAAAAAAAAAAGACTGGACTGTTTGAATCTTGCCTTTGCCATTTGCAAACAGTGTGGTCTTGAGTAAGTTATGACCCATCCTCAAGCCTTGAGTTCCAACCACATCTGTGAAATGGGGCTCTAACTCTTACCTCCAAGAGTTGCTATAAGGACTTGTTGAGATAACATGCATAAAGCTTCTGACTGAGACTTGGGTACACAGTAGTTATGCAGTAAATGCTGGCTCACCTTCCAGAAGTGGGATCATCTGAGTACTCTTAGGAAGTCTTTATCAGGCTTCTTCTTCCAGAAACCCTAATACCAGAGTGCTGATATCGGCCCAGGACTCAGGTGAAGAGATGAAAGACTTTAACTTAAGGAGGCCTGAAGACAACATGCAGTATTTAACATTTTAGCTTTATATGTCAACATTTAAGTATCTACTCTCTTTGTTAATGTATGTATCATTCCGTTTAGTTCCCTTAAAGAAAACAAAACTATTCCCTATGGCAACAGTTACTATTTTTTCCTTCTGTAGTCCATGCCTGTCTCTGGGGGAGAAGAGAGAAAAGAATTATTTAAGCTGTATACTCTCAATGTAAGTCTAGAAGACCAAGTCCCTCCAGATGTGCCCTGAATCCCTTGATAATTTGTGAAAAGCTAAGGCAGCTATACAAGTATTTTCTTAAAGATTTTTAAAAAATTTATTTATGACAGAGAGAGATAGCGAGAGAAGTAACACAAGCACAGGACAGCTGGAGAGGGAGAAGCAGGCTCCCTGCTGAGCAGGGAGCCCGATGTGGGGCTCGATCCCAGGACCCTGGGATCATGACCTGAGCCGATGGCAGACACTTAACGACTGAGCCACCCAGGTGCCCGATACAAGTATTTTCTTAAGACATGGAAAACAAAGCCACAGAAAATGCAACTATAAAAGGCATTAATTTCAACACAGTAGGGCTCATTAAAAAACTTTTAAAAGTTATACTGTTGCAAAACACAAGCTATATGTCAGAATCAGCCTCAGTAGATAACTGTGCAACATTTCCTAAACAGCTGGACGGTGGTACAGGTTTAGAAAGTTTATCTATCTGAGCAATTTTTAAAAGCTGTTGTTTAATCTGGTTTGTTTGGAACCAGGCACTTTCCAGTATTACTAAATGCCAAACCTATGGACTCTAACTTGAGTGCTTCAAGCTGTGACAAGAGGGCAAGAAGGCAGGGAAATCCTGATCAGAACCATGGGCAGAGGCCAGGTTCCAGATTTAGAGTAAGGAAATCCTCGGGAAGGAGCTGTCCACGCTTTTGGTGCTGATACCCCCAGCAGGGAACCCACAGTGCAGCTACAGGCAGAAGCAGCGTATGCAACAATCTTGCAGTTCTAGGAGAGCCTTACCCTAGTGAATTTCTGCACCCCAGATGGGCATGGGCATATTTCTAGATCAGGATGGAATGCAACTGGATCAGGTAAAGCTGTCAAAGCCTGATGCCTCTGCTCTGCCCAAATGTAGAAATTGACCCATAAATACCACAAAGGGCTTGGGAGATATCACATTCCAACAATCTCACAAAGGGGAAGGGGAATGGAACTGATATTTGTTGAGCACCTAATTGCTTCTGGTAGGTTCTTCACTTCAAATCACTCACGTCACCTTTAAGACACAATTATCATTGCTCTCATTTTCTTTCTTTTTTTTAAGATTTTTTTTTTTTTTTTTTTTTTGACAGAGAGAGAGACAATGAGAGAGGGAACACAAGCAAGGAGAGTGGGAGAGGGAGAAGTAGGCTCCCCATGGAGCAGGGAGCCTGACGCGGGGCTTGATCCCAGGACTCCTGGGATCATGACCTGAGCCAAAGGCAGATGCTTAATGACTGAGCCACCCAGGCACCCCTATTACTCTCATTTTCAACTGGGGAAACCAAGACTCAGAAAGGTTAAGTAAACTTACCCAGTGTCACATAGCTAATAAGTGGTGTGTCCCTCTCCTTGAAACCCAGCTTCTGCATATGAAATTTGTCTCATTTCCAAGCTTGTATCCTTTTACCAGCCAACATTTATCTATGGCTGACGTCAAGACCTAAGTGGAACCATGTCTATTACATGGAAAGGAGGGTGGCCCTGGGAAATTAAACTTAGGACGCAGGTATTCAGGCCAGAATCTGAAGATACCATGTTAACTCCATTGCCTCTTTTCTTTCTGATAGAGACATTTGGTGAAAATAATGCTCACCTTCTTCCTCAACTAGAAACCCATCACTTGTAGTTAAAAACAAGATGTTTATCAGTAAGAACAACTCTGCCAATAAATGGAGGTGATCTCAATTCTGATATCCTTCCCTGCATAGAGAGCACTGGGCATTTAATATGTCCCAAATGAACTAATTCCTCACCTCAATCTGCCTTCCCTCATCTTCTCTGTCTGAGCTGTTTCACTGAACCAAGCTGCAAATCTGAGATCCATATATATGCCTTCATCACACTCATTCTCCTAACCGTACCAAAATCTACTGGTGGGCATTACTCCATATATCTTTGCAATTCTTCATTTCTCTCATTTCTACTGCCACTGACCTGCTTCAAGACATCATCATCTCCTGCCTGGACTATTGCAGGAACTTCTAACTGGTTTCCTTGCCTCCAGTTTCATCCCCCACTAATCTCTCAAAACAATAAAAAATGCAAAGCTGATTATGTTATTCCCCTACATTTAATGTAGTGAGCATTGTGGTTAAGAGTGAAAGCTCTGGGGGCGCCTGGGTGGCTCAGTGGGTTAAAGCCTCTGCCTTCAGCTCGGGTCATGATCTCGGGGTCCTGGGATCGAGCCCCGCATCGGGCTCTCTGCTCGGCGGGGAGCCTGCTTCCCCCTCTCTCTCTGCCTGCCTCTCTGCCTGCTTGTGATCTCTCTCTCTGTCAAATAAATAAATAAAATCTTTAAAAAAAAAAAAAAAAAAGAGTGAAAGCTCTGGAGCCAGACTACTGGGGTTTGAATCCCAGCTCTGCCATTTACTATGTATCCCTGCACATATTACCTAACTTTCACATACTTTAGTTTCTGTGTCTGTAAAATGGGAATGATAATAATGGTGCCTACTTCAAAAAGTTGTTATCAAGGATTCAGTAAAATAGTACCAGTCATTGCCTTATTTCTCCAGTCTCCTTTACAGCAGAACTCCTTGAAAGAAATGTCTCTATCCACAGTCTCCAGTTTCTCTTTCCTTCAGATTTCTAGTTTTTACAAATATTTTTTGTACAAAATTTCAAACACACACAGAAAAGAAAATGGTTTAATGTATTCCCATGTGCCCATCACCCAATTTTCAATAATTATTAATTTATAGCAAATGTTTTATCTCCCGCCCCTTCTCCTAGATTACTTTGCAGCAAATCCTAGACATACATTTTCATCTGTAAATATTTCTTTATGTACCTCTAAAAGAGAGAAACTCTTCACCAAACACCTCAATACTATATCTCATCAAAAAAAAAAAAGCAATTATTTACTATAATCAAATATCCAACCACTATTCAAATGTCTGATTGTTTCAAATGCCAAGTTTTTCCTCCCAGTTTGTTTGAGTTAAGATCTAAATAAGGGTCATTCACTGTAATTTGTTGATTTACCCTTAAATCTCTTTTAATGTATAAGTTTCTCCCTCCATCTTTTTTTTTTTCATTTTTGAAATGTTTTTGTTAAAGAAACAAGCCATTTTTCCTGTAGAGTTTTTCATAGACTGGATTTTCCTGATTGCCTTCCTGTGGTGTTGCTAAATGGGTTCCTTTCTTCCTATGGTTTTTGTAAATTGATAGTTAGATCTAGAGGCTTAATCACATTCAGGTTCCTTTTTATTCAAGAGTACGTGTCTTTTTATAATGCCAATGGTGAGTGTTGTTAAGATCCATTTATTCATCAGGGTCTGCAAAATAATATTTTATTATTCCTTCCTTATATGCCAGCTGAATACTTGTATAAGAAGAAACTTCGTCTCATCAACTATTTGGTCATCCGGAAGAAAAAGAAGATAAGGATTTGATTCCCCCCTTCTTTTAAACTAATTTTCAAAATAATGAGTGGGCCCACTCCCCTTTTCTTCTAAACCTACTCTAATAAGGATTTCACACACACCCCCGTACACACCATTGAATCTACTATTGTTGAGGTCACCAATGAACTCTATGTTGATAAATTTTAAGGTTATTTCTCATTCCTTGCAATGATCCATCAGCAGCATTTAATGTTGAGGATAAATCTCTCCTTCTCAAAACACTGTTCTCCTAATACCAGCTTCATCCAAATTCTTCCCCATCTTAGTTGATGGCAACTTTCAATTGGTCTGGCCAAAATTCTTGAAATAATTTTTGAGTCCTCCTTTTCTCTCATATCCTATATCCAATTTGTGAGGGAATGTGTTGACTTTCCTTTCAAAATATACCCAAGATCCAATCATTTCTCATGCCCTTCAGTGCTATCCCTCTGGCCCAAGACACCATCCTCTCTTACCTGGATTATTGCAATAGTCTCTGGTTCATGCTGTCTTCCTAGCCCTTATCATCCACTTTCACTTGCATTACTACCACTCAATATTTGAGACTCAAGTCAATTCAGTCATCTCTTCTTCACATGTAAGCCAGAGCGACCCTTTTAGAATACATTAGATCATATCACTTCTCTCTTTAAAACCCTCCAAAAGTTTCCATAGTACTCAAAGTCAAAGCCAACTTCTTACAATGGTCTATAAGGACCTACGTGGTCTGTACTCATTACTTCTTCTCTGATCTCATCTCCTACCAGCTTCCCCTCACTTGCCCAGTTCTAACCACACTGGCTTCTTTGAATAAGCCAAGAACACTCTTGCTTTAAGGCCTTTATATTTGCTGTTTTGTTTGCTTACAAGTCTTCTTATGCTCCTACCTTCGCTCTCTTATTCCTTCAAATTTTTGCTCAAAAGTTAATGAGTCTGTGCCTGACCTCCCTTTTAAAAACTGCACTTTTCCTAGCACCGTTATGCCCTCTTCCTACACAGTTTTCCTCCATTTTACTTATCCCCACCTATTTGCTTCATTTGTTTTGTTGGCTTGCTACCCCCACTTGAATGTAAGCTGCCAGAAGGTGGGATTATTATTACCTGTTTGCTTTTTTCAACTGCTTTCCCTAGTCAAGAACAGAATCTCACTCCAGGAACAGATTCCTGGGCACAAAACTGGAACCACTTGTACAGGGTGCACTCTCAGAATGGGGACCCCCATTTTTGGAGGTTAATGCTCTGTGGTCACCATCTTGAAATTCGTAGTAATTTTATCTTTGAATCTGTGTTTAAAAGAGAAATATAATGGGACAGTAGAGCACATCCCAGGATTTGGAGCCTCCATTCACATGTGATCCTGCCCCTATTGCTCCCCACCTCTTTGGGATAGATTCTTGCCTACCTGCTCCTCCACTCCTACCCAGCAACCACTGCCACTCTGTGTCCCAGAGGAGATTTCAGTATAGGCACAGGGAAGATCAGAGTCAGGCATATGTGTGCCCATGGTCCAAGTCGCGGGGCAGGGCACTGGGCACCTGTGATGTTTTCTACTTGCCCTGCCAGTATCTCTGTGCTCCAGGAATGCAACATTAAATGGCAAATAAAAAGTACCATGACTAGCGGAGAGACTGCAGAAGAAAGTAAAAAATTTTTCTTGCTTTTGACCAAGGGCTTCCACATTTTCACATTGTACTGAGCCTCACACATCAGGTAGCCAGCCCTGTAGTGCTCAATAAATATTTGCGGAGTGAATGAATGAATAATACATGTAAAGCTCTTAAAAGTATCTGGCATGTGGGTAAGCATTCAATAGAAGTTAGCTATTATCAGCTATTGCCTTATTAATGGCCACTTCTTGTTTCAAGCTTAACACATTACATCCAACCATAGTTTTTTCCCACTTCTTGAGTTTCTGGCATGTGTGTCTTTGCTTACTGTCTTTTCTGCTGGGAAGCTGGGAATTGCTGGGAATTTTCTTCTCTTTTCCTCTCTCCCACTTTCACCTACATGGCTACCACTCAACTGAATTTTCCCTTCCTCTAGGAAGTCTTCTCTGCTCCTTCTGGGTCAGATTCTCACCTCTGTGTTCCCTTGACATTTTCCGTTCCCTTTCCCTATCATGCTTAATCTTTCCAAGGTGGGTCTGTGTCTGAACTCCATCCAAAGCCCAAGATTCATTGGGTGGGGTTTGGAATGTTGTTGTGCCACTCACCAGGTTAAGTCTATTCTGCCAGGAGTGAGGCCCCTCCCCAGCCCTCTGCCCCCTGAGTTAAGTAGTTGCTCTTCCTCTGTTGCATGCCTTATCTAGAATCATGTTGATTGCTCTGCCTTAGTCCCCAGAGTCCCAGGAGGACAGGAACTTCCTTGAACCACGGCCTGCACTGGGATCTTGACACTCATCTTGGTTGCAAAAATGGACATTTCTTCTGGAACCATGATGCAGTTCTGTTTAACAATGAATTTTGTTGCATTTAGCCTGTGCATTTTATCTTTCGTGTGTAATTTTTAACAACTCTGAGCCTTAACATCTTCATCTGTGAAATGGGGATAAGAGTGTCTGTCTGGCAGGGTTGTTGATAAGTTAAAATAAAGAATGCCAGCCCATAGTATGAGCTTGGAAAACACCTGCTCCCTCTTCTTGCCAGGTGTATCACTAGCTACTGGTATGGACTATTCCCTTCGGCAAGGGCATCTTGGTTTCCATGCTGCCGTAAACACTTTTAAGCCACCCTAGCTCGAGTTCCAGTCTGTATGTCATGCTGGTCCTACTTCGGTGTTAGCGACTATCTCCCCAGTAGGTCCTCCTGGCCTCAGAGAAGAAAAAAAAAATCATTGTTTTGGTTCAAGTGTGATAAACAGTGATTGACAGGCCTGAAAAAGAAGCTGTTGAATAACAAGAAAAAACCCTCTAATTATTCCCCTTAACCTGTCTGTTATCCCGTCTGTTCAATTCATTCTTTGACAACTGCCTCACCCCCCACCCTGCTTTAACTGTTTGTTTAGGAATAAATCATTTTGAAGAAATGTGTTTTCAAATAAATTTGTTAAAGCTAAAATGTTGACATTTGGGAAACTCTATATTCTGAATCTGAGCTCCCCTGTCCTCCACTGAGAGACTGGGAATCCCGCTTGCTGGGAAACCATTGGTGATGGCAACTAACAGAGGTGCCCAGGTCCCAAAGGGGGAGGCCAGGCTTCTGGTCCTGGATCCTTTACAATTAGCTGAGTGGCCTTTGGGCAATCCCTTACCCTCTTGGGACACAGCTTCTTCGTCTGTAAGATGGGTACATCCCACCTACCTCTTGGAATAATGGATGTAAAAGCACTTTAAAAAAATTAATGTTTTCTTTTAAAGATTTTATTTATTTATTTGAGAGAGAGAGAGAATGCACACAAGCAGCGGGGAGGGGCAGAGGGAGAAACAGACTCCCGGTTGAGCAGGGAGCCTGATACGCAGGCTGGATCCCAGGACCCTGAGATCATGACCTGAACTGAACGCCGACGCTTAACTGACTGAGCCAACCAGGCGACCCCAGATGTAAAAGCACTTTGAAAGTGCAAAGGGTTATTATTATTCTTACACTGGTCTCAAAATACTGACCAGTTCAGTGAAAGAGAAAGGATGACTGATTCTGGGCTGGTTGCCCCAGTTTCTGGGTTGTTGGAACTCAGTCTCTGACCTTCACCTCTCAGCCAGGGTCCTCTGCATAAGTCCTCACATCTCTGTAGTGAAGATAGCCAGTGAGCCCTTCAGGGACTCTCCTGGGGGCTGGGAATGGGGCAAGATGGTGGTGGAGGAAAAGAGGAAGAGGAAAGCTTTAAGGAGGAGAAAGAAAGTGGGCAAACTCAGGATTTTACTATGGGAATTGGGAACCACAGGTTTTGTGGTCCTTATGGTTATTATTAACCTGGCCATATCACTTGCTCATCCTCCCCACTGTTGCTGGGCCCCAGGAAACCACAAGTTACCCTGACAGTCATTGTCAGTAACCTGGGCATGGTTCAATTCATGGTGTGGCTTCTCTTGGCAGTGAGTTTATTGTGATCTACCTAAAGTCCTGGTGGATGACGTTAAGGGGAGGAGCCTGAGCCAGGAGTGGGAGTCCCTGCCCAATCACAGAGTCTGCTGTTTGGAGCCAGGCTAGTGAATCTTTAAGGATAAATAAGCATTTTCCAGGAGGAATCAGAAGTGAGGCTAGGGTACCACAGGCCAAGGAAACATCGGGAATGAAGGCATGAAGGTGTGAAAGAACATCTGGGAGGTATCAGTACTGTGGCCTACCAGGAACACAGGGTGTCTCTGGGAAGGTCATGGGAGGTGAAACACAAGAAGTAGATCATGGGGGGCCCTAGGGCTATGCTAAGGAGATGTGACCTAATCCTGTAGGTGACAATGGAGGGGCAAAGGATGAGTGTTAAGGAAGGGAATGACAAGGTTGGATTTGTGGGTCTGGCAGTTGTGAGAAGAAAAATCAAAGGGGCAGGTCCTCCTAAGTCCATCAGTTCTTTGCCTACTCACAAGCATAGCCTCGTGGGTTCTGGATGTAGGTAAGCCTAGAATTGCCCATGGTCGTCTGGAAGGCCAACTATAGCAGCAAAGAATGAGGTCAATATAGACAGGGAAGCAGAGCTGAGAGATTGACAAAGAGCAAGTGACAAAGTCCCTCGGAGACATCATTTGAGCCCCTGAATCCAGATGTGCCTGAAGCTATCTCCAACCCCACTCCATTCCACCTCATCCTTCTGAGTTATATGAGCCAATGAATCTCCTTCTTGGATTAAGCCAGTTTGAGTTGGGTTTCTGTTCAAGCTATTGAATCTTTCAGTGCCTCGGTTTCCTCCTCTGTAAAATGGAGGTAATAATATTACCTACATCACAGGACTCTAGTAAGAATTAAATGAGATTTTTGGATATAGATAGATATAGATATGTACCCACAATGTGTAGTACTGTGTCTGGCATGTAGAAAGCACTCAATAAATGTTAGTTAGTATTATAATAATTATTATCATCATCATTATCATTATCATTAAACTCCTGGGCTTAAGTCCAAAACCATCAATCTGAGCCTACACACTCTTTTGCTAGTAGAGGGACAGCTGTACTTCCCATAAGCTTATTCTCCAAATGCTCAGGATTTGGCAGTTGCCAGTAGAGCATTTTAATGTGGCTCAGTGTTTTCATTTCTGTCATTTTGTTGTACCTGCCCCCTGAGGTGGTTGGAGCAGAGAAATCCCAGAGAAGAAATAAACAAAACAGGAAGCTGCTGTAAAGCCCCTTTGTTACTCTTTCAAGTTCAAGCTGGTTTTTAGGTATCTTTTGGTAAGCAAGACAAGACTTGGAACCCGGTGGATCAAAGCATAGGTTGTGGCCCCTGGAGGTGACAGATTATGTGGGGCTGGGGCCAGCACGTGACAGGGACAATATGGGGAGGCTTGGCAGACAGCAGTCAGGGCAACAATGCATTCTGGAAACAATAGTGTTCAAATTCATATAACAGCATGAAGATCACCCATCAATTAGAGCCATAGATATTCAGAAGCCAGCTTAGAAGACTCTAAAGATTATTTTTAACTACACATACCAGACAGCCAGGCTGTCTCCTCTGGCAGCTCTGTCAATCTCAGCAAATTTGAGTTAGAGTCATGGAAGGTGACAGCAGGGGAAATGGTGGACCACGAAAGCGTGCCTCCTGGGTGTGCAACAATTGAAGAAAAACTCTTTAGGCTAGGCAGACCCACCCCTGAACCACACCAACATGGCAGATAAGAAACCCCTTTCTGGAAAAAATTTTAAAAGCCCCTTTCTGTTATCAGTGTTTTAGCCAGGCCTTCAACCTGCTCCTGTTTTTTGTTTTTGTTTTTTTAAGATTTTATTTATTTATTTATTTGACAGAGAGGATAGAGATCACAGGTAGGCAGAGAGGCAGGCGGGGGGGGGGGTGGGGTGGGAAGCAGGCTCCCCGCTGAGCAGAGAGCCTGATGCGGGGCTCGATCCCAGGGTTCTGAGATCATGACCTGAGCCGAAGGCAGAGGCTTTAACCCACTGAGCCACCCAGGCGTCCCAACCTGCTCCTGTTTTTGATGAAAGAATCTTTTAAGTTCCTGACCCTTCAGCTTAGTCTCTTGCTTTCAGCGCTGCTCCTATTTTTGTTGTTTGTTTTTTGCAATTTAAAGATGAAATGCAGCATCTCTACTTTGACCTTTAGTGGTCTCAAGGATGCTCCTGCATCTCCAGTTAGTCTGCCTTGGATAACATCCTACCTGCCTGGAACTTCATTATGTACAAGTATTTCCTGACCCTCTCCCCACCTTCCTACAAAGGGGGTACTGGACAGATTTTTTCCCCTTCCTCCTTCTTCTTCCCCCAAGAGTGTGGCTGGGGTGAAGATGTAGCATCTAAACTTTCACAAGCACCTTAGGTGATCTGGTGCAGGCAGTGTATGGATCATGCATTCAGACACACTGCTTCATAGCTTCCTTGAACCTTCTGTTCCTCATCTCCATTATTTGTATAAGGAATCTTTTCTCTTAGACAAGGACTTTTAGGTCCTACAGAGGAAGTAATTCAGCTTGTAGAGATTTGGGAAATTTATTAACTCCATGAGGCCAAGAGGCCATAGAATAATAAGTGATATGACCTCTCAAGTTCATCAATGAAGACACTTTACAAAATTCTGTAGATAAGATTTTTGCCACTATCTTTTCCACTTCCTCCCTGTGTCCCTAAAAACCCTTATTTCACAATGAAGAGTAAGAGAAAAAAAAATCTAGTGGTTGCCTTTCTGGCCCTTATGTTCTTTCAGAGTCTTTGTAATGGATAGCATCACTAATCTTGCCCTCAATTCCAGAGTTTTCTGCCACTCTTAAGACTATCACTATGCTTCAAAGACCCTCAAGTTACCTACGTGCTATACATCAGATAGGACAGCTTGGATTCTAGCATGGCCATAAAACACTTGAGATGAAGAAAGTTAAGTTGCAGTAGATTTGGTGTAAAACAAAAAAGTAAGAAAGTCACCATGTAAACAACAAGTAATTCAAGGCCATTCCATCTGGAAGGTGAGATCCTTGCTTTAGATACAGGGAGAAAGGACAATAGTAGTATTCTGTCTATTAGCATGCTTTAGTCCCTCTCTGTTTGATGTTCAGACCTTTATGCCATTCTGTAGCATTAGGTCTCTGTGACTTATAATACTCAACTATCATGTTTGAATCTCACAACCTTTTGACATAGTGTAATTAATTAACTAATCAATTAATTTGCAAATATTCATTAGGCTAGTACTGTGTGCCAAGTACTCTGCTAAGTCTTCGATATGTACAGAGGTGATTACATCAGATAAGATCCTTGAGCCCATGGAGTCTATGGTCTAGGGGCTCATTTCTCACAGGAAAATCAAGGATAAGAGAAGATAAGTGACCTGATCAGAGTTGCAAAACAAGTAGTGGCAAAGTCACAACTGGAAGCCAAGACCCCCATTCTTTTTTCTGGCTAAGGGTTTCCCTCCATCTGTGGTCTCGGCCCATTGGCCAATGGGGTCTGAAATTAGTCTTACTTCTGAAGACCTGGATGTGACATGCTTGGATTCCTGAATTCTTAGCAAAATGAGCTTCTCATTGCCTTCCCTTCTTTTTCTTTCTTTTCCCATCTTTCCACCCCCAAGCCTACCATGCTGGTACTATTCTGATGACAGGGCTTCTGCCTGGGGGACGTGCAGAGGACTCTAGCTCTCTGTGGGAGTTCAAGCACTGCCCTAAATTTAGCTTATTTGGTTGGGGTCCTAACACTCTACTTCATTTTTGGAAGCTCTTTTTCTGCGATGGGAAGAAAGGATATTAAGTCCTTCTGGCCTGATTTTTGCTGTGAAGGGACAAGTTATCTGAAGCCAGGAAGCCTGATTTCACTCGGATTCCTTCTGCCACACCCTAACCTCCAGACTGGGAAACCTTGGTGCCTGTGCTAGCTAAACCACAGGTGAACACGAACTGCTCAGTTTGCATCCAGCCATGTGGCTATCCCAGGACGCATTCAGGGATCCAGCTTCCCCAGCTTGGTCCCTGCCTTTTCATACTTCAGCCCACTCCTCACCAGGTATGTGGCTGTGGTCCCAACTCACTGTATGGCTGAGCCTGCCTGAATGAGGTCCAAAATGGATTTTCCCTGACCCATTCATCCTCTTTCGCCTTGTGATCAAGTGCATATGTGTTCCCTGAGGGAGAAGAATGAAACTGTCTAGCTTATACTATGTGGTATAACTATGTATAACTATGGTATAACTATGTGGTCACTCCCAGAGCCACATTGCCCTTGTTACAGTGATCATTTCCAGCTGAGCCACCTGAAGATGATGTATGCATAACAACAGAAATATTTGTAGGAGTTAAACGACCCAATGTAGGTAAAACTCTTTGCATGGTGTCTGAGATACAGGGAACAATCAATTCAGCATTTTGTTTAGCATTGACCCTGAGATTGCAAGTGGATCTAAGCTTGTGGGAGTACAGTTCACGAGCCTGGAAGAGAAGTTAGCCTGACAACGTCTGGCTAGGAATGGAGTGAAAGAGCAAGGGATTCCAATGGATTATCTTCTCTTCCATATTCAATTTATCACTATACTTAAAACTTCTGTGGGACTTCCTACAAGTCTAAGCACTTATTTATCTATTTCCCCCCAAATGTGTCCCCTCTACCTTTCACAGGCAGGTTGGGAAGATTCTTAAAATGAAACATATCTTCCTTTTGCCTAAAGTATCCTCTCCCTCTCCCAAATTGTAGGACTCATAGTCACTGTAAAGTGAGAGTCAGCAGAAACAAAAATAAGGGGTGTGCATGGACCAGCATAGTAAAGAGAAGATTCTGGAGTCAGATGGTTTTGTTTTTAAATGATACACCTACTCTTTACTAGCTATGTGATCTTGGGCAAGTTATTTCACTTCTCAAAGCCTCAGTTTCTACATCTTTCAAGTTTGAGATGTTTGACCCAGCATCTAGAAAGTGCTAACATTGACAGGTGTCAACTATTATACTATCCCGTTGGTAGGGGACTCCAAAAGTCAAGCAGAAGAGATTTTAAAAAGCTGTCATCTAGAGAAGAAATTAAAATTCAGGGTGAGAAGAACAAAGTCCGTGTGTATGTTTTTTTTTGGGGGGGGGGCTGATGGTGGTAAAGAATTAGTTACACTAACGCTGTCTAGTACTCCTCTAAGTTGGCCCCCAGTGATATATCCATCTCCTGGTATCCACACCCTTGTGTAATCTCCTCCCCTTGAGTGACTAGTGACATACTTTGAGCAAATAGAATTCATCAAAAGTGATGGCGCACTTTGAGATTAGGTTACAAAAAGACTACGACTTGCACCTTAGATGGGCTTTTTCCTGTTCTCTCTCTTAGCTCACTTGTGTTGGAGGATCAAAGCTGCCATGTGTAAATAGTCCTATAGGGAGGTCCATGTGGCATGGAAAGGAATTAACATCCTCAGTCCAACAAGCATGTGAGTGAGCTTGGAATTGAACCTTTGGTTCCAGTTGAGCCTTCAGATGAGACCACATCCCTGGCCAACAGCTCAACTATAAGTAACCTCATGAGGAAACTTGAACCAGAGGCACCTAGCTAAGCTACAACCAGATTCCTAGCCAATGGGGACTGTGAGATTACAAATGTTTTAAACTTCTAATCTTTCGGGATAATTTGTTATACAGAGAGATAATATAGCATCTTTACCACCTGGGCTTTTAATTTAGTTCTCTTCTGCCTTGAGGCTTCTCCAAGGGTCCACTCAGACTGGCGATAATTAGAACGGGGAGACTGGAGTGTGTTGAGGGCACCGGAGTTGCAAGAGAGTGCCTGGAGCAGCAGGAAATAATTTCATCATGATCTCATCCCTCTGAGAATGGCCCTGGAGGAGCACAGAGGCTGGAGAATAAAGCCTCTCTGTGGTGCAAGTCCAGCTGGGCTGGGCAAGACCTTAGTGCCAAGCTTGGGCTGCAGGTTCTAAAGACTGTGGACTTCCCCTTGGCAAGGTTGGGGCTCCCAGCAGGTCACAAGGGACAGGATCAAAAGCGAGAGGGATTTTAGGCAGCACTATAGAGATTGGAATCACTGCCATTAGCATCCAAAGGACCAGGCTCTGCTACTTACTAGCTGTGTGACCTTGAGCAGGTTGTTTAACCACTCTGAACTAAATATTCAAAATAGAGATAATAACAGTATCCACTTTGAAGTTTTATTTTGAAGATTAAATGGGATAGTGCAGGTAAAGCTTTTAGCAGAATGCCCATGAATAGTTGCTATTGCTATTATTCCTGGAAGGAAACCAAATGGGAGGTCCTGCCTTGAGTGTTTATGCTGGGGTCTAGGCAAGTGGTAGAGGCCAGCAGGGTTGTGGAGGGCAATTTGATGAAAAACAAAGGCATGAATAAAAGGTCACTGGAGATACCAAGAGATCACCTCAAAAGGGAATTGAAACTTAAAGGGAATTCATATGAAAAGGTCCTGTGGTCTATTGAACATGGGATACGTTTCCAGATACAGCTCAACCCTCATACGACATAAGAAGCTCATATAGACAGCTTTTTCCAAGAAATCAATGAGCAAAAATAGGCAAAGGTTTTCATCTAAAAGTCATGACTCATGGTTCTCCAGAGAATTCATACAGGAACAAAACCCGAGAGAGTGAATTCACACCTCATTGATGTCAGCAATTTTACACGGAGAAGAAAGTATCAGTCTAACGAGTTGGGAAACTGGATAATATTAGAAGAGAAGGGGTGTTTCAGGAAGGATACTAAAGTATTTGTAGAAAAGACTGCAGAGAATCCATAATAAGAAAGGATAGCCATGATTGATCATGCTTGGGTGTAAAGATTTAAAAGGATGAATAAATTGAGTAATAAGAACATATATGACCACTTCCCAAAGCACACAAAGGTTATGTTCCCGAGTCTGCTACATTTTGAAAACTATGCAAGTGTTGAAGTTGCATCTGTGAATTTAATGTAATTCTTTCTTTTTTTTTTAAGATTTTATTTATTTATTTGACAGAGAGAGAGAAAGAGAAAGCACAAGCAGTGGGAGTGGAAGGCAGAGGGAGAAGGAGAAGCAGGCTCCCCGCAAAGCAGGAGAAGCCCGATATGGGACTCGATCCCCAGACTCCGGGATCATGACCTGAGCCGAAAGCAGTCGCTTAACCAACTGAGCCACCCAGGCGCCCTTAATGTAATTCTCAAGATGAAATATTGTATACAAGACCCTACAATTGCTTGACGTGATAATGTCCATATATGATCAGGCCCTAAAGTGTTTGAAGCAGAAAAGGTGCTCATTTGCAATTTATAGATCATCATTTTCCGTATCTGGATTTAGAGACCTTAATTCACCTTTGGGGAAGATTGCTGTTTTAAGAAAAATCTCAGGGGCGCCTGGGTGACTCAGTCATTGAGCATCTGACTTCGGCTCAGGTCATGATCCCTGAGGTCCTGGGATCGAGCCCCGCATGAGGCTCCCTGCTCGGCAAGGAGCCGGCTTCTCCCTCTCCCACTCTCTCTGCTTGTGTTCCCTCTCTCGCTGTGTCTCTCTGTCAACTAAATAAATAAAATCTTAAAAAAGAAAAGAAAAGAAAAATCTCGGAATAGCCCTTTACTTATCCAAATGTAAAACACTGTACTCCCTCATTGTTCTTGAAGGAAACAGTGACTTCCTTGTTAAACTGATGGTAGATATTGATAAGTAAATTACAACCGTATAAAGCTACCATTTATTGAACACTTATGATGAGGTCACTTGGGATGCTCATTAAACATACTGATTCTGAGCCCCTCTTTGGAAATCCAATTCAGTAGGCCTGGGGAAAACCCCTGGAACTAATAGGCAGGCTAAGCATTCCTCAAATGACACTGTGGCTTCTGGCCACAACCCCAATCCTGAGGACCCTGAATCACAGAAAAAACAACTTGCCCAAGGTCACGCAGCTAGCAAGTGGTGGAACAGGGGGCAGAACCCAAGTCTGTCTGATTCTTGCTCTACTCTAGCATGAAAACCCCTGCACAGTGGGGAAATGCAGTGTCCTCCTAGACTGAAAAAGCATGGAGTTTCTAGAGAGGCCAAGCCTACTGACCACACTGGGTAGGCTATAGGCACTGGTCTTAGGAAGACCGGGGCTAAGGTGTCCCAGTCTGTGAGTACCGAGGCACAAGCCTGGCCTGTGGAAGACAAGCCACCCATGCCACTGTCTTCCTCATCCCACTGCAGGCTCCAGAAACTACTGATTGAACTGATTACTATTGCAAAGAAGCCGCCATCCCAGACCAGCAAGAGGACTTTGCATTCCCCGGTCCCCTTCTCCTTCTATCAAGAAAGGAGTAAATGCAATGTGTTGGATGACTTGGTTTCTAATTCTATCTCCAGCCAATGACTTGCTACAGTCTCAGTTACTTATTTTGGCCTCAGCTTCCTCCTCTTTTCTCATGCATGCTGCAGAGATGCTCTTCAAGCAACCATGACTTAAACTTTTTGACCTGCTTTTTATTTCCGTGTTCCCAGAACCTAGTGTGGTGCCTGATGCATGATAGGCATTCAGTGAAGGTTTGTTGGCTGCGTGAATGAATGAATGAATCCATGACCATTCGGGTGTGGGGGAGACTCACTCTGCAGCTCCACCCTCTGAGACATCTCCCTCTCTGGTCTTAAAAAAGTTCCTTCCTTACTCTGGACCTGATGTCATTAGCCAGGACAACAGAGGTAACTTTGGCACAGATATCTTCTGTTTAAGGGAAGCCCATTGTGTGAAAACTTACAGTTATAGGAATAATAAATTATGATGATGGTGGTTCTTTTAAACAGACATCTGTGAACAAAGATAAGCAAGATCTCACCATAAAGGCCTAACAATTGTGGGTAGAGCCTGGGAAAGGCTGTTAAGAATACAAACAATGAAGGGCTATCACAAAAGACAGAAAATTGTTTCTCGTAGTCATGATTATGCTTTTAAAAACCCCAACCAACATTTGGCGTGTCTTCCTTTGCATATCTCTTTCTTGTAGAGATTGTAAAGCATGTATATTTTGAATCTCGCTTTTTAAAATTCTATATAACATAAACCTTTCCCTATGTTGTTATAAATCCTTTATAAATATCAGGTTTAGGGGGCACCTGGGTGGCTCAGTTGGTAGAGCGACTGCCTTCGGCTCAGGTCATGATCCCGGAGTCCCGTGATCAAGTCCCGCATCGGGCTCCCTGCTCAGTGGGAAGTTTGCTTCTCCCTCTGCCCCTCGCCCTTCTCATGCTCTCATTCTCTCTTTCAAATAAATACATAAAATCTTTAAAAAAAAAAATAGATATCAGGTCTAGTGGGTGAATAATACTCCATTTTATGGATGTGCCATATTTATTTAACCTTTCCCCCATTGTTGATCATTTACCTTCTAATTTCTTCCCTATTATAGGTAAGTAAGTCTGCCAAGACAATCTTTGTGCATTAAACCTGTTTTCATATTCAAAATTCTTTCCTCAAGATAGGTGATCAAGGGTCAAAGGCTTGAGATCTCAGAGAGGGATATTTCTCGAGATTCTTGAAAATATGTCATTGCTAATTTGGGGGACTCGCTCCTTTTTCTTGAGAATCCAGGCTCTGGATTCAGACACGTTGAGTGCAAACCCTCGCTCAGGCACTTACCTGTGTGATCTTGGGTACCCTGGAGGATTCCCATAAGTCTCAGTTCCTTAGCTGTAAATTAGGGGTGATTGAATCCTCCACATGGGGCTCTTGCGGAAATGGACAATCAATATACACGAAGCTCAGCACTTGGCAGAGAATGTGCTCCATAAATATTAGCGGCAATTAATTTGTCTATCTGATTATCAACAAAGGTGGACCTTTTGACTTGTGTTTATTGTCTGTTTATATTTGCGCGTGTGCGTGTGTATGCGCCTATTAATTAGGATATATTATTTTAGAGCCAAAAAACTAAACTTTAAAGGACTTGAAAAGAGCATATTTCTCAGGCAACCCACTGCACATACGGCTCTTTCCTGGGGCTCACGTCGCCCAGAGAAAAGCAGCCACGGCTGCCGTATATTTTCTACACGGCCTTTTCCTTTTTGCTAGTTTTAAGATCTATCATCTCCTGTCATTTTTCTCTTTAAGTGATGCCTTTAAGACTAACTCCATTTTTAAGTACGATGCTTATTACGTCGTGGAATCCTGCGGGAACGTATCGCCAACCGTGGAACAAATGCAGAGGGAAAACTGGATTTGAGTTCCCGAAATCTGTGGTACCGCCGACCCTTCTAGAAGCACATTTCTCTGTAAAGCGAGAACTCTGAGGGTCAGAAGCAGAGCGAGGGGGCTCTGGGCAGCTCTCAGCCCTGTAGGAACCCAGAAGCAGCCCCAGCCGGCGCCGCCGCGGCTCCCCCTCCCACTGACAGTGTCTATAAATCCATTTCCTGTCTTGTAATTATGTTTCATGTAGTAATTAGTCCCTTCATATCAATGAAGCCAAATTTCCATGTGTAATGGAGTGAAGCCTGAGTGTATGAGACAAATTGAAACATAGCTTTGGCAAGTGGGGGCCTCTGAGAGCTCCTGGGGGGGGCGGGCAGGGAGGACCGTCCTGGGTCCGCAGTCCTACTGTGTGCCAGGCTCTGCGCCTGGGCCGTTTACGCACCCTACCTCCTATAATCCTCGCGGCTGGTCTCTTTTCTGCAGAGCCTTCACCTTTGTTTTCATCGTCAGAGTGCAGCTCCTTCCCTTCTGGAATCTCTCAGCTGCACCACAAGCCCTTCACAGCCCCGGAGGCGGGCAGCACGCAGAGCCAGCAGCAGGGTGGGACAGAGGCCCCGGAAAGCACTTCAGGCTCCCAGGAGCCCAGAGCCTCTCATAGGGACCCCGCTGTGGGGGTGGGGAGGATGTTTGGGGCATCTCCCTAAGCCCTTGGGAGGACGACAAGGCAGGGAGGCATGGGGTCGGGCGGGGCGAGGGGCGGGGGGAGCAGACACAAGCCTGGGGGGCGGGGCACGCAGAGTGGGTGGGTGCTGCTCTTGGCCTTGAAAGAGGGGACGGGGTCTCAGTAACAAAGACAGCGCCCCACCCTTCACCTCACCCTCTTATTATCCTTTGCTTTCCTTTTCCTCTCCTCTCTTCTTATGCGTCTCCTCCCCATAACCAGACCCTGTTTGGAGGAATCCATAATCCTTTTGTTTGAAACAGAATTTGCGTGGGAGGGGAGAGTGGGCATAAATTCTGAGGAAGGCTAAGAAAAGTCTAGAAGGGACATTGGTCAGCCTTGAATCCTTGAGCAAGCTTCCTAGATCCTGCTGAATCTCTTAGATTCCTGATCTCTAAAATGAGGGTAATAATCGCTGTGTAACACGCCCCACTGGACTAAGGAGTAGATAGAATTAGGTCCATTTTGATTCAAGCACATGCTGGTTTTTCAGTGACATATCTGGGGGAACACGTATAAATGTGTGTTTATACCTATGTATGTATGCACCCCCGACAACTGGTTTTTATTTTTTTTTCCTGTACTCCAAATTTTTATTTAAATTCCGGCTAGTTAACATGCAAGTGTAATATTAGTTTCAGGTGTAGAATTTAGCGATTCATCGCTTACATACAACACCCGGGTCTCATCACGAGTGCCCTCCCTAATGCCCATTACCTGTTTCCCCCATCCCTCCCGTCCCACCTCCCCTCCACCAACCCTCCTGTTTGCTCCTCATAGTTAGTCTGTTTCTTGATTTGCCTCTCTTTTTCCCGCCGCCGTGTTCATTTGTTTTGTTTCAGTGTTTTTGTCTTTCAGAGATTTAAAACCACCACATAGAACAAAAACTAGTTACTACTCATTAGCCGCTTGTTTTGTGCCAGACCCTTCTAGGCTCCGTACGAATTCTCTTATTGAATCCTCAAAACCCTATGGGAAGGTACTGTTAGCCCCACTTTACAGATGAGAAAACCAAGACCCCCGCTTAAGACCATCTCCCAAGGTCATGGATCTGTGTAAGTGTTAGAGCTGAA
>CM052891.1:36372473-36423397 GCA_028534135.1 Potos flavus | reverse complement strand
GCCCTTCTTGACTGGCCCTCTTTTTCTCAAAGGTTCAAAGGTTCAGGACAAGTCCAGCTTCTGTGCCAGGCAGGGAGACCCCTTCTCCATCTTTGTCAGTTCAAAAAGTCAGCGGGCAGTAGCTGAAAGGTAGGAGCGAGAGCTTGGGCTCTAGAGCCATGGGTTCGAATCCTAACTCGGCCACTTTGCTGTGTATGTCAACCTCTCGGGGTCTTCAGCTTCCTCCTCTTTTTTTTTTTTAAGGCTGTTGCTGGTGTTAAGTAAGTGCACATAAAGGATCTGGGACAGTGCTGATGTATATGAATTGCTCAGTAGTTCTCGTTTTTACCCCAAGCGCTTTACACGTCGCAAAGCGCTTTACACACATGATTCTCATTTAGATCACGCTGCAACCCTATGAAATAGATGTCATTATTATCCCCATTTTACAGATGAGGAAACTGAGGCTCATGGAAGCTAGAGTTACCCAGCAGGTAAGTGAGACAGCTGGGATTCAACCAGGACTGCCTGATTTCCAAGCTCATGCCCTTTACCTCCTCACCACACTGTCCCTCTAAGACCTCCTCTGGAACAAAAAGTCCTATGTGGCTTCCTCGTCCTCTTTCTGGGGCTCCCCACGGGAAACCCTGCAGTCCAAGGGCGGCTGCAGCTGGCTCATGTCAGTGAGGAGGGGTGGGAGCAGTGCGATGCTGGTGACCTTGGGGTGGCTGGACCCTGTGATTGCCAGGGTCCCCTCCAGCATTAATGTTCGGGGTACTGTCGCCAAACTGACTTGTAAGGGGTTTTGGGGGGGGGTCTGGCAGAGTCAAGATGTGATCTGAAGGATCTTAAGAGCTGAGAACAGGCAGGGCAAAAATAAACTTTTGCATTAATCCATTATCCTAATGATCGTCCTAAAGATAAGCTTGATCAGATATGAGCATTGCTGAGATTGATTTGCCTAAAATAAGAATCTCATTTGCATTTTTCTGATTTTTCCCTACTTCATTTAGCCACATCAAGACAGCTGCAGCTCTCACCAAGGACAGACATTTGAAATAGATGGATATCGCCTACATGTATTTATGGGGCACAAGATCCTTCCCACCCACCTGTGTGTGTTGTAATCTCTTTGACAGAGGAGAGGAGGACAGTTTAGGGAACTTCAAAGTGACAGCTTCGACTTTCTAATGGAAGGTCAGCATTTTCAACTTACCTTTGATCACATTTTTAACTTCCGTAGAAGCTCTATGTCTGTGGGCCAAAGAATATGCGTGGGTAAAGTGGATTGGAAAAGATCCTAATAGTCTCAAGTCTGAGTTAGAAGATGTAATATCACACATATCTTTGCATAAACTATTCCCATTAACCCCAAGAGGTAACTAGGGCGGGCATCTTTATTCCCATTTTGCAGATGAGAAAACTGAGGCCCAGTGAGGTTAAGGTATATGATTTAGGTTATATGTTTTGTGAATAAAGACAAACCTCAACTCCCAACCCTGGGTCTCAAACCTTGTGACTTCCAGGCCAGGGTTCTCTGCTGTTGGAACCAGCAGTCTGTGAGCAGCTCTGGGAAGAATCACTTCTCTCAGAGAGTAAGATTTGGTCATGGTCGTATAGACAAGACTACGCCTTTTGTCCGTTTGACCTTTCAGTGATCCTTCCGAGGAGAGACAAGACCATTAAAAATATTGGGAGTGCTGATGATGAGCGCCGACACATGGTTCCTGGCAGAGCTGATCATGAATGATAAAGACCCACGAGGCCATACATCTAAGTTTCAGACTGATCCCATTCCCATCTTCAACCTGGGGACCCTCTTGAACTTGATTGGGTGATTAAGTTTCGGATTGAAAAGCACATGGACTGCGGAATCAGATCGTCGTGGGCTGAGTCCTGGCCTTGCCATTTGTGGCAGCTGGTGTTCAGAATGGTGCTCTCGGGTGGCTGAGTGGCTCAGTCATTAAGCGTCTGCCTTCAGCTCGGGTCATGATCCCAGGGTCTTGGGATCAAGGCCCGCATCGGGCTCTCTGCTCAGCAGGGAATCTGCTCCTTCCTCTTCCTCTGCCTGCCGCTCTGCCTACTTGTGCTCTCTCTCTGTCAAATAAATAAATAAAACCTTAAAAAAAAAAAAAAAAAAGAATGGTGCTCTCCATGCAGAATTTCATTTATTACATGATTTAATTTAGTATATTATTTCATTTAATCCCACAACACTGCCAGGACAAAGATTCTAATGTTATCGTCCCCATCCCATAGATGGAAAACAGATTCGCAAAGGTAGAGGCTGAATGACTTGCTCAAGCTAGATAGGTTATTCTGATTCCAAATCTTACATGTTTTTAAAAAATTCAACTTAAAAGCATAGGTAATGCATTCACTCCACTCAAAACTCAAAAGAAGGAAGGTGCCTGGCTGGTTGGATCGGTAGAGCACGTGACTCTTGGTCTCGGGGTCATGAGTTCAAGCCCCATGTTGTGAGTAGAGCTCCAATAAATAAATAAATAAATAAATAAATAAATAAAAATAGTCTTACGTTTAAAAAAAATTCAAAAGATGCAAAAAAGAAAACTGAAAAGTCTCCTTCCTGCCCGGTCCTCCAGCCCGCGTCCACCTTCATGGAGTGGACTGATTTTACCAGCTGCGTGTGTTTCTTCCAGGGACTGTGACACACACAAGAACAAAGAGGCAAGTCTATTGTTTCTGCTCTTTTTTTTTTTTTCCTTTTTGTGGGCACATACATCTTTTTAAATTGAAGAGCTATTGTTAAATTTCTATAGATAAGAAAACAGTGCGGTATTGATTTTGGTAATTTTTAAACAAAAGTCGTATTTTTAGTTAAACATGCTACATTCTTTCAAGTTTCCTGCCTTTGCTCCTGCTTTTCCCTCAATTCAGAACGTGTGACGCCTCACACTCCGCATCTGGCAAGCTGCTGGGCATCTTTTGGGCTGAAGCCCAAATGTCATCTCCTCTTGAGAAATCTTCCCCAACTACCCCCTCTCCCGGCTTATGGTTATTCATTTCCTTCTTCATATCCTCACATTCCTCACATTTTCCAGACTATACTGTAATTACTTTTTTTTTTATTTGACAGAGAGAGAGAGATCATAAGCAGGCAGAGAGGCAGGCAGAGAGAGAGAGGGAAGCAGGCTCCCTGCTGAGCAGAGAGCCCGATGCGGGGCTCGATCCCAGGACCCTGAGATCATGACCTGAGCTGAAGGTAGAGGCTTTAACCCACTGAGCCACTCAGGTGCCCATATACTATAATTACTTTTAAGCTAATTTTATTCCCAAATAGTCTGATAGTTCCCAAGAAGATATTCATTCATTCAACAAATACACATCTGTGTATGTATGTGTGTGTGTATATTTTTGTGAGGGTCTGCTCTTTTTACTTTAAGTGGCAGCGTATTAAATACACTACTCTGCTTCTTGCTTTCTAAAAACTTTTATTATAGAAAAAAACCACACGTATGCAAAAGTCGAGAAAATAGTGTGAATCCCCACCCAGCCATCAGCCCACTTCAAGTTATCACACATGGCCAATCTTATTTTATTGACACCCCCAGCCTTAACCCCGATTATTTTTTTAAAAGATTTATTTATTTTAGAGAGAGCGAGCGAGAGCGAGCAAGTGAGAGCATGAGCAGGGGGAGGGGCAGAGGGAGAGAGAGAATCCTTGAGCAGACTCCCCCCTGAGCACTGAGCCCTGTGCGGGGCTTGATCCCAGGACCCTGAGACCATGACTTGAGCTGAAACCAAGAATCGGCTGCTTAGCCAACTGAGCCACCCAGGTGCCTCCCACTCTTAAAGCCAACCCAGACATACATATAATTTCATCTATAAATAATTCAGCATATATCGCTTAAAATTTTACTTAAAAAATATAACCACAATATCTATCACATGTAAAAAAATATATCATAAACTATCCAGTCAGCATTCAGATTTCCCTGATGGTCCCCCCACCTCCTTCTCTCTCTCCCCCTTTTTTAACAGATGTTGCTTTGTTCAAACAAAAATTCAAGCAAGGTCTACACATGGCATTTGGTTGATCCCTCGTTTTTTATCACCTAACAATACTCTTGGAGATCATTTCATACCAGAATGTAAAGAACTACTTCATCCTTTCTTCCACTGCAGAGTACTCTTCATAAGGCTCTACTAGAATTCCCTTAACCAGCCTCCCGTTGGTGGGCATTTAGGTCATTCCAAACGTTTCGCTATTGAATAACCTTGTTGAGTACGTCCCTTTGCACATGTGGGAGTGTGTTCACAAGATAAATTCTCGGAAGTAGAATTTCTGTGTGAAAGGATATGTATTTGAAATTTCAAAAATTATTGCTGGATTGTCTTTCATAGAGGTGGTACTGAAGCAATCAAGGCTTCCACCAGCCATGCGGGATGAGAACTCTTTCCCTGCACCCTCCGTCAGAAGCACCATTCCCTCTCAGACGTCTGACCACGCCATTCCCTTTCCCTGGAATGTTCTGTCTCACCTTGTCCATCTGGTGAACTCCTATTCCTTAAGGCTCAGCTTAAACTCCATCCAAGCCAGATTTAGGATTGGTGCTCTCTCAGTGGTCCCAGAGACCGCTTTTCCTAGCACACGTCACACTTCGTACTGGGTCCCCTTTGTTGACCCATCTCTGTCCTCCGCTGGTTAGTGAGGTCCTTAAGGGTGTAGCCTGAGGCACACAGTAGGTGGTCTACACAAATTGGTCCCTGATCTCTGGGTCTTGTCCAATGGGAGTTCAGGGATTTCAGCTGTTTCCTTGGGTGGAATGAACCCAGACTCGTGGGTGCATCACCCACATTTGTAACCCACTGGAGCCCAGGAAAACTCCGAGCTCCACGTTGCCCAGCCCCAGAAGCCTGCAGCAGATGGCACCGCATCCCAGAGGGTGGGAGGTCTGATTATCTTGGACCTGCAAATTATTTACGGATTCTGACCTTTCCAATTGCTTTCTATTTAATCTAAGCTGGAAGACCTTGATTTTTGTTGTTTGAAAACCTAGGCTCTCTTCCCACCCCACAAATGAAACTGTCATCCTCCAAATTATTATTATCTGGATGGGCAGGAGCAGAATGAGGCCCCACAAAAGCAAGCGAGGCGGGGCAGGTGGGAGTAATCCCACGTGCCCGGGGTGGGGGAGGGTGCAGCAGACGGCTCCCCAGGCAAGCCTTGAAAGCCAGGATTAAAAAGTCATTTTCAGCATGCTGAAAATGGGACTGCAGATTTGGGTCACCGCAATTAACTCTCTCCCAGCCGCAGGCCAGAGCCTTGGAGTCAAAAGGAGGTGCCCTGTCTAGGAGAGATGCTAGGTGAGAACCCCTTGATTTCTCCTCTCGAAGATTCCTGGAGAACATTTTCTGGGCCTTGAGAAGGGAGCTCAGGCCCTCGGGGTCAGCCTCTTCCTAGAGACAAGGCTTCTACCTCCTCTCTAAATGTGGACTCTCTTGTCGGAGGGAAGTCCTTCCAAGGCCATGGGAAGCCCTGTGCCTCCAGAGATCGAGTTCTTATCAGGGACCAAAAGTGGCATCTTATCCTGTTATCAAAAGTACCGCAGGCATTTGCCCCACGAAAGGTGAAATGCTGCCTCGCCCATTACTTTCTGTGCTAGAGTTGCCACCATTGTCCCTGCACAGGATCTATCAGTAACTGTTTCCGCACCCGCCCCA
Organism: Potos flavus; assembly: GCA_028534135.1. Taxonomy (NCBI): domain Eukaryota; kingdom Metazoa; phylum Chordata; class Mammalia; order Carnivora; family Procyonidae; genus Potos; species Potos flavus. The sequence goes on along the minus strand of CM052891.1, from coordinate 36,417,733 downwards.
CCCCGACCGTAATTCCTTTACCTTAAAATCCAGCGCATTGAATTCTTTTCCCTGAGGGATGATATTCCGTCCCCCACGCCACCACACTCTTGAACAGTAGAACTGCAATTACCGGGGTTTCCCTTTTCTCTTTACCAGGCAACTCAGAGCCAAATTCAAAAACTAAACTCCGCGAACGCATTTTACTTTTCCACTGACCTTGTTATTCTATTCTAATTTACATAGCCTGTTGGGTCTGATTTTGTTTTCCTCTACATATTGCACTATATTGCTGAATGTATGTCCTGTATGTTATATCACATCCTTTGTGCAACTACATAGAAAACAAATAATTAAACGCAGAAATAATCCGCACTTTCATTCATGAATGCAACTTTTGCAATAGGTACCAGTTAGATGCTTAATACTGTAGTAGGTGAGTGGCTGATACAAATAAAATGCATTCAAGCATTTAGCACCTATTCTATCCAGGTACGATGCCTAGGACCTTTCATGTCATCGATTTTAATTTCTAACAACAATCTTAAGACATAAATAATTGGGTTGGAATATATAAAGCATTTAGCCCAGTGCCTGGTTCAGAAAGTACTAAATAAGTGGTAGCTATTCTTCTTATTAGATACCATTATTCTCAGGTCAAAAGAAGGAAACTGTAGAGCTGAAAGGTTAAATTACGTTGTTGTGAGAGCTTGATGAAAATAATGAACCAAGGGCCTGGCAGAGGGTAGGCGGAGCAAGCATTTGACGACATCTCTTCCTTGCTTTCAGGGAAAGTACCTGGTTGCAAAAATTCTACTCCCTACTGCATTTGCAGTTCCTGAGTTCTGGGCCGGGTTTCATCCCCCCTCCTGGGGAGGAGCATGTGACCCAAGCATGGCCAATCAGTGCTCTGACTTTACCTCCCCACAGTCATTGGCTTAGGGAGGAGCATGTGACCCAACCTTGGCCAATCAGTGCTCTGAATTTACCTCCCCACAGTCATTGGCTCAGAGGTACAGCATGTGACTCAGATCGGTCCAATCCAAGTCACTCCTTGGATTCCTGAGAGCATTACTGGGAAGAGATGTGTTCTCCTTTCTGCTTGGTGTGAGTCCGGCAGTATGTATGAGTGGAGGTTGGGCAGTCATTTTCTTACTCTGAGTAAAGAGCCTGTGCGATAATGGAGCCCACAAGAGAATGGGGACTCCAGAGACAGTGGGTCCTGAAGATATTCCCCTGGATCTAGCCACATCTGAAGCCAACAAAATCTGTTCTAGGATTAGTGGGATTCCTGAACCAGTAAATTATATTTTTTGCTTAATCCTGTTTGAATTGGGATTCAACCACTTACAACTATAAAGATCCTATTTATATAGGCCTTCAGTACATTTTTGTTCCTTTACTTTTTTCCCCTTTGATGGACTTGCCCAATGTCACAGCTAGTAAATGGCAACAGCAGTATCGGAACCCAGTTCTGACCCCAAAGCCCACGGACATCATGTTCCCTGCCTATAGGAACTCGCATTGTATTGGGGTGCCAGACCAACCCACATGAAACAGGTGGATGATGAGTCAAGGTGGGGAGGGCTTGGCCCTTGTGGAAAAGCCGTGGCACCGTGCCCCTGGAGCCCCCTCACCCTGCAGTCTCCTTCCCAGAATCTGTAAATGGTCTGGAAGAAGCACAGGTGCTGATTCACAGACAGGCCAGCTGGCCCTCTGTGTTTCTGTGCAAGGAGCTGATGCTTCCCCTGCTTATTTAAGGAGAATTCTTGCCTCAAGCAGAGACTGGGTGAAACAGAGACACAGCCACAGCACTGGACTCTGACTCACCATGTGACTCCCTTGGTTGAGTCATCTCCCTCCTGAGATGGGCTTTCTTGTCTGCAAAATGAAGCTTGACAAATGAGGTACAAATGAGCTCTCTTAAGCCGTGGAACTGGAAGGTGGCTGCTGGGCAGTCCCACCTGAGTAACTGTAGGACGAGGCCTCCCCTCTGTAGCATATCTGGCAGTCCCGGAGGGCGTGGGTGAACAAGTCCATCCAGTCTGACCTCACCTCCACAGCTCTGGAAAGACCCTCTGCTCCCGGCGGAGCTCCGGGGCTCGCGTTGCACCATAGTCACAGTTACCCAGAATGCCCTGTTTCTGTGGCACTGCCCCTCCCCCCAGTCTGACTCCCCACGCCCCTTAGCGGGCTGCCCCGCCGCCCCGGACCTCTGAGGAGGATGGAAGCTCCCTTCCCCAGTCCTGTTCTCACGGAAAGACTCTCCAGGGAGTTGTCTACCGTGTGTCATGGTAAACCTGGAGGAAAAGACAACTACTGGAAGGCTGGGTGTGGCCCTGGGTCTGCGAGTCTTGTTACTTTCAGGGCGTTTCCCCTGTGAAGGGCAAGTGCACCAAGCTATGCATATGAGGATGAAAGTACCAGTGTCCCCAGTCAAGGACAAGTTCAACGAGGATGAAAGATACTATTGTTAGAGGCAGCACATTCAAAAGAAATCAGCCTGGAGAGAGTTCTGTAAGGGAGCTGCCCACCCTGTTTTGCTTACTCTGGGCACCAGAATCATGACCTTAATGATGAGCAAGGACCCACCCTATTCAGGAGTCAAAGATGATTAAAAGAGGGTGTTGGTAAATGTTAAAAAAAAAAAAAAAACAGCTCTCCAGGAAAAAAATATGTTTATTATAAACTTCACATAATTTATATATAAGTTTATTATAAAATTTTAAAATTTTATGGATCAAAAAGGAATGTAGCACACCATTTACAAATAACAGCGCACTACTGTAAATTCCATATGGGCAATTGGTTGTCACGATGATTCTCACCATGCTTGACCTTTGTTGAACTCCCGTGTCCGTAGCCAAACTATGGTTGCAATTCAACCATGATTTCACAAAATCAGACTATGAATAAATGCCTGATTACTATCCTATTCAGCAAAGAAGGCGCTCACATCACGAAATAAGTGAGTATAATTCCAATGTGAGTATGGGTTGATATTCTCCTTTATGTTAAGGAGTAAGACAGAAGAGAAACAACAAAGATGTCTATTGGACCTTCGTTTGTTCACTAATGACATAGTGACTCCTTTGGTGAATCGTGTAGTGGTTTTTGAGATCTGGGAGAGCATTTCCTGAATTTTCTGTGCCAGTCACAATGTAACAATTATAACATGCATTTAAATTGAATCTGCATTATTGACATTTCTCCTTCATTTTCTTTAAGTCTATGCAATCAACAATTTCCATGATGTAAATACTCTCACCGTGGTTGATTTCAATCTACCATCTTTAAGTCACGGAATGTGGATTTGGAAAGAGATATAAAATAGCGCGACATTATTTGTAGTATTTCTGCTATACAGACTAGATGTAAATAACCTCAAGAGCATAGGTGATAATAAAATGTAGTCAAAGAATCGGGACTTAGGTGTTCTGAGTATTTATTACCTTTGTTTTTAACATGGTTGATTTCATTACAAGGATATATAATATACTTATATATATTACTATATGTAATATACTATATTATGTATATAATATAGTATAGTTATATATATAATATAGTATAGTATATATATAATATAGTATAGTTATATATATATGCTTGCTATACTTATCCAGCACTCCACCACCAAAGATAGTCTCAAACCACAATCTCGGCTCAAACCACATCTGGTAAAGAAAACTAGATCGGTGGCTCCGAATATTGATACCTGATGAATTTTTTAGGCCAGTTCCTCTTCCCTAAGTGTTATCATTAGCCACATGGGTGAGGAAATATTTGGGGCTGCTGCGGAGGTTCTAGGCTAGTGCTTCTCAAAGTGTGGTTCCCAGGATCGGCATAACCGCAAACGTTTCGGAAATGCAAATTTTGGGGTCCATTGCCAACCTATTGGATCAGAACCTGTGGGGACAGGGCCCTGAAGTCTCTCTCCCATGTTCCTAATGCGTATTTAAGGTATTTCTGACATGTGCTCAAGTTCCATCTTTTCTAGGGACTCATAGTTTGAATAGCACCCTTCCCTGTGGGTGATGGAGTGTCAGCCTTTTTTTTCCCCCTAAAACCACTCAGATGGTGTCCCTTCCCTCCTACTCCCCCGAAGGAGGAAAAGAACCATCATTAATGTCAAAGGGCAGCTGCAGAAACCACGCCCAGAGCCAGCTTCACACTCAGGAAGGGACCCCGCGTCTCCTCTTCGTGGTTTCAGGTACTCTACACGTTCAGAGAAACTTCTCTAGTAACGAACTATAGAAATGATCCCTGCAAGTATAATCTTTGGAATGTCAGCTTTTAAGGTCAGAATCCTTGTTAGTGCTTTCAGGCGTGCTCAGTGTGCAGTGGTTAGGAAAAGAGCTCTCGTCGATTGGTCCCTGTGCAAGGCTTCACCTCCATTCAATATGCTTTGCAAAATGGTGCTATGGGACAGGTGCTTCTCTAGCCTGTGTGGCCCAGGGCTCAGGGCTGACGTGATCTCTGGGAGATCAGTACTGTCCTACACTGTGAACATAGTAGGGTAGTTGGGAAGAGTAGGGAGGCAAGACGGGCTTTTTACCTCTCCAGTAAGTTTTCCAGAGGAAGTTATGCATGAGTTGAGTCTTGGAGAATGGAATGGACTTTAGCCAGGAGAAAGATGGAAACTTGGTCCAGAATGTGGAAACAGTACGTGCAAAGGCTAGAGGCATGAAAAGTCATGGTGTGTTCTGAGAACCGCAATAGTTTAATATTTGATAAGAGAAGGGGTACAAGAAGGAAAGCTGGAGAGGGGGCCCGGACGCCAACGTGAAGGGTATTAGGGTTTTTTTTTGGTTTTGTTTTTGTTTTTTTGTCCTGGTAAATGCAGGTAGTTTCTGAGTTTAATTTTTTTTTTTAAGATTTTATTTATTTGGGGCACCTGGGTGGCTCAGTCGTTAAGCGTTTGCCTTCGGCTCAGGTCATGATCCCACGGTCCTGGGATCAAGCCCCGCATTGGGTTCCCTGCTCAGCAGGAAGGCTGCTTCTCCCTCTCCCACTCCCCCTGCTTGTGTTCCCTCTCTAGCTCTCTCTCTCTCTGTGTCAAATAAATAAATAAAATCTTAAAAAAAATTATAAAAAAAGATTTTATTTATTTGAGAGAGAGAGAAAGAGCACAAGCTTGGGGGTGGGGGTGGGAGGTAGAGACAGAGGAAGAAGCAGACTCCCCACTGAGCAAAGAGCCCCATGTGGGGCTCGATCCCAGGACCCTGAGATCATGACCTGAGCTGAAGGCAGACCCTTAACTGACTGAGCCACCCAGGCACCCATAGTTTCTGGGGAGTTTTAGGCAGAGCAGTGATATGATCTATTTTGTTTTTGATCTAAAAGGTCATCCTGGCTCTAGTGCAGAGAATAGAGAGAAGGGAGCAAGCTTGGGGGCAGGGAGACCGCATAGGAGCCTCTTGTTAAACCAGGGTAAGAGATGGTGGTCTGAACAGTAGTGGTAGGCTGGAGAAGAAAGAAGAGCCCTGACCGGCCTTAGGACTTAGGAGACTGGGTGGATCTGGCTGGGGATAGCGGGGAGGGAAATGGGTAAGTCCCGGATGACCGCCATGTTGGTGGCTTGAGCCAGTGGAGGATGGTGGAGCCATTCCCTGAATAGGAAGCAGGAGAAAATGCGTTCGGGGGCGAGGAGAGGTCAGAGTAGACAATATCACTGTAGACAATATCAAATTAGACAGATTGTGATATAATTTTGGCTCCTTTCGGCCTTGGCATTCCCATTTCTTGTATTTTCCCTGAAAGCTCAGAACCCCCACAACTTTTCCATGAGAACCATGAGGCCGGGTCTGAGGGCTGCAGGATCTCTGTGGAAATAAGAAGATAGATGTGGTGGAGGAGGGATGACACCCCGTGATACAATCTTTGGTCCACTGCTCCAGAGAGGCACTAAAACAATAAAACCACTAATTCTGTCTCCTAGTATACCAGGAAATGGAAGCTTTGCAGGAAAACCAAGTTGTATTATAATTACAGGCTTTTAAATAAGTATCACGGGTGATATTTAGCACCAAACAATGAAGTGTCGAAGACCTTATTGTTTTTTTTTGTTTTGTTTTTTTTTGTCCTGTTCATAGAGTGAACTCAGACTCAGCAGAATTCAAGGACTTTTAAATAGATTTGGAAAGTGACTCTGAGCCAAGGTGCCTGCCACTTTACAGAGTAAATTATCAAGGTAGTAAGAGGCTAGAACTTCAGCCTGGGGAAATGGTTAATTGCTTTGCCCTCTAGTTGTTGTTTTGGTCCTACGCTTGCTGCACACTGTAGCAATCTAAGAGAGGGGCTATAAATTTCATGGTGGGGGGGATCCGTAGGGGGGAAGTGGAGGCGGGAAAGGAGAGCAGTTCATTGATGCCGAAGTTAATTATCAATCATGGGAAACATGGACCTTTTAAAGGTAGGGCTGTCCAACAGAACCCTTACCTTTGGCTTCTTCCTGTGTTTTTAACATCCCTCCCCTGCTCACACAGACTCACACGGACCCATCAGCATTGTTTTAGATACCTGCAGGCACACAGGGTCCTTCGTCGTGGACGTTATTAATCCCGGTCCTTTAAAAAGAGGACACTTGGCTTGGAGAAGCGAATTTCATGAGGAAGTAGATGGCTCCCCTGATTTCACACACCCCACATCCCCAGCCCACCTCCTCCTGGGACTCTTGCAGTCTTTACTGTTTCTCGACCTATGTCATGGGCTCCGAGCTGGACAGAATGTACCGGGGATGCTGGCCCCGTCTTCATGAGCTGCCGGGCAAAGGCTGGTAGCAGTCGCATGACTTTGGCTGTTGGGGGCGGAGGCGGCTGCTGCGGGTGTCACCTGGTGGGTGGGGTGCTGGAGAGACAGGTGGGTTCTTTCACACGCTGGAAGTTTGTGAAGGCGTTTGGAGCTCGGGAGCTGTTTGTGTCTTCGTCCTGCAAGCTGTCGGATGCCTCTGCTTAAACACAGGCCGATTCCTCAGCACCGGGCTCTGCTCAAGTGCTGCCTCGGGGGGTGGGGAGGGGGGGGCCCTCCCATGCGGCCACGCTCGTCACCCAGGCTTGCTCTCCGGCGTGTCCTCTCTGGCGGGGAGCAGGCACGCGCACTTGGCACCGGGAGGTGGGGGATCGAGTCCAGGGAGGTCAGCTGCGGGCTGGGCTGGCAGCTGGCTCCAGGGTCCGGGGGTCAGAGAGGCAGCCCGAGGGCCCCGCCGGGAGCGGGAGTGTGAGCTCTGCTCCACGGGCCCCGGCCACGTGCTGCTGGCCTCGTTGGCACTGCCCGCCGAGTGGGCGGTTCCAGCTGGCAGGCTGGTGATCTGCAGATGAACCTGGTCTGAGTCAGGCGAGGGTGGAGATGCCGGAACAGCATTTCCCAAAGTCTGTTCCGCTGAACACTGATTCCATGGTACCTAAAAAGGATGAAAGGGTTCTGGGATTACATAAACTGAAGAGGCACTGAGTTAAATAAAGAGAGGCAGATCTCTTTCCTGAAAAACTTCTCAAACTTAAAATTTGCTGCGGAGTGTAGTAAACCCTTAGGCAGGAACTAGAGTATGTAGCGTCTCTCAAACCTGTTTAACTATGGAACCCTTTTCTTGGCGTAGCATCTCTTGGAGTAAGGGTTCCCTAGGGCAGACTTTGGGAAACACGGCTTATGCTTTCTTCACATACTGAGTCTCGGTGACCGTGCTGGGGTGCTCAGATCCTGGTACTGGGATGGTGGATTTTGAATCCAGCTACTGGTGGGGTTACTCTAGGTCTTTAACTTCGGTGTTTCTCTCTTTCTTTCTTTTCTTTAAATTATTTAATTCTTTACTTAAAACATGATGAAAATTTTAAGTGTTAACGATAATAGGGATGATTATATATTAATACCCACCTAGGTATCTGTTATAAGATTTCAGCAACTTAAGTTATTTTTTCCTGTTCATTTTTTTTTTTAAGATTTTATTTACCTACTTGAGAGAGACAGTGAGTGAGCTAGAGAGAGCACGATCCGGGGGAGGGGCAGAGGAGACTCCCCACCCACCAGGGAGCCTGACCCAGAGCTCGGTCCCAGGACCCTGGGATCATGACCTGAGCCGAAGGCAGACACCCAACCGACTGAGCCACCAAGGTGCCCCGTTCCCCATTCATTTTTAATTTTGGTATTTCTTGCAATGCTGGTCAATGACTACGTCACAGGTCTAGGAACTCAGACCTCTTGATATTAAAACAAGACTGAGAATCTAAAGCTGCCTTGCTTGGAATCACACAAGCGACTTAAGGCAGTGAAGCAGGAGAACTGGCAAAGAGGGGCCTGTGTGTAGCAGGGCTGGGTTCTCGTGGTGAAGAACCTCTGCCTTGAATCACGGAGGGGCCAGAACCAGTGCAAAGACGCGTCTACAGGGAGGATAAGGCAGCATTGCAGGGAGCAACACGGTGTGCTAGGACCACAGTGGGTTCTGGAGTCGGAGAGACCTCATCCAAATCCTGGCTCGGCTGTTTGTTCATTGGATGTGAAATCCAGGCAAGTTTCTTAGCTGTGCTGAGCCTCAGTTTCCACATCAGTAAAATGGCGTTAATGACGATACCTACCTTGCGGAGTATTTGTGAGGAATAAATGAGATAGTACCTCTCGATCATTTAGCACATGACCTGCTGCAAAGCGGGAGCTCGGAGAGGATCTTTTTTAAAAAGCTCTGATATAGGAGGAAATAAGGTCAGCTGAGAGAAGGGACCAGGGAAAGAAGGTGCTCTGCTATCCCCCCTTGGCAGGGGGACGGGGGTGGCATGAATGACAGGATGCAGGGAGTTACCTTGGCGCCATCAGAATGGCTGAGCTGAAAGAGGCCTGATACAGAATCAGGGTTCTGCTTCTGCATCTTGGGCCAACCTGGCTTTGACGTGGCTTTGCTATTACCGGTCAGGGTACCGATGGGGAAAAACCACAAACACACGCAGGAAACTCTAACCTGTGCCATTTATAGAGTCTAGAATACCTTGATGTGCCCAAGAGGTTCTGCACCTGGATGGGACGGGGGTTTGGGGGCCCGGGGGTGGGACCTCTGCCCCTGAAGCTGGGCATCAACTCGTCAAAGGGAAAGAAAAGGTCGCTGGCGTTTTGGGATGCCTGGAACCTAGTGAACTGAGCCCTGAGGTCACCAATTCACCCTCGGGCTGTGGCGTCCCCTCTGGGGAAGTGATTCATGTCCTAATGGAGGGGAGGAGGCAAAATAATGAGCCGGCTGCGGCTCCTGCTCTCTGTGTGGGGCACTGCCTCCGGGGCCAGGCATGGGCAGCTGGAGGAAATGATCTGAGGGTTCAAGGCGAGGCCTGAATGTGGTGAAGCAGTCTGTACCACATGAAGGGAACCAGGGGTGCAGCTGGGTTGTGAGCTATTAAAGCCACACCTGGCCAGTTTCAAAGAGCATCCTCTTTGAGAGGATGACAGGGGAGGTGAGGGAGCAGGCAGGGCTGAGCCAGGTGCTTGTGATCTTCGCCCGTGTTTATGGCCCCAGCTCTGTATTTGGGTGGCAGAGACGGGGTTATCTCCTGGGCCTGCCATGGTCCTATAGACTTCACGGGCAAGAGGATTCTCCTTCCTGGGAAAGAGGAAAAGAGCCTTAGATACAGGCTTGGCGGGGCTTGAAATCTAGTTCCAGATCACGGTAACTGTGCGACTTTGGGAAAGTTACTCAACCTCTCTGAGCCTCACTTTCTTCAGCCGTAAAATAGCGATAATAAAATGTACCTTGAAGCATTATTATGAGAATCAAATGAGAGGATACGTGTACATTATACAGTGCTTGGGCGTGGTAGGTGCTCGGTTTGGGGGTTTCCTCCGCATGCTTGCCATCTCCCTCTTTCCTGGAAAAATATGGTTGTCTGGGGTGGATAAAAAATGAGCAAGGGAAAGGCAGCGAAGCCGCAGGCCCGCAGCCTTCCTCAAATGCCTGCAGCGATGGAGAAAGTTATTTCTGATTCCAGTTGTGCTTGGAGAGGACAAGGGTGTGCAGAGAAGCCCGCTTGCCCTGCTTGCCTGTGGTGGCAATCACCATGGCGTTGGTGATCCCTGGGAACCGACACCGGAGACCGCACACACAGCCGGGACGGGGCTGAGGTGGGCCGGAAGGGGCAACCGGGACCCCAGGCAGGAAGCCGAACCTTCGAGAGAGAGCTGAGACCAGAGGAGGTAGCCCCGAGGCCCCGGCCAGAGAGGGAGGAGGGGATGGCAACTGTCGCCCAGTGGGAAATCCAGCCTATCTCCGTGCAACTAGCCACGGTGGGGTCCTAGGGTCAGCTTGCAGCCGTTCTCTGCCTTCTCTTCTCCTTCCTAGGAAAAGCCAGTCAGGTGGGTTGTCTCATGGACTGTTCAACTTGCCAGAAAAAGGCCAGAGAGAGAAGGCAAGTGGAGTACATTCGTTCACTCATTCATTCACTCAACTGGTATGTACTGAGCACCTCTTTCCACCACATGTTTTTTTTTTTTAAGATTTTAGTTATTTATTTGACAGAGAGAGAGATCACGAGTGGGCAGAGAGGCAGGCAAGAGAGAGGTGGAAGCAGGCTCCCTGCCGAGCAGAGAGCCCGATGCGGGGCTCGATCCCAGGACCCTGAGATCATGACCTGAGCCGAAGGCAGAGGCTTTAACCCACTGAGCCACCCAGGCGCCCCTCCACCACATGTGTTTTAGATCGTAGGCTACTTATGCAGACCAGCGTGACCTCATTCAAGTCACTGAACTGCCCTGGACATCCGTTTCTTCCTCTGTGTAATGGGCAAGAAGTCACTTCCTTCGTCTACGGCAGGCACTGAATGGATATTGTTTCTCTTTCTTCCCCACCTCGTCCTCCTTTCCAAACGTCTGCTAAGGGAGGATCGGGGACTGCCGGCATTCATGCCCATGTGATTTTGTATAAATGCGGGGTGTCTTTTTAGCTGGGGAGGTGGAAAAGCTGCCAGAGGCCTGCTTTTGTCTTTCCTTGCTCTGCTCCCCACTACTCTTTCAGTTACCGATTACTTTGAAATGAATCATCTCCAGAAGTCGTTAAAACAACAATGATCAAAAAAAAAAAACCAACAATGATCATTTTATTATTATCTCTCATGGTGCTATAGGTTAACTGGCCTCGGCCATGCGCTCTTGTCCAGGAACCGTTGAGCAGTTGCAGTCAGATAGAAGCTGGAGTCACATCAAAGGCTTCCTCGCTCACATGATGGGCCATGATGCTGGCCGTCGGCTAGGATCTCAGCAGGAGCCTCTCCTTGTGGTCTGGGCTTCCTCACAGCATGGCGGCTGGGTTGCAAGAGTGAGAGTTTCAGGAGAACCAGGCAGAAACAACCGTTACTCCTGCCCTAGTCACAAGTCTGTCTAGATCTGCATGGAGGAAACTTAGACCTCATCTCTCGACGGGAGAATCATTGGTGTCGCAGTGTAAGGACACAGGGATGGGAGGCTTGTTGCAGCCATCTTGAAAAATCCCATCCGCCATGCTGCCCCACCAGGAAAAACCAAAAGGAGGGCTGTGGCTGGACTGCCAGGCGGGAAGTCTCTAGTGTGGGGAGAAGCACAAGTCCCTTGAAAAGAAGTTTGGGGTATGAGATGGGAGAGAGGGGGTTCTGTCACTGCCAAGGTCATTCTTGAAACTCTGGGACTTCAAAATTGGATTAGATTCTCACAGGGGGCAATGAGGCAGAAAAATGGAGAGAGAGGGAAGAATTCCAGAGCCTGGCATTATGGAGATTTGTTAGGCTTTAGAAATAGCATTTAGTCTTTCTCTGGTGATGTTCTGGTCTTCTTCCCGGAGACCTACTTAAGCTACTTGAGCAGGACCCTGGGAGCTTAGGGGATGGGGAACTACACTCGGGTCAGAGGTTGGTGGGCACCCTGGTGCCAGGGGAGCGTGGCTTCAGCCTTCTGGCATCCTCGTTCCAGCCCCAAAGTAGATGGCCGTCCCTAAGCCTCAGGAGGTGACAGTCTGGTCTCCTCTCTGATATGCCTGCGACGAACCCACCCCCGGCAGAAATCGAAATCAACATATACATGGCCACCATCCGCCTATTCCTAAAAACTTAATAAATAGGAGAGTGAGTTTGGAATTAGTCTTAAAAAAATAATCCTCCAGGCGGAAGCAGGATGAAATCTATGGAAATATACACGATCGCTCACCATGAAAAATACAAGAGGGAGCTCTCCCCGCTCCACCCTCCTGTGAATGAAGCAGAGATTAATCTATTGAAATCAAATGTATAAATTATACATGGATGGGAACTGGCTCCGGCGTAAGGTGTCTGATAGCGGCTGATGGAGATGAAAATGAGGCCTGAAAGACCATTTCTGCTTTTGAATCAGCTCCGGTGTTGCTGGGGCTCCCGGACCCGCTTGGCAGAAACACCTTGACTTATCAAATTAGAAAACGCCTCATCCCCCCGCGTCTGGAACACGCACCTTCAAAGTAATTGCTAATGTTTTGGATGATATTTCTGTACATCACCAGGAATAATAAAAAGGCAATGAAAGCTGGAAGGCCCATATTTTTGCTGCCTGATAGCTGATATAAATCACACTCACCTCCTCAAAGGGATAGACAGAAAGTTTTATGGGATGGCTGTTGGCTGCCAAAAGAAGAGAGGTGGGCCCCTGTCCAGGCCGGGCCCAAGCGTCACCCGCGGTCCAGCCACGGCTGTGTGACCCTCGGCCTGCCGTGTGACCCTCGGCCTGCCGTGTGGCCGCTCTGGGCTCGCTGCTCCTCTACCCGTCTATCCAGTCTTAAACTCGCCTACCCCTTCTGTCCACTTCGTGAGCACCTGCCACGACGTGCCAGACTCGGCGATACGCACATTATCTGGCCCTCAATAAACGTAATCGACACAACGATGACTATACCAAGTCCGGGTCTTCCAGAAGTTCCCGGTCAGAGAAACAGAAACAGTTTATCTGTTTCTGTTGGGGTGGGTGCAACACCACCCAGTTAGAGTTAAGCCAAGGGGCTTTGATCAGAGGGTTTGGAGAGGAGTGGGTTTATAAAGGAGTAGAGGTTGTTTTGCTTGCCAAGGAGGATTACTCCCTAGTGATGATCATCTGGCCAGAGTTTCCCAGTGTGGCCTCAGAGAGTCTTTAAGATGACCTCCGCTGAGAGCTGGAGAGGAAGGGAGCTGAGATCGAGCGGGAGCTTGTAGGTGCGGCGGCAGGGAGCTCGGCCGTGTATACTGCAGGCGGGCCAGGGAGACGGGAAGGGTTGATGTAGCTCCTTGAGGTCAAGGACCCTCTCTGCATCTCCAGGGACTTCTACAAGGGCCCGGCTCAGAGAAGCCACGATTTTTCTCTCTCGAATGAATAAACAAATGATCCATACCCAGCATGATTTAAGGATAGAACAGATCCTGCCTGGTTTGTACAAGCAAGGTATACACTCAGGTATAATAACCTGGCCAGGGGAACGATGCGGCTCGTCCCTGCCTGTGATGTTGTTCTTTGTACCCATTTGAACTCACGGCTCTCTCCCTTTTAAAAACCACGTTAGGATAAACAGGGTAGAATAAACATACGGCAAAGTGCGTAACTCGTGGTTGAACAGCTCAGTGAATTTCACATGCGTCCCATGTAACTACCTGCAGATCAAGATAAACGGAACAATTCCTGCTGCCCTCGAGGCTCCTCTGGGCCCTTTCCAGGCCTGCGGAGGAAACCACTACTCTGACTTGTCTGCTAACTTCTCTTGTAGGCTCTCCCTCTGCATTCCCACCCTATGAAAAGAAAAAAAAAAAAACAACTTCAGGTAAATTTTTGTTTATCCTCATTCTAGAAAAAAAAAAAAGTACCAGGTTGATTTTAAGCTCCTGATATTAGAAAACATTGACTCAGGGGCGCCTGGGTGGCTCAGTCAGTTAAGCGTCTGCCTTCGGCTCAGGTCATGATCCCAGGGTCCTGGGATCGAGCTCTGTGTCGGGCTCCCTGCTCAGCAGGGAAGTCTGCCTCTCCCTCTGTCTCTTCCCCTGCTCATGCTCTCTCTCGCTATCTCTCTCAAATAAATAAAATCTTAAAAGAAAAAAAGAAAAGAAAAACAACAGTACATGTGAGTGTGAGGCTATCCTTTTCCCCACACACAGACGTGTATGTAGGGTGCACACAAAGATTTCTAAATCTTCGTGATGGCTGCAAGACTGCCTCCTCCCAGTGTCTACGCCCCACAGATTAACATTAGCTATTCATTTCCACGCTCCTCAGTTGAAGACACTGAGGCTCAGAGGTGAGTGACATGTCCAGGGCCACACAGCTGGTTGGTAGCAGAGTAGAGAGAAGACCTCTGGGCCCAAGTCCCTCTGGTAGGTGCTCTTGTCGCTATGCCAATGCTGTTCTTTTTTTTTTTTTTGAAGATTTTATTTATTTATTTGACAGAGAGAGACACAGTGAGAGAGGGAACACAAGCAGGGGGAGTGGGAGAAGGAGAAGCAGGCTTCCCGCCGAGCAGGGAGCCCGATGGGGGACTCGATCCCAGGACCCTGAGTTCACCACCGGAGCCAAAGGCAGACGCTTAACGACCAAGCCACCCAGGCGCCCCTGCCAACACTGTTCTGCCCCAGCTCAAAATCACATGCGCTCTTCCTAGCCTCTGTCTTCTGTTTCCTGTGAACCCTTAACTAGACGTGATTACCAACTTGGAGACTCCTCACTTGCATGTTCCATCAAGGCAGGAAGGAGGATGTACAGCCAAGAGATGGGGACTCCTGATTCCTTTGAAATTTGACCCTGAGGCTCGCCGGGGCAGTGGGGGCTGGTACGGCCCCTTTCTTATCATCAAGGCTGCGTCGAGGCTCTTGTGAACAGGGACAGGAACACCTGGTGGCCCAGTGTTCAAAGCTGCAGGCTGGGAGTCCAGTTTCAGAAGAGAGGTGCTGTCAGAGGCGAGAGTGGGTGCCTTGGCTATTTTGGCAAGAGCCGACAGTAAGGAATTCTTCTGCCGCCCAAGCTGTGCGGCGCGTTTTGTATTGTGGGTTGTCCTGCCTCCGCCTCTCTCTTTCCCAGGCTCGGCAGAGGCTGCTGCTTCCCAGCCCCCTCCCTGACACTACTAATGACAACCAATTAATTCAGCATAATTTGGTTCATTACAAGCCCTTGGATTGCTAACAGTGTTTTACCAGCGTGCAGAGCAGCCTTCCTGAACTTTCGAGAAGGGACAAAGATCCGAGCCTGGGAGGGGAGGGAGGGCGAGTCCTGCTCTCTCTGCCCAGTAGGGTATGAGAAGCTGGTGGGTGACTGAGACCGGCTGGGCTGGGCTCACTCCAGTAAAACACATCTTTCTCGGTGCCCCCACAGCCCTGGTTAAAAATACGATGGAAATGGGACGCGGCAAGACACCCCGGCAGGAACATCAGGCCACCCTGGGGCCTGCCAGTAGGCACTATTCTTGTGGGGCTAGAGAGGTCCGTTCTGGGCCAAGCGGCCCTGACCTGATGACTGCGGGAGTTCGTCCAGTGGAGAAGGAGACCCGGCTGTGGCCGAGACCCTGCGAGGGCAAGCAGGCAACCGGCGGGGTCTGCTGCACAGGCCTGGTCTTCAACAGGGAGGAGATGATTCAGAGAGCCCAGACTTGTCCAAACAGGATGGGGCCACGGAAGGAATGCGGGGCCATGGGAACAGGCCGGGGCAAAGGACCAGGAAGGGTTTCCGAACCGGGCGGGCTGGGACTGGACTCAGAGCCTGCACCGTCCCCACGGTGTGACCGTGGCCACCTTGCTCTTTCCCGTCTCCGATTAAGAATAATACGACAGCTCATCCACTGGGTTGTGGGAAGGCAAGGAGGTGACGGGAGGCCGGGGATGTCACGGTTAAGGCAGGAGGCCCAGCAGCCTGGGCTGTGGTTCCGGCGCCACTTGCCGTGTGACCTTGGGCAAGTCACTCTACTTCGCCAAGTCTCAGTTTCCTTGTTCGTGGAGTGGGGTTAAGAGCAGCATCTGCGTCGTGGGAGTAGTGGGGATGAAATGAGCGCTTGGAAGAATCCTGGCAGCCAGCAGGTCCACATTCAGGTGAGGTCTGGCTGCTTTTATGAACGATGTGTGTACGGTGCCTGGAAGGAGCGTTGTGAAGGCTCTGAGACTGGTTTATCCCACCCCTCTCCCTGCTGGTTTCAATTCCTTTTGTTTTGTTTAGGTCGGCTCCATGCCTAATGTGGGGCTTGAACTCACGACCCGAGCTGAGCCATATGCTCTCCTGACGGTGTCAACCAGGTGCCCTCCTTGTTTTTGACCAGAGATTTTTTTTAAAGATTTTTAAAAAATTTATTCATCTGAGAGAGAAAGAGACCGAGAGCATGAGCAGGGGGAAGGACAGAGTCAGAACAGGCTCCCCACTGAGCAGGGAGCCCCATGCGGGGCTCGATCCCAGGACCCCAAGATCATGACCTGAGCCGAAGGCAGATGCTCAACAGCCTGACCACAGGCTCAGGTGCCCTTTGAATAGAGATCTTAATCGCTACCTCTCTCAGAGGGTTCCTGTAGAATGCGTCTTAAGCACTCTCCTCCCGGTCCCCTGAACCTGTGGGCGTTGCTGCTTTTTCTCCTCTCGGGAGCAGGGTCAGTGAAGCCCGTGACATCCCCATGCCTCTGCCCCTCCCCCAGCGCCCGGCAAGTGGGACACCCAGTGCTGGCCTGTGGGGTGGGCTGGAGGCCGTGTTAGCCGGATGCGGGGAGGACACACGTCAGCCTGAGCAAGAAGGTACCTGCGTTGGTGAGTGGCCACCCTTCAAGAGGGGAACAGCGAGGCTCATGCCCCCCGGGGTCCCAATCCCGCCTCTTGCCCAGACACTGAAGTCTCTGAAAGCCCCAGGACACAGTGGATGGGGCAGGCTTTGGATGGAACAGAGGGGAGAATTATACCAGGATCCCAGCCCTGCTCATCCCCCATTCCCCTCCACCTGACCCCCTGCCCCGTGGTTAATAATCACCACGTCTGCACCGCGCAAGTCTCCAGGGGAGCCGTCACAAACCCCGAATGCCCAGGCCTCACCCCAGACCAATTAAATCAGAACTCTCTAGGGGCGGGACCCAGGCGTGCGGATTTTCTTGTCAAGTTCCCCGGTGATTCCGGTGTGCCGCCAAGGTTAAAAGTATCAGCTCATGGAGGGGAAGACGCTCTTTCAGATTCTCGGGGACTGCAGGATTGAAAGATGCGTCCCAGCAGCCCCATCGATTCAGGTTTCCAGCGTTGCCGTCTTAGAGGGCAGATAATTACTGATACTGGGCGGCCACTGTGCAAAGCCCCCAGCTGGGTGCCAGAGGGAATAGGCAATAACCGCGGCGGAGATCATGATAACAACATTTACTGAAGCTCTCTTGTGTGCCTGGCACTGAACAGACATTCGCTAATTCTCTCAAAAATTCACTTTTTAAAAAAAAACCCATATTCAAGATGTAGGGTGTAACAATGTTGTCCACACCCTACCCACATTTTACCCTCAGACCCCCAAGACTGCTGACTACCAACATCTGGGAGTTTGGGGTTTTTGTTTTTATTTTTATTTTTTATTTTTTGGCCAAGGGAGCATGCTAAGACCACTCACGGAATGAGCTGGGAAGTAGCTCTTTAATCAACAATGAATGAAGAGTTGGTGGCTAACGTCCCACGTTTTTCACCTCCCAGCTCGGCTCTCAGGTGCGTGCTACACCTGCGATCTTGAACTTTGCTGCGTATTTGATAACCTGGGGAATTAAAAAAAAAAAAAAAGGCTCTGATGCCCAGGTCACACCCCGGACCAATTATTTCCGAATCTCCGCGGGTGGAACTAAGGTATCTGCTCTGATCGCAGTGTTCAGCCAAGTCGTGCGCTTATATTCTCCTTTGTCTCCCCAGGTGGCCCAGCAGGATTGAATTGCAGTTGCCAGGTGTGGTAAATTGCTTGGTAATGCACCTTATTTGGGGTCCTGCCTTTCTCTGTCACTCCTCCATTTGCCTTCTGGCACTTCCTGGGATCCCGGTAAACTTCTGATATGAAATTCTAGTTTGCAGGAATCAAAGGCAGCAGAAGTCTGGAAGGTCTCAGTGTGTCACCTAGAGCGTCACAGCCAGGACTTTTGAAGTCCTGCTCTCCACAGACCTTGCGGTATGATCCAACAGACAGGTATTCAGAAAACCATAATATAAGACAAAAGGAAATGAAAGATCAAATAGATCTTTCTATTTGAATGCCAGCCGAACATTAAAAAAAAAACAAAACCCAACCCAGCCCAGCAATTAAATGTGATTTGCGTCAAGAAAGGCTACACAGAGTCAGAATCATTTGTACTAGGCAAATGAGAAGGATTTCCCTAAGTGGAACGTGGGCAAGGTCATTGCCAATGGTGGGCCAGCAGGAGCAGAGGCTTGGAGACAGAGCCTAGGGCAGATCTGGATGTGTAAGTGGTCGGGAAGGTCCCCAGGATCCTTTCTGAGCCTCCCGTTTTGGATCTCCCTCTAAGGCAGAGTTGGGCAAGAGTCATCTTCTTTCTGTAATCTTTGACCCAGACTATGACTGCAAGGGGCCAACCCAAAGTTGTATCTAGGAACATGGATGGGAAGAGGAGAAAGATGTCCATCAATGTCAAGTCCTGATGGTGAACTTGGGTTATTTATGAAGGACAGCCATCCCACAGGGACAAAGCACCAGGGGTCGGGGCTCCATCTGATCCCACCCTCCTCTTCCCCTCTCACCACCTACTTCTCTGCCATTCACAGCACTAATCTTCTCGTGGTCCAAAAGGCTGAGTCTGATCCTGCCACAGGGCCTTTGCCTCTACTGTTCCCTCTGCCTTGAGGACTCTTTCTTCAGATCTCAGAATGGTCCATTTTCCCCAACACTCAGAATTCAGCTCAAGTGTCACTTCCTTGGAGAGGCCTTCCTGGGCTGCCTTCTCCCCTCCCGTCCCCACCCCCACCAGTCTCTCTCGCCTCACCTCATTTTATTTTCTTTGTTGCACACGACCCATCTGAAATTCATCTTAGGTATGTATCTGTTTCCTCCTTATCCTGCCAGTCTCCCCTTCCAGGCTGCATGAGAGTAGGTGGGACCACCTCTGTCATGTGTGGGTCTGTCCCCTCAGCTCCTAGAGCGGTGGATGATTGAACCGGGCAGGCCCGGAGGGCCATGTGGTGGGGCCTGGTGTCGGGAGGGGGTCTGGGTGAATTCCGGGGGTGGGAGGGAGGGCGAGCTGTCTTTGCTCTTCCACACTGCATCTGTGATGACGAGCTGTGCTCCAGCAGCCAGGCTGGTCTAAATGAGCAGTCGCTAACAGCGACCAATCAATACGGATAGAGGAGCTAAATCAGGTTAAGACCCGGCTCTCATGGGTTGGTGTCATGCTATAAATGGCTTCCCAGCAGCCCAAGGTCAAGGGTGCAGCTCTCACCAATGCCCACCCCCCCCCCACATGCCCCGCTCCCATCCCCCACTGCCTACAAGGGGCCCCTCCCCACGGCCCAGGATGCCCACCAGCCCCCACACAATGTGTGCCCCAGGCCATTGCTCTCCTGTTGCCCAGCCTCCCTCTCATCCCCCTCGTTAGAATGCCCTTTCCTTCTGCATTTTATTTCTGTGCCCAAGGTCTGAGGTGGTCACGCACACGCTGACATTTAAAGACTCAGCCGAGAAATCAATCAGTGTGGTCTGTCCTTCAGCGCCTCGGGAACCTGTATGGCTGAGCCAGGCCTCATCTGGCTTACACCCTATTGATTTGTCACAGTATCTGTGGGTTGCTGAAATTACATGTGGAACCTGCTTTGAGAAAGCCAGGAGGGTGTGCAGCAGCGTGCTGGGGGCCTCTGGGGCCAGACCGCCCGGGCTCCAACCGTAGGCTCTGTCATTCACCGGCTGTGTGACCTGGACCCCTTGCTCAACCTCTCTGAGTCTCAGTCAAGGGAGTCATCTGGAGTATCTACTCTATAGGACTGCAGTGAGGATAGAATGAGTTAAGAAGCTTACGGCAGTGACAATGACCCCTGCTACATAACACTATATAAATGTTAGCTATTGTCTGTGGGCTGGGGATAGGAACAGTATCCACTCCCCAAGATTGTTTTGAGGACGAAATGAAATAACTCATGTATAATTCACTTAGCGTGTTGTAAACACTCAGCAGATTAGTTCTGCCCCATATCTTAAGCAGACACAGTCTGGTTGGTGAATATAAGCCAAGGCCAAGGATCCTTTGGAATAATGATAATGATTAGGCATACGGGAGGGTTCGATTTAGGAATTCAGATGCTACCCCACATTTCAGGTAAGCCTGCCATGAGGCTAACTGGGAGTCGAGCAGTGGGAAGCTGCTTTGTCTCAGGGAGCTTGTCCAGTCTGCAGTGAGATGGGAGGCCATCTGGGCTGGGGGTGGGGGTGGGGGTCACGTGTCCCCATGTGACCCCCCCGAGCCTTATTAGTGAGCCGTGGGAGGTAGAAATCCACCCGCAAGGAGCTCCAAGCGCCCTGTCTCAGATACAATGTCCTTTTTATATCTACCCTGTGTCTGGGCCAAGACCTGATCATATGCCTGTTTGGATTGAGGGCAAAGGGGAGAGAGGGCCAGGACAGAGAGGATTAAGAATTACCCAAGTCCCAAAAAAAAAACAAAAACAAACAAACAAACGAAAAAGAATTACCCAAGTCCCATAAACAGGACCGGAGACAGACCTCGGGACTGGAATGTGGCAGAAGAAAAGAGCCTGGAGGAATGCTGTGTCTGCAGGAGGGGCGGGGAGCAACCCTAACCTCCGCGGCTGTGAGCTTTACATGCATTCGCTATGGGGGGGAAACATCCTGGAGAGCGAAGCGGAAGTGAGTCTGAAGTCACGTGGCTAATAAGCGGAGGAGCTGGGATTTGAACCTTGGTTCGCAGATTCCAAAGCTTGTTTTCCCCACTGATCAGGCTGGTCAGTACGTTGATGGGAAATCTGCCAGGGTTTACCTGGTGTTCTGCAAGGGGAGGGTTCATGGCGATGGGGAGGTGCCAACATTCAGTTCAGCAGAGATGAGAGTTCTATTGTGGGTCAAGATTACTGTGGCTATAGCTTTGTGGACAATACTTATAGATGCTCTATTCCCCTGACTCCCATCTTCAGGTTATAATTAAGTTCCTAGGGGCTCTGCAGCAGGAAGGGCTGTCCTGGATACAGACATATTTGTTCTCATTCCTGACAAGGTCTACTTCTCATCATGACGGCCAGGTTTTGGACCATGAGGCAATGTGGAGGAAAGAATATGGATTTTAGGGTTAGACTGGCTTCCCCATTTCTTAGCCTGCCAGCTCCTTTTTTTTTATTTTTTAAGATTTTATTTATTTATTTGAGAGAGAGTGAGAGAGAGCACGAGCTGGGGTGGGGGGGCAGTGGGAGAGGGAGAAGCAGACTCTCTGCTGAGCAGGGAGCCCAATGCGGGGCTCGATCCCAGGACCCTGGGATCATGATCTGAGCCGAAGCAGATGCTTAATCGTCTGAGCCACCAAGGAGCCCCTGCCTGCCAACTCCTTAACCTCTTTAAGCTTCAGTTTCCTTCCTTGCCTGTAAAATGGGATTTAATAAGATCTACCCTGAGGGAGCTATGGTAAGAAACTCCCAACCCAGTACTGGGCACATAGTAGGGCTCAAAGAGCGGTAGACTTTTTGCAACTCATTAACATTCTGATTTGTCAATCTATCTTCTGTGAGTTGGCATCTTAGCCATTGGGTAGCAACAGAGTCAAGGGGAGAATTCCATCAGGTTCTAGAGAGCCGGCCTCCAAGATGCTGACCCAGGGCAATGGCCTGAGAGAAGCCAACAGGCAGGGCCACACTTGGCCTTGAGTGATTGGGAGCCTAGCAGGCCACAGTGGGTTGGGATCCCTGGGAGCCAAGTTCCTGGAGGGGTGGGAGGTAATCTGAGGGAGATAGTGAGCACATTTTGTATTCCACGAGCCACAGCTTTAGAGCTTCCAAATGTACTGAGTGGAAAAGGAGAAAGAAGTAAGCTCTTACACTTTTTTCTCTCTAAACTGGAAAATTTCAATCATTTGCCTAAAATCCAAGCAGGCTCATGGCGCACAGCTTGACTAGACCTTCTGTCTCACGGCCGGCACGAAGAGCGGGGGCCGGCTCCCCACTTTCCTCCCGCCCACCTCTCACTTACCCTGCACCCGTGGTGCCCCTTGTAACTTACTGTTACTGACTTTGAATGGAAGCTTTCCGTTGAACCGTTCTTCCTCTTTTTGTTGAAGGGCTGTCGATGGGATAGGAATTACAGCCGTAGCTACTCTTATCTGCTGTTGTCTGACTAGGGGGCGTGTTACTGGCTGCAATTCCCCGGCAATGAATCCCGGAAGCGTGCATGGTAAATGATGGAAATCTAGCACCTAAATAACGAGGCGGGCAGCACCCCACTGACGGGCCCGGGGAAGTGATTGACTTGGGTCTGCGTGCCAGACCGATGCCCCCAAGCTCCGGGGCCATTTATCCACAGGGAAACAACCGGGCTTTCTTCCTCCATCCCTTCTATCCTTTCCTCCCTCCCTCCTTTCCTCCTTCTCTTCTTCCCCCACCTCCTCTCTCTTTTCTTCCTTCCCTCCATCTTCCTTTCTTTCATTCAACAAACATTTATATAATGGAGCACCTAATCTGTGCCAGGCACTGTTCTAGATATTTTTACATGAGAGCTACTGTGTAAGACTCATGATAGGAAGGCACTGTCGCCCTCAGTTCAAAAGGAGGAAATGAAGATTCAGAGAAATGAAGAAATTTTTCCTAAAGTAACATAGCCAGTAAGTAGTGGAACCAGGGCTTGAAGCTGGGTCTCTGGGTGCCCTAGATTATTTAGAATTCCTTCTCCTCTTCTGTCCTCCCTTCTTTCCTCTCTATCTCCCTTCCTTCTGCACTCATTTCCAGCCTGCTGTGTGTGCCAGGCACCCAGGGTGGACACTGAGGTTGTCACAGTGAACAAGATGGGGACAAGAGCGAACTCTTTCCCGTTGCTCCTTCATTGAGTCCTCTGATCCCTGGGCATTGGCTCGAACCTAGTTAATTTCTTCTCAAATGTTCTGTCTCACATAATGAACAAACGTAGCAGATCAAAGAACTGTAACGTCGAAGATGAATTAAATTCAGGCCCTGGGTTCATGCCTCCTTTCGATAGAGTCCCCAAAGCTAATGCCTCAAGATGTGATTAGCAAATCTGATCATGTCTCTCTCCTGCTCCCGAACCTCCACGGTCCCGGGCCCTACAGGCATCTCTGTGACATGAGAAATGGTAAAGACCCAAGTGAGGCTCTCCATGTAAGCGGAACCATGCGGGAAGGTCGGGGAGAGCATTTTTAAAAGTGCTTCTCTGTGCATAATTTGAAATTCATGGATGGAGTGGCAGCTGGGCGTCTGGCCGCAGAGGCATTTCTCCAAACCGAGAAGCGAGAAGCGAGGCGAGGGCTTCAAGGCTGAAAGACCACCTCTCTTTAGAAGAAGCCACTCTTAAGATATGCAAACACCCTGTTCTTAGGCGTGCAGCCCCCTTCCCTGCCTCTATCATCAGGCTTCGGGTTTTGCATATTTCAGGTAAGTTTGTGCCTGCGTTATGCAAGTAAACACATGCTGAGGGTAGCAATGTTTATTTTAATAGTTGTATAAATCACACCCGGATTGCGTTTACAGCATCATTAAGGATCTGAAGGGGTCACTTCAATGTTTAAGTTAGGCTTTGCTGCTGCAGTTTACGGAAGATATCAGATGCTCTCAAAGGTCTCTTTCAATTCTGTGGAAGGAAGAAGGGTGGCAAGTTCGATCCCGCCTCCCTGCCTGCCCCACTCAGTATCGACATTGTCAAGCGAGGGATTGTAGACCGTGAATAGGCAGACTTTAGCAGTGTCCTTGTACTCCTGCCGGTTTCCTCTTGTGGACTAAAGAGGTCAGAATTTGGAATCCAGAGACCCAAATTCCAGGCTCTATGCCATCCAGTTGGGGGGACCTTGGACGAATCATGTAAATTTCCTGAGCCCTTTTCCTGAGCTGTTGAAAAAGAAGAAGAAGAAAGGAAAAAGGGAGTAATAAAAATACTGTCCTACCTAAGAAACATCACAAAGTTGTGGTTAGACCCGAGTGAGATAAACGTGTGCTTAGTAAACCAAGTGGCTTTTATAATTTCCCATGCTCACTCTGCAACGAAGGTCCAGGCTGAGTTGAACCAGGAGCCCTGAAGGGAGGTATGCTTGCTTCCTGTGACAAATGGACACAACCCAGGGCGTGGGGGTGCTTAAAATAACAGGAACTTATTCTCATAGTTCTGGAGACCGGAAGACTGGAACCAAGGTATCCACTGGGCCAATTCCTTCTGGATGTTCTGAGGGAGAATCTGTTCCTTGCCTCTCCTGCGGGTTCACTGCGGGTTCCACTCCAATCTCTGTCTGTCCGCACAGGCTTTCCTGCTGTGTCTCTTTGTTTCCATTCTATCCTTTCTCTTATAAGGACACCAGTTTTGGGATTTAGGGTTCACCCTAAATCCAGGATGATCTTATCTTGACATCCTTACCTTAATCACATTTGCAAAGACTCTAATTCCAAGTAAGGTCACATTCACAGGGGCCCGGGGTGAAAACTGGGACATAGCTTTTTGTGGGGGACACAGTTCAACCCATTACAGGGAGGAAAGTTTAAATTCTTTCCCAGGGAGGAGGCTAAAACTAATGGCAAGGGTGAGGATCAGACTGGTAAGGGTGAAGGAGGGGAGGTGGTAAGAGATGAAGACCATGGAAATGGGGGGGGGGGCTGGCTTTTATGTGGTGTTATCTGTGAGGTGTGTAGGCAGGACTAGCACCTCTGAAAATCCAAACTGAGCCAGACTCCACTTGTCTGATGGTGGAATAGAGATCCAGAATTCAGTACCTACTGGTATGAGTTACTCTCCCAGAGGCATTGGTCAGAGCATGGACCCTGGAGTCAGCCAGCCTGGGTACAGATCCAGGTGACATAACTTTGGACAGATTACTTAGGCTGGGTCCCCTCAAAGAAGATTCCAGAACATTTGATTTACTGAGGAGTGCTCTTGGGAAAAAAAGGGATGAGGGAGGCAGGTGAGGGGGCATCAAAACAAGGACCCAATCCCAGCTACAGTCTTACAACTGACTCCACAGGTAGCTCTGGACAAGAAATTGTGCCACAGAGTTAGTCCCACCTTGTAGAGTCCCATCCCACCACTGTTAGTCATTGGCTGACAGCTGTCATCATAGGGAAAAAGGCCAGGTGAGACCATACCCATTCAGCCAAGGACATTTCTCTGGAGAGGGAGGAGGCTGTGAGTCATTAGAAGCCAACACTTTAAAGAAGGAAAAAAAAAGATTTATTTTATTTATTTTTGTGGGGAAGGGAAAGAGAATCTCAAGCAGACTCTGTGCCAAGTGTGGAGCCTGACACGGGGCTTGATCTCACGACCCTGAGATCACAACCTGAGCCAAAACCAAGAGTTGGACACTTAACTGACTGTACCACCCAGGTGTCCCTAGAAGCCAACACTTTCAGCACTTGGGGAGTGGCGGCCCCCACCTGTTCTCTCCTGTTCTCCCTTCTGGATTGTTCACTCTGGGGGAAAGCCAGCTGCCATGTAATGAGGACACTCAAGCAGCCTATGATATGTCCATGTGGTGAGGGACTATGACTTTCTACCAACAGTCATGTGAAGACGCCATCTTGGAAGTAGATACTCCAGCCCCAGTCAAGCTTCCCAGGAGCTTGACTGGGAAAGGGGGCTAACAGTATCCACTGCATTTAACTTTGGAAATTTTAGTTTCTTCATCTTAAAAATGCTAATAATAGTAACTATGTCATAGGAGTGCTATGAGGTTTAAATAAGTTAATATATGTGAACATCTATAGAAGTTCAGTAAATCTCAGCTATGATTGGTGTATTCTTTATTGCTGAGTAACAAATTACCCCCAAATTTAGCAACTTAAGACAACAAATATTTATTAGGCAACTCTGTTCCTGAGGGTTGGGTATCAGGAGTGGCTCGGTTGAGCTTTGTTTTGGTTCAGGATCCCTCATGAGGTTGCCGTCGGATGTCAGCTGGGGCCTTGTCATCTGGAAGCTTGACTGGGGCTGGAGCGTCTACTTCCAAGATGGCGTCTTCACATGGCTGTTAGTAGAAAGTCATAGTCCCTCACCACATGGACATCTCCATAGGCTGCTTGAATGTCCTCATTACATGGCAGCTGGCTTCCCCCAGAGTGAATAATCCAGAAGGGAGAACAAGAGAGAAGCTACAATGTGCTTTATGACCTGGTTTCTTGGAAGTTACACACCATCACTCTTGTTATATTCTGTCTGTTAGAAGCGAGTCCCTAAGTCCAGTCCATACTCAAGGAGAGGGAGATTAAGTTCCATCTCTTGAAAGGAGGAAATGATTTGTGGAATTTGAAATCCACCACAATTAGCTATTCTTAATTACCATGGCAGGCTAGGAAACTTGGGTTGCCTTCCAAGGGAAATTTGTGTTTGACA
This sequence comes from Potos flavus, assembly GCA_028534135.1. Lineage (NCBI taxonomy): Eukaryota > Metazoa > Chordata > Mammalia > Carnivora > Procyonidae > Potos > Potos flavus. The sequence goes on along the minus strand of CM052891.1, from coordinate 36,391,308 downwards.
AATGAACACACAAGTAGGCAATGAATGAATCTCAAGGGATGGGTCATTGGGTATTTAAGTAGAGTAACTGTCTTTGAAAAGGGGAGACTTCCAAGGTTCACCAAATGACATCATACCTCCCACTTGCACACAAGCAGTCCACCCCTGCCCCCCAAATTCCACTTCTTCTGGTCTACCAGGAGAGCCCAAGAATCTGTATTGAGAAACTCAGCAGGTGCATGTGATGTGCCGTTGGGTTTGGGAACCCGTGGTGTAGGCAGTTTCACCCTTCCTAAACACACACACACACACACACACACACACACATGCACGCGTGCGCACACACGCACACACACACACACACACACACACACAGAGCTTCCAATTCTGTTTTGTTTGATCTTCCAACTTCCTGACTTCCCACACCACATCCAGTCCCCTTCAGGCTGGATTTCTGTTTTGTTGGGCCTTGGTTTTAGCTTTGCTTACTTTCTAGCCACCTGCTCCAAGGGACCCCCCAGCTCCTGATTGGCCCGGCCTCTGCCCACCACCCTCTAGGGGGCCAGGGGGTTCAGGCTTAACCAGCCTTCCTGTCCTCTTTCTCTGTGCTACCCACAACTTTCATTCTTTGCTACTGGGTCTATTGGCCAAGTCTTTGCCACTAGACCAAAAAGAGGGTGGGAACAATTATGTGGATAATTCAGACACTTATTCAAGCAAAAATGATGATTTTCCCCCCTTCCTGAACAATCCTGATAATTGTTTTAATTCTCAGCTTCACTTTGTCTCTGGAGGCCTGGCCTCTTCATTCTATGACTTCTAGTTAAAATTTGGTCCCCGTGATAAATATTTCTGATCTAGTTGTTTTCTCTGACTCATGTTCCACTGGGGGGCATTTTCAGGGAAGAGGTTCTCTCGCCGGTAAATGAGAATTAACTTCCGTCCTGGGCAATATTAGAATCAAAATGAAGCTGTCCTTTGTAGACCCACCATCTCAGTTTCCCTTTTCAGAAAGCCCCGCTCTATTTCATCCCTCCCCGACCCCTGGCATACATAGCAGCAAGGAGCAAATTACCATTTATTAAACTCCAATTATCTTTCCCGTTTTCAATACCATTCTCTGTGTATGTGTGCAGCACACGAGCCTTTACTCCACTGTCATTAAATTAGCAATAAGTCTTGTTAGCATGGCATCCATATTTATAGACAGGGTTGAGTGATGCTGTCGTGACAAGGTGCAGAGTCGGATGTCCTTAGCAGAAGGTTAGGGACGCGTCCTCGTCCTGCAGCCATCCAGGCACGTGCCAGACGGAGGGGATTTGAGGGGACCTAACAAAGACTTCTGCTGTTCCAAGATAGTTTCAAGCCTTTCGTGGGGGTCTATAAAAGTTCCAGCAGAGGGGCACCTGGGTGGCTGGGTCATTTCGGCGTCCGACTCTTGATCTAGCTCAGGTCTTGATATCAGGGTTGTGAGTTCAAGCCCTGTGCTGGGCTCCACGTGGGTGGGGAGCCTACTTAAAAAAAAATTTTTTTTTCCCGTTTCCCACTGCAAAACTTTGCCCTGACTTCTGAAAAGCATGTGGATTCCCAACCATCATCTTTGAGCCAAATGCTTTCCGAAAAAGCACCGAGGGACCTGTCCGCTCCACGGGGATCGACTTCTCTTGTCCCCGTTCCGCCACACACCTGGCAGGTGGTTCTTCCCAGGTGAGGAAGCCTCATGTTTCACTGGCTGCCCGTCCACCCTTCTCGCTGCAAGTCAAGTTCAGCAGCCTCTGGGGCAGTTCCCTGATGAGACCCCAGGTCTTACCTGGTCTCCCACCTCTTCCCGTCTTACCTTATTAGATTTAGAATCTGGGAGCTAGAATGAACAGAAGGAAGAAACTGACCCACCGCTTTGATCTGGCAGACGTGTCTGTGACATTGAGGCAGGGGCGGGGAGGGTGTTCAGAATAATCCATTTCCCCCTCGCAGACACCTGGTGTCCCTTTACCTATTGTTCAGCAGGCTGGCAGCTCCCTGCAGTGTAATCACCCTTGGCTCATTAACAAGCTGCGCTCATTTGCATATCTAAATATCCCTGTACATAGAAAACAGAGCCGATTCCATCTTCCCCTAATGCATATACAGGAAAAGGGCAGGGAGGAGGCAGACAGGAAAATCAGACCATACCCGCCTTCCTCTGTCCCTCACATTCACCTGTTGGTCAGTTTCTTTGTTCGACCAGCTCATTCTTTCCTTGCAGACAAAGCACTGATAAACTTTATCTTGTATTTATTCTTCCTTTCCTCGTCGTTTGGAAAAGCTGTGATTCCTCCTTATTTTCGCTTCCCCTATTTCCACCTCTCCTTCTCTGGCTCCACTTCTGGGAGAATACCCCATCCTCTCTTTAAAAAAGCAACACAAAACATCATAGCCCTCTACATCCATCAGCTTTATGCAAATGTATAAACACACCCACCCTCATTCAGCAGGCTCGGAAACAGGAACTGTCTATCTATAGATCAGCCTGATTACAGTTCATTTTTATACAGCTTGAGAAGCGTGAAAAGTCACAGGTTGGGAGAAACCAGCCCTGAATCGTCATACAGATGATCGTGACACATGTAGATCATTTATTCCAGAAGTGCCTTGATGGGCCCCCATCAAGGTGTAGGATCCACCCTACAGATTTCTTGTCAGTTTATAGGAAAGGTTTCTGCTCTAATGATGCCTTCTGGGGCAGTGCCATCTTAATCATTGAACGGGGGGAAGGGGGGACACCCATCTCTGCCCAGCCGTCACTTTCCTGGGAAAACAGCTTCCGAACAACGGACCCCAGGGCAGGAGGGCTAGCCCTAAAAGATGAAGGGGCTGGGAGAGAAAAATCTAGAAAGTAGTGGGACTTCCTGCCAGCTTTGTGACTTGCTCCGTTCATTCTGTAAGCATTTATTGGACCACCTGCTGTGTGCACCATCATGCACTAGTTCTGATTACATTTATTTGACAAATGGTTAGAAGTGCTTGCTGAGTGCTAGTCACTGTTCCAACTGCTTTACAAATATTAACTCCTATCATTCTCATCATGCTCCTATGAGACAGATACTAGCATTACCCTTACTTTACAGAGGCGGAAACTGAGGCACAGAGAAGTTAGGTAATTTGCCCAAAGTCACTCAGTGCATGAGCTTGGGGCCAGGATTCTAACCCAGGTAGTTGGCTCCGGTTGGTGCTTTCAGCCATGTAGCTGGGACAGAGATAGAATGCAGAGATGACCATTTTTTGCTTGCTTCCCCAGCATTCATTTACCCTCCCTTAGGCAACAGCATCCCTATTCTCTCTTGGGGAATTTACCCCCACCCCCCCCACGTTCCATGTGGTTGGGGTGGGCGTGGCCCCCCTCCCCAGCTCCAGGGCGTGGATCTTCATCGGTGTAGGCCAATCAGCATTTCTAATCTCCAGCCACCCAGATGGGTCAGGAACGGGCACTTGGCCACAGTGAGTCCTCAGAATTCTGAAGGAGATATCCAGGGACACTAGCCTACAGGACAGTATAATGTGAGGTTCCTGGTTAGAGCTCCTGGGTGAGAAATAAGAGTGGAACAACTAACCTGTGGGGCTTTAGAATGAACAAATGGAAGGTAGAGCCAAGAGACATAGAGACAAACCAAACTCCCGGTGAAACATTTTAAGCTGCTGGATCAAGCTTTGCCTGAAGCTGATACTACCTCCAAATTTCTCAATTGCCTGATACATAGTAGGCTGTCAATAAATATTTGTGGAATACATGAACTAATAGAATCCCTTTGTTGGTTAAGCCAGTTTAAATTGGGTTTTGTCATTGGCAACTGAAAGCTTCCTAACTGGTACACACACACACATGCCCCAGTGACAAAATAAAAATAAGAAAAATGTGGTATACATGTACCTAGCACACCCTGACGGAGATTAGTTTTGTTAAAACAATATTCTGTAAGATAAGAGCTAGGGGGTTTTGCCTTCTGTCACCAGCAGCATCTCGACCCTAGCAGGTGTGGCTCTGTGGGTCTGGGTGCCCATTTGTAACAGTAGAAGGTTTCTCTAGGCTGAGACTTTTTGAAAATGACAAAAGGATTTAAGGATAAGTGAGCCCACACTCTGAAATGAGACCTAGATGGGGAGTGTGATACATATTTATAGGCTGTAAATGATCAAGCCTCACAGTGGCTCCCACAGCAGGCACCTGCCTATCCCCCCTTCTAAGGAATGGGGTCCTTGTGGCCTGGAATGGCTGTAGGAACATTTCCCGGTCAGCCAGAATCCCCTTTCTGGGTTCGCACTGATTTGCCCTGAGCTGTCTGAGTTGAGTCCCAGCCTGCCTCTCCCTTCCAGATCTTTATTATTAAAGCCAAGCACCAAGAATTTGGTTTGTTACTTGCTCAATGCTCAGACTTTAATAACTGGGATGCTGAGTTCCTGTCTGAGGAAGGCTGTTTCCTTCTTTGTACCCTCTCCAGCTGGGGCTCCTGGCCGAAGGAACGAACGATCAAAGGACCGAACGACCAAAGGACCAGAGGACCGTCTGTTTGCCTTCACCCGCACTGTGGCCATGGGGATCGGGTGTGGTGGGGAAATGCATCTCACACTTATATCACACACACACACACACACACACACACACCCGCCAAGGAGTTACCCTCGGCTAGCATCCAGGCTACAAATGGATCCTTGGTTGTGCAGAATCACAGAAGGGGATGAGGAAACCAACTATTCCAAAATCAGTCATGTCACCTATACCTAAAACCAAACCAACAGAAACGATTTAGAATATTTTATTCTTCGGACCCACCATCATGACTACTCTACAAATCTTCAACCTCATGCTCCCCTTTCTTCTTCAGAGTACCCCAACTCCCCCTAGTTTCAAATGTATATTTGATCTGTTGGCAAAGACAAGTTACCAGTTTTCTTTTTTGGAATTTGTTTTTTTTTGCCAATGTGAGGCCTCTCTCCCCTGTGGACCACAACGCAATGCCTGGACCGTTGTGTGTAGGGGGAGGTCTTAGGCATATCCAGGTACGTAAGAAAGCCTGCATGTAAATTAGTGTGTTAAGAAGCTGGTAAGATGGTCCTTGGGCCCCAGTGGGCAAGCATTGTCTTTATTCTTACCCGTAATGCAGGTCTTAAAAACAGCAAAGTCCTGTTTTAAAATTTAGAGCCTGTGGGATTTTTTTTTTCCCACCCAGCCAGGGGAAGGAGTCAGCGTATTTGAGGTTCAATGGTCGAGTCTCATCCTAAGAAGATCCATTCCAGGTCTTGTATATTTCCAGACCCATAAGGACATTTCACGTTCGAGGCTGTTTGCAAAGATCTAAATGAAGACTGTTGTTAGACAAACAAACCCCGAACCTTTCATTAATGTAAGAAATAAGAAAAATAAATGGTCTGGCGATTGTCTACTGTCTGGCTAACATAATGTGAACGTTAGATCTCTTCTCTGATATGTAAGCTATAATCAATCGTCCAGCCTCATTGGTCCAGGGGTGAAAAATACAATCCTCTTACCCAGCAGTATTACTGCTTGGTCTCCTGCCACTTGCCCTAGGGAGGTCCAACTGTGGTTGATTCCTCTCCCGTTGTGATCGGAGTCCCTGGCAGTGGTCTTAATATGTGTCCCTGGGTCTGGTCCTCTTGTCCTATGCTCCCACCCCAGCCCTGTGTTCCCACTCTAGGAATCCAGCTTGTCACCAGGTGTTTCCTGCTGATACCAACCAAAGATACATGGCAGCCGATGCCCGCCAGCATCTCTGCTGAGGCTGCCAGGGCCCAGTGTTGAGAGCTGTTCTATCTGTGCCAAGAAGACCGTTTCCTGCTGCAGCCAGACCCGTTTCTGAGTCATCGCTGGTTGTGGTCTAAGCTTCTAGAACCCAGGCTGGGGTGTCATAGGCAATGGCTTTTGCTGGCTTTCTTCAAAAGTCATTGCAGCCCCCTTGACCCTGGAGCCCACTTGATCCCCAACCAAAGGTCAGGACCCTCCAGGTAACCAGCTGAAGGGCAACCTCAGAGACAGATACTTGGCTGTGTTCATATCATCCCTTCGTCTTTGAACCAAACTAGGTTGCCTTAACTTTCTAGAGTGGATTTAACTCTGTTAGCTGCATAGTCATGCAAGCGGCTTAATCATTCTAGGTCTTATTTCCTCCTCTGTAAAATGGGAATAATGCTTATCTCATTGGGTGGTTGTGAAAATTAAATGAGGTCAAGTCTTCCATGTGCCGGACATAAATATTCAATAAATATTATAAGTTATTCTTAGGAAATGCTTCAGCCCCTAACCAGTTTTCTGAACACGTCTGACTCCTAGGAGTAATATTATTATTATTATTTTTTAAAGATTTATTTATTTATTTGGGGGAGAGGCGTAGAAAGAGGGAAATTCAAGCAGACTCTGCACTAAACGTGAAGCCCAATGCGGGGCTCCATCACAACGACCCTGAGATCACGACCTGAGCCTAAACCAAGACTCTGACGCTTAACCGACTGCACAACGCGGGTGCTCAGGATAGTTATTTTTTTTAATATTTTTGTTTCTATGTATTGAATACTTTCTTTTTTTTTTTTTAAGATTTTATTTATTTATCAGGGAGAGAGACCACAAGCAGGGGGAGCGGCAGGCAGAGAGAGAGGCAGGCTCCCCACTGAGCAGGGAGCCGGATGCAGGACTCGATCCCAGCACCCTGGGATCACGACCCGAGCTGAAGGCAGAGGCTTTAACTCACTGAGCCACCCAGGCGCCCCTAAAAAAAAGTCTTTAAATTTACATAGACAGATGTTATTTTGTTCATTAAATCATCATGCTTTGCTTTAGATTTTTGGAATCACTTTGTGTTTTGATGTCATTTCAAACTTACAGAAATTCGAGCAAAGAAACAAGAAACTTACAGAAATGTTGCAAGAATAGGACAAGGAATTCCCACATAACCTTCACTCGGTTTCATCAATTGTTTACATTCTGCCCCATTGGTTTTCTCTCCCTGCCTTTTTTTCTAAACCATTAAGAAGTAAGTTGGAGACTTTGTGTTCCTTTCATTCCTGCATATTTCAGTGTATGTTTCCTAAGAACAATCCCGGTGAGAATCGAAATCAAGAAATTTTACACTGATACAAGAGTGTCATCTATTTGGTAATTCATATTCAAGTTTTTTCCCCAATTATTACAATGATGTCCTTTACAGATATGTCTATACAGATATGTCTACCAGGTCTATGATGAATTTCAGGATCACTCGTTGCATTAAATTATCACGTCTCTTTAATCTGAAATCGCTCCTCAGCCTGTCTTCGTATTTTTTACTTTGACATTTTCGAAGATTAAAGACCAGTTATGCGGTATAACGTACCCGCGTTTGTGCTTGTCTGGTGTTCTCTCATGATTAGACTCAGCTTCCGCATTTTTGGGCAGAAACGTCAGTAAAGCGATATTGTGTCCTTCTTAATGTGTCATATCAGTGGGCATATGGTGTCGGTTCTGTATTGGTGATACTAGCTTCGGTGGTTTTTGTTTTTGACTATGAAGTTATCATTTTCCCTTTGCAATTAATAAATCACTGCGAGAGCCTTTTTTCAGCTTCAGCTTTTTCTTCTTTGCCAACATATCCACAGCAGCTCTGATATTAATTAGGCCTAATGTGGGAACTGAGCTGGTTCTAGAAAATTCCAGTCTCCTCCTCAGCCTATTGTCCTCTTTCTCTTCTTTTTTTTTTTCCTTCTCACTTTTTTTTATTGAGGTGTAACTTACACACATCTCTTCTGTATACGTATCTTAAATGTGCAACTTGATCCGTTTTTATATATGTTTATGCCCGTGCAACCACCACCCAGATGACCCAGGCCCGGAATATTTGCAGCTCCCTATCTGGTCTCTACCTTTTCATTCTAAACGTAACAAGAAGCTGTTGGGAAGTTTTGAGCAAGGCCGGTGATCTGGGACGTTATCAGAGGCCACTCAGGTTGCTACGTGAAGAGTTGCTACGTGAAGAGTCACCAGTGACAGGGCAGGGAGTTAGGCTGGGAGGTGACATACCACAGGGTCACCCGGCAGCACAGAGTGAGTCAAGCGATTTAGTGCGAGAAGTGTATTTGGGAGGGGTCCCAGAAAGGCCAGAACAGACGCAGGAAAGTGGGACAGGGAAGGGAAAGGAGGCAGGGAAGGAAGCATTAATTGAGATACCACTGTGGAAAACGGGAACATAATTCTCCCGAGGGTCCCACCAAGACCCGGGCACACGCCGCGTGCTGGGGGACAGCTTGCCCGGCCTGTGAGGGCTGGTGGTGTGGAAGCGTGTCTTGCTGCTGTGAGGACAGTGAGGATTCCTCCAGGGAATCTTGCAGAACGGAGGCCGGAGAGGAAAAACGAGAGCCTCACGGTCGCCCCACCACTTTTTTCAGAGGCCACCACTTGAGAATCCCCCTGGCCTCCTGGAAATGATTGGGAGGTGGGATAGGAGTGTCTTTGCAGGGGCCCTTATGCCGCTGAAAGAGCTGACAGGAATAAGAACGAGAGAAATGTGTTCCCTTGGGGCGCCTGGGTGGCTCACAAAAGCATTTGCCTTTGGCTCGGGTCATGATCCCAGAGTCCTGGGATCGAGCCCCGAGTCGGGCTCCTGGTCAGTGCAACACCTACTTCTGCCTGCCACTCTGCCTACTTGTGCTCTTTCTCTCTCTGTCAAATAAATAAATTAATGAATGGATGGATGAATTAATGTGTTCCCTTACTCTTCACGTGCTCCATTTCTTCTCTATCCCCAGGCCTGGAAAGCGCGGCCACATTGTGATTGTTTCTCTCTGTGACTGGCCTAGAGCTCACGCTTCGACTACACATTTCCTGTCCAGTTTGGCTTTCTGAATTGCTGACACCAGTTTACCTCCCTGACCTCTGACCTTAGCTCGGTCCTCTGGACTCCCAAATGCCATCTCTCTCCCTGCACACACCTCTTTCTCTGTCATCTGACCCGGTCGTGACCTCCTGCCGGCACATTGCCTTATCTTGCCAGCCTGGCATAACTCCCAGAAAGGCTGCCCTTGGCTTGTCCTATTTCATTTCTCTCCCTAATTTGACACTGACATTGACAGATAAAGACAAGAGAGAAGCCAAACCCCGGGGCGTAACCGGTATCATTCAAGCTCCACCAAATTAATTTTCGGGATCTCGGGATCATGCCAGCCTGAAATCCGAATCTCCACTGCTTGGGCCGGAAGTGGAGAGTAACTTCTGGAATTGTCACCTAGGGGAGCTCTTTGCCCAACCAGAAACCCCAGTATTGAGATCTGGGGCTCCCGAGTCCAGGTTCTGGGGAGAAGAGACAAAGCCTGATGTCAGGGAGGAACAAGGATAAGGCTGGACAAAGATGAGATGTCTGTATCTCACAGCTGCACCCAGGCACGGCCCATGGTCTATGTGAGACCTTTCTTATTCCAAGAGGAAAGTAAAATCCAGGAATGTCTGCTTGTGTATTTACTACCCCACACCTGCCATATGGAATTGTCTTCTGCCCAAATAAAAGCAGTCACAGTTAAGAATTTCTTGGCCAAAAAAAAAAAAAAAAGAATTTCTTGGCCATTGGGGCACGTTGGTGGCTCAGGTCATGATCTCAGGGTCCTGGGATCGAGCCCCGCGTTGGGCTCCCTGCCCAGCGGGCAGTCTGCTTCTCCCTCTCCCTCTGTGCACTATCTCTCTGTCTCTCTCTCGCTCTTTCTCAAATAAATTTCAAAAAAAATTAAAAAAAAAGAATTCCTTGGCCCTTGATTTTAAACATCTTTATCATGGCATTCAATCTTACTGAATGAATAGTAACATAAATTAATATATTTTTAAAAAGATTTTATTTATTTGACAGAGAGAGAGAGAGAGAGATCACAAGTAGGCAGAGAGGCAGGCAGAGAGGGGGAAGCAGGCTCCCTGCTGAGCAGAGAGCCCGATGCGGGGCTCCATCCCAGGACCCTCAGATCATGACCTGAGCCGAGGGCAGCCGCTTAACTGACTGAGCCACCCAGGTGCCCCAGATTAATATTAATATAAATTTATTTGTAAATTCCCAGCACATTCTCAAAACACAAAGAAACACCTACTATGAGAGAAGATTCCAGCAAATTGGTAGGGGAGCTGCTTGAAGGCCCTTAATGGCTGCAGTGGAAGTAGAATTTCGGGGCCCCTGAAAGAATCTATAGATACAAGGGGACATTCCTGGTGTCCTAGAGTCCTGGACTTGACCAAAATTTGGCCCCTTGACACTTGCTGGTGGCCTGCCCATATCAGTGGAGACTGGCCTTGGGAGAAGTACCCATAATCTCGAGCCTTCTTTTATGGCCATCTTTTTTCTAACAAGCCTTTTTTCGAAATGCAAATGTGGTTCCAACTTTTTGATCAGGATATTATATAGTCATCCATTCCAGAAAAACCACAATTAACCAGTGATTTTATTTCTGCCTTGACATTTCTTTGTTTGGAAAGTTCATTTGTTGTGTGTGGCTCTTGACGGGAGTGGGCAGAAGGAGCCCTTTGCCGTGTGTATGGGGACTGCTGCCAAGTTTTCATAGATGGAAAGGTGTTGGCTTTTTATCATCGTGGGTAGGGGGTGACAGCAAAGCGGGAGGGTGGCGGAGTAGGATACTCTACCCTAAAATATTATTCTAAACATATTGGCAGCTAAATCTGGCCATGTTTGTGGGATTGGGTGAAGCTTTACTTAAAACGACAAGGCAAGGCACACTTTAGGTGAGGATTTTGAGTTTGGTTGGGTTGTACGTCCTGGGGAGATGGCTCAGTGCTCGGGGGACTGATTCAGAGGGACAGTTCCGTGCATCTGGGCTTACTATGTACCAGCTGTATGGCCTCGGACAACTTACCTAGCCTCCCTGGACCTCCAGTTCCTCATTTAAAGAGTATCACTTAAATCCTAGGGTTGCTGGAGAATAAATTAAGAATTAATATTTGAGGGCGCCTGAGTGGCTCAGTTGTTAAGTGTCTGCCTTCGGCTCAAGTCATGGTCCCAGGGTCCTGGGATCGAGCCCCGCATCAGCCTCCCTGCTCAGCGGGAGGCCTGCTTCTCCCTCTCCTACTCCCCCTGCTTGTGCTCCCTCTCTCGCTGTGTCTCTGTCAAATAAATAAGTAAAATCTTAAAAAATAAAAAATAAATTTAAAAAAATCTTTGAAGAAGAGTTAATATTTGTATTGTTTATTTTATTTAATTTTTTAAAGAGATTTTATTTATTTATTTGACAGGGAGAGAGATCACAAGTAGGCAGAGAGGCAGGCAGAGAGAGAGGGGGAAGCAGACTCCCTGCTGAGCAGAGAGCCCGATGTGGCGCTTGATCCCAGGACCCGAGATCATGACCTGAGCTGAAGGCAGAGGCTTTAACCCAGTGAGCCACCAGGGCACCCCAATATTCGTATTGTTTAGAACAGAGTTCAGAGTACAAGGCATTGCATAAATGACGTTATCCCTTCCTGCCTGTAATAGTGTCTACCATCAAATTAGGTACCTACTAAATGTTAGGTACTGTGCTAAGTACTTTATATGCATTTCTTATTTCATCCTCAAGGATACAAAGTTGTCTTATGATCCCTATGATGGTTCTTATGTATCAACTTGGTTAGGCTCTAGTACCTAATTTCTCAAAAGCTGATCTAGGTGTTGCTGGGAGAGCTTTGTTGGTGTCCTTAGTGGGTACAATCAGTTGAGTTAAGTGAAGGAGATTACGCTCAGTAATGTGGGTGGGCCTCATCCAATCAGTTGAAGGCTCGAAGAGCAACACCTGAGGTTTTCCCGAGAAGAAATTCTGCCTCGGGATCCAACATTAACTCCTGCCGGAGTTTCCAGCCTTACCAGCCCTCACCATCATGTGAGTGTGTGTGGATGTGAGTGTGTGTATAGACGTATAAGCTAACAGACCACCTGAGAAATGAAGTAATTGCACGGGGTCATGTAACCAGGAAGTAGCAGCTGAGACTTGAACCCGGGTCTCTCTCACTACAAAGCTGACTTCCCACATAGGATGCTGTCGCTCCAGTTGCAGGCGAGAAGACTTGCGATTTCGGGCTGTTGACGGAGCACAGATCACTTCCTCACCCTCGAAATCTGACGGAAGAACCGACAGAAGTACAATTCCTCTGACTATCTGCTCTGCTGTCTATTCTGGTGTCATCCGAAGGAGAGACTGGGGTGGGGCACAGGGAGAGAGGAAAGGGAGGAAGAAGGGTTTTGTCAGTGGGGTTTTGGGTTGCAGCAGAAACTGACTTTCCTCCAGTTACCCAGAAAGGAAAGGATTAGAAGGATATCACTGAGGCGGGCAGCTCAGAGGAAAAAGGCCCTGGAGCTGGATCACGAGAGCCCTAGCAATGGTCTCATGGCAGGGACAGCCTAGTGAGCCCGCTGCTACTGCAGAGACTAACCTGGACCTGGCCCCTTCTCCTTTGGGCAAAGTGCTCAGGAGGACATTTGTCCAGCGGAACAGCTTAGATCACGCACTTGCCCCAGTCTATACCTGCACATAGAGAGAGGCATGTGCTTACATTGGGAGGGGTGCTAGGAATTACCACCCACAGAAAACAAGGGGAGCTTTATTTCCCAGAAGAAAACTGGGGGGCTATGAAGAAGGGAAATGCATGCGTGACAGCCAAAATGGTTTATGATCATTGCAGTAGCAGAAGAGTCCTCACCTGAATCCCTTTTTGCAAAATATTTTGTGATGGGTTCATCACCAGCCCCCGGAAAAGGCTCTCAGGCTTGTGGGGGTGATAAGGAGCACGTCTCTCAGCTTTAGCTTAAGATTTTGGTTGTTTTTTTTTAAGATTTTGTTTATTTATTTATTTGAGACAGAGAAAGAGAGAGAGAGAGAGAGAGAGAGCAGGGGGAGGAGTAGAGGGAGACAGTCAAGCAGATGCTGCCCTGAGCGCCGAGCCCAATGCGGGGCTCGAACGCAGGACCCTGAGATCATGATCTGAGCCAAAGCAAAGAGTCAGACACTTAACTGAACCATCCAGCCACACCCTGTAAGTTTTCATATTCAACATAAATAGCAATCATGACGACAGCAGCTGATCTCTATCAAACATTTAGTGTGTGCTGAGCACTGTTCTAAGAGCACTACTTGCCATTCCTGTCTTGTCTTCTTCACTACTCCGTGAGGCTCCGCGAGGTAGGTGCGATTATTATCACCTCTCTACCTGTGAGAAAACCAAGGGACCCAGAGGTTAACTAACTTGCCTACACGCCTAATGAATGGCAGGCATTTACACAATAACATCCTTTTACAATTCTAATGCTGGAATATTAAATAGGAGAGGAGACTATCACATAATCCCAAGTAGTGAAGTTCCTCAAGGCAATCGAGCCTTCCTCTTAGCTGGAGAGCCACAGGGTCTGATAAAGATTCTGCCTTGATGTCTGATCTGAGATGTTCGATTCCATTTTCTTAATGGCTGTCAGTCAGTTCCCCACTGTTTCCCCCGGAGGCTGGACCCGGCAGGGGTGTCGTCAGCACTTAGGAGTAGCATTAAGAACAAAGCCTGATGGGGCTGTTTGTTTTTCCCCCCACGGATGTGGCCCATCCCTCAACACAGTCAGGAATGAGCTCAGTTGTCGCTCAGTGCTGAGTGAATGGCTTCCCAAATCACTGGGCTTCCCAGAGGCATTAAGGAGACTACTCCAGCAAACAGAAATGAGATTTGAGTTCAAATGATACTTGCCATCACCTTGGGTTCCACGGACTTCATTCCCTCTTAGGACAGCAGTGTCCAATAGAAATACATCACGAGCTACAGACATCGTTTCAAATCCTCTATTTTTAAGGAGGTGAAATTAATTTTAAAAACACATTTTATTTAAAAAAGTACATTTTATTTGACACAATGATCCCCAATATTATCATTTCAACATGCAAAAAAATGAGAATTTATTATTGAGGTATTTTACATTCTTTTTTCTTTCTTTCTTTCTTTCTTTCTTTCTTTCTTTCTTTCTTTCTTTCTTTTTTTTAGATTTTATTTATTTATTTGAGAGAGAGAGAGCACAAGCAAGGGGAGCTTGCTCAGAGGGGGAGGGAGAAGCAGGCTCCCTACTGAGCAGGGAGACAGATGTGGGGCTCGATCCCATGATCCGAGCCGAAGGCATACGCTTAACCGACAGAGCCACCCAGGCGCCCCTTACATTCTTTTTTCATATTAAGTCCTTGAAATCCAGTGTGTATTTTGCGCTGAGCACACAACTCAGTCTGGACTAACCACATTTTGAATGTTCAGAAGGCCCATGCGGTTAGGGGCCATTGTATTGGATAACTCAGCTCTAGACCGTAATTCTTTCCACAACTTCATTTCTCAAATATGAGCACCTCTGAGGTGCTACATTAGCTGAGACCTTGTGGAATTTACATTCCAGAGAGGACAACGTACAATAAACATGCAACATACAAGGTGATTATAGGTTTCGATGGACAGTTACCTCAGAGTGACTTGGGAGGACACTTGAGCATGAGCATGGTGGGCAGAAGGGATGGACAGCCTTCTCTCAGGAGGGGACATCCAAGCTAGAACCTGAAGGACAGAAGGAACAGGGAGTGTGAGGAGGGAGCAGACCTTTCTAGGCAGAGGCCAGAGGCAGTGCAAAGGCCCTGAGGCCGGAAAGCCCTCGGCATGGGGGATACAGAAAGGACGGCTGTGTGTCTGGGCGGCTGTGTGTCTGGGCGTAAATGGCTGAAGAGCTGAGTAGGCAGGGACCAGATTGCCTACTCAGGATTTTGGATTTTTCCTAAACATGAAGAGAAACCACTGATCTGTTTGAAACGGGATCTGATCTCAGTTTTAAAAAGGTGGCTGTGGCTGGTGACAGGGTAAATCGGGCCAATAGAGTTCCCCCCCCCCAAACACATAGAAATGCCTTCATTTAAAAAACAAAGCTAAACAAAACTAAACTGAACTAGTCTCTGAGTTTGATAGAAAGAAATCGAAATAATCTTGGGTCAGAGAGTTAGAGAGGAGTTAAAGACGTGGCAGGATCATCCCAAGTGGATTCTGGCTGGTTGGAAGTGGGAGTGGCCTTGGAGGAAAGTTCCAGAATACAAACCCTAATGGATATGAGCTGGAGTTTTTGTGCTTGTGCTGGGACAAGGGACAGGGTTGGACCTACTCGTAAAGGGGGCTTAGAACTGAAACCCCTTATAAAGTCAGGACCCTCAAAAGGGTCCCCCATTCCCTAATGAAACAGCTTAAAATGCCTTCCCTCAGCAACCCAGGGAGGAAGCCAGAAATCTTGTCTTTGTCTTGCAGAAAAAAAAATCCGTAAGACATCTCAATCTGGTGCCACGTGGAGGGGTGGAGTAAAATAATTACGCGAGAGGTGGAGTAAAATAATTACGACGAGTGGTGTGGAAATTGGCAAATCTGATCCCAGCCCAATGGATTAGAGGTAGCCAGGAAGAGGGAGAGACCAGTTAGGTTCCTGCAGGATTTGGGGTGCTTCTTGAACTTTAAGGTGCAAACGAATCACCTGGGGAAATTATTAAAATGCAGATTCGGATTCCCTAGGTTTAGGTCAGGGCCTGAGACTCTGCATTTCTAACAAGCTATGGAATGCTGCCGATGCTGCCGGTCCCCAGATCATTGTTTGAGTACCAAGACTCCAGACAACGGTGGCTTGGACCAGCTTGGTGGTGGGATGGAGAGAAGAGGGTGGATTCAAGAGATAGGTTGGAGGGGCGCCTGGGTGGCTCAGCGGGTTAAAGCCTCTGCCTTCGGCTCAGGTCGTGGTCTCAGGGTCCTGGGATCGATCCCCGCATCGGGCTCTCTGCTCGGCAGGGAGCTTGCTTTCCCCTCTCTCTCTGCCTGCCTCTCTGCCTACTTGTGATCTCTCTCTCTGTCAAATAAATAAATTAAAAAAAAAAAAAAAAGAAATAGGCTGGGGATAGAATTGACAGGATAGAATTGACTGAAGGACCTATATAGAACGAGAGAAAGGAGAAGCAAGAACAACTTCTGGATTCCTGGCTTTGGGAACTGGGGGATGCTGGTACCATTTATTGACACGGGAAGTCCAGGGCAGGGATAGGCTTTTTTGGGGGCTGAGAGGGGTGGTAGGAGACTGTGTTGGGGAGGGATCAAAAACTCAAGGCCAGGCAATTGCAAATACTGTGCCTTATCTCCTTTCTCTGCAAGGGAAATGCCTCCAGGAGGCACGCAGAGCATGGATGATCTGTTTTCCCAGCTCGGGTTGCTGACAACAATCTTTGCTTTGTAGGTCCAATCTGGCACGTTTTAAAGGCTTAATAAATAACCAGCTTTAGAAATGAGGTCCAGGACTGACCAGCAAACTCCCCTTCTCTGCCTCTCACACGTTCAACACACATCTCTCCAGATTAGCATCAGCAACAATGGTAACGCTTAACCCAGTGGAATCTAGGCTCTATATATGCGAATCTTCCGAACTCCTCAGACTGTCGTCAATGTGAACAAGCAGAGTGCTTGTATGTTACAGGTTTTTGTTTTTTTTTTAAGGTTTTATTTATTTGTCAGAAAGAGAGGGAGAGAGAGTGCGCACAAGCAGAGGCAGAGGGAGAGGAAGAAGCAGACTCTCCACTGAGCAGGGAGCCCGATGCGGGGCTCCATCCCAGGACCCCAGGATCATGACCTGAGCCGAAGGTAGACGCTTAACCGACTGAGCCACCCAGGTGTCCCTATATTGCAGTTTCTAATAAATAATGTAATGTGCATAGTTAAGGGTTTTTTTTTTACGAACATTTATTTGTTTGTTTATTTTTAAGTAATCTCTATGCCCGACGTGGGGCTTGCACTCACCACCCCAAGATCAAGAGTTGTGCGCTCTACTGACTGAGCCAGCCAGGCACCCCAACAAATATTTATTTTACAAAGGAGGAGAAATCATCTTTGTGCCAGGCTCTCTGCTAGGTACTTTTTTTTTTTTTTTTTAAGATTTTATTTATTTATTTGACAGAGAGATCACAAGTAGGCAGAGAGAGAGGGGGAAGCGGGCTCCTCGCTGAGCAGGGAGCCCGATGCAGGGCTCGATCCCAGGACCCTGAGATTATGACCTGAGCCGAAGGCAGAGGCTTTAACCCAATGAGCCGCCCAGGCGCCCCATGGAGGCTGCCTCTTGCTAGCAGGTTTTCCTCCGCTCTTTCCACCACTAAAATCCAACCTGGTTTTTCCAGGCCCAGCTTAAAGAAATGTGTCACTCCTTTAGGCCGAAATAGGTGTCCACTTCCCACTCCCTCGTGACACCCCGTGATTATTTCTATCACTGTTATTGCTGCATTAAATGATTGTTTTGGGTGTTTCCTTCTTGAGGTCAGGGACTTGGCTCTTTCCACACGTGACTCCCCAGAGACAAGACAGTGCCTGGCACATCATGGGTACTTGATAAAAAAAATATTTTTGGACTAACTGAATGTTTTTCATAACGGTTTTTTTCCTCTCCTTGGCACCTCTTTGTTATTTGGTTTGTGTCATTCTGTTTTGGTTGGGATACGCCTGAAACAGCAAAGGCTAATATATCAGTGATTTTTAAAAAAGATTTTATTCATTTATTTGTCAGAGAGAGAGAAAGCAAGCACAAGCAGGGGGAGCAGCGGGCAGAGGGGGAAGCAGGCTCTCTGCTGAGCAAGGAGCCCAGGGCAGGACTCGATCCCAGGACCCTGGGATCATAACCTGAGCCCAAGGCAGACGCTCAATCGACTGAGCCACCCAAGCGTCCCTACAGGGATGATTTCAATAACATAGTGTATTGCTTCCATGGACGAGTAAGAGTAGAAGTGGTCCAAAGTGTTCTAGAGCCTTCGCCAGGCAGGCTGTCCAGGATCCTGCCATCCAGTAGCTCTGTACCTCCCTCCTCCCCCAGTACCTGCCTTTCATTTGCACGGTTGAATCACAACTGCGTTCTAGCCAGCAGGAAGGGGTGAAGAGGGAAGGGACGACAGGCTGCTATCTTTTTAAACATGCAACCTGAAAAAAGAACACATCACGTCCATTCAGGTCCCATTCTCGGGACCTCATCATGGGGCCAGAGCTAGCTATATAAGGTGGCCTGAGAAAAGTAGTTTCGTATCTGAGCAACCATTGAAGACTATGTTTCTATGACCAGAGAAGGTCTTCTTCCCCTTTTCTCTGGCTCTCCTTCCTAAGGAGGACCCATTCTCCCCTTCACAATTTTACAAGCACGTCTTTTGAGTTAGGATGCCAATATTTGGAGGGAAAAGGAAAATAGTCACAAAGATCAGCATTTTCTTAGGAGTCCTGAAACTGCCCTCCCTCCACATTTCGGTCATCTGGTTTAGGGGTAGAGGTGGAAATTGCTCACTCGCCTTATGAAACTGGGTTACATTTCACGATGCCAGGGCCAGCCGCCCCCCCACTCCCCCAGCCACGAGGTCTGTTACCATGGCAAACAGTAAGGTCACCTTGTGATTACCCACTTGACCTGAGCTAGTTATGTCTAGACACTCACACCGAGGGCAACATCACCCAGGAAATCAGAAACGCGTAGATCGGTCCTGATTTCTGGTTTGTCACATTTTCTCCTGGCCTCCTGGACCAGGACTGGGTTTCCAGCTCTTTCATATTCCTATCTGGCATTTCCTTGCTCTGGCTCTCCTGGGGCTGGGCTGCTTTCGGCAGATGCCGCCCTTCCCTCCCCCAATCCAGGAAGGGCCCTGGCCTCTATGACAGCAAATCCATTGCACCACTTAGGTTTAATTAGAGCACAATGACGGATGATTAGTTTACACATCAAAGCCCTGAAACAACTCAACAAATTGGCTCCATCCCAAAGCCCAGCCCAGGAGCTGGCCTTGAACTCGGAGGCTCTGCCCGCGGGGGCTGGGGAGCTGGCGA
>CM052891.1:36339416-36371973 GCA_028534135.1 Potos flavus | reverse complement strand
CTCAGTGGGTTAAAGCCTCTGCCTTCGGCTCAGGTCATGATCTCAGGGTCCTGGGATCGAGCCCCGCATCGGGCTCTCTGCTCAGCAGGGAGCCTGCTTCCCCCTCTCTCTCTGCCTGCCTCTCTGCCTACTTGTGATCTCTCTCTGTCAAATAAATAAATACAATCTTTAAAAAAAAAAGAAAGAAACTGTAAATTGCAATGAGGTAGATCAGTTGTCTCTGGGTCTCCTTCATGCACCCTCTCCCCATTCCTTTGGATGACCAAGAGCCAGGCGGACCCATGAGAGCCCTCGGCATGACACTGTCTTGGCCTGTGTTACATATTTCAGATCGCCTAGTGTCATGCTGATGCCTTGGAGAAGCTGACAACAGAGGCTGGTTCTTCTGGTTCAAAAGCCCACTTTATTCGTACTAACAACCACTCAATTCAGCGAAAACCAAAATAGACGAAAACCCCTGGAAGTCCACCCAGTCGCTGAACCGAATTGATCCTCCTGGTCCACGCACATGCTCATCAAAACGATTGGCAGGTCTCCCGCTTCAAGGTCATGCCATCAAGTCAATGGCAGAGTGGACCCTTGAATCTAGGTCTTCCTTTGCGGCCCTTATCCCCCGGGGACTATGGGCTCTTTTTTTTTTTTTTTTTTTTTAAGATTGTATTTATTTATTTGACAGAGAGAGAGAGATCACAAGTAGGCAAAGAGGCAGGCAGAGAGAGAGGGGGAAGCAGGATCCCCGTTGAGCAGAGAGCCCGATGCGGGGCTGGATCCCAGGACCCTGAGATCATGACCTGAGCCAAAGGCAGAGGCTTAACCCACTGAGCCACCCAGGTGCCCCCTATGGGCTCTTTCTAATTGTTGGGAGAAAATGGGGCTGTGACCACATACAAATCTCATGAAACACAAAGGCTCAGGTCCCTCCCTCGAACAATGGATGGAGACACAGTGCACGGCAGGATTCTTGTTTTCTCGCTGTGAGCCTTGGGGGTGAGCGGGCATCAGCCTCATCGCTGTGATGTGGGCAGACAGATGGATACTGGCTGCCTCTAGAGCAGGACAGTGGGCGGGAGCTGTACCGAGTTCAGAATGCTGTAAGCAAAGCACTTCAGAATGAGGATGATGCTGTATTATTAGCATAAACCAGGAACCTATTGATCTGGCTGATTAGAGAACCTTCCAAGGCACAGGGGTAATTAGCACAATTTACAGAGCAGCGGTTATCAGCTTCATTGCTTAATTAACAATGTAAATATCTTCCTAAATGACATTTTATAATCATGATCAGATCCTCTAGCATTTGCCCTGTTCGCTGCTAATTCCCTCCCAGATGTACAGATAGTTGCCTTTTTTTTTCCCCATGCCTAACATAACTTTTCTGCATCACATACCGTAAAGCGATTGTCCACGGCCCACATCTCTTTTGTATCTTACAAGGGGTCTCTTCTGCCTTCCACTCTCCGGTGCAAAATATACAGTGTGCCAATTGAATTGCCAATTAAAAGTACTTAATTAGACGTGAAAGGGGAGTTCTGTCATGTTCTGGATTCTGAACTATTTTTTATTTATGTGCTTAGCAGGATAAGTCATCTTAAATTAGCATCACATTTCTCCCTCTGAAGAGCATGTGAGAAATGAGGCTATTAGGAGGAGAGGTTTAACACAATATTTGTGTACACTAGTCATGGGTGCAGAGAATCAGCCCAAACGCATATGCTGCTTTGGCAAAGCAGGGTTACTCTGCATATTTATTTTATTGCCTTATCATTTCTTGTTGAATTAATGTTTGCAAGAGAATATTTGGCCTGCCTAATCAAGCATATGTGCGGGCAACTTGATTGTGTTCTTTTTTCTTTCTTTATTTTATTTGAAATCCGTCTATTCTTTTGAGCACCCAGGCCATACTAAAAGATTATTGTTCTATGTCTAAGTTCCAAATGTCACACACACACAAATTCAAATCTTTATGGAGCCCTCGGGGTGGAAAGTTCAGAGGCTCCTAACCTCCCCTGGAAAGATGCCCCAAAAGCTTTCCATTACTGGAGGCCTGATGATTTCAGTTGGTGAATTATTATTCACTTCTGATCTTTTTGCTCCCACTAACTGCCTCGTGGCCAGCCAGTTACACATCCACAAAGTATGTGGAAAGGGCATTTCGTCCAAACTGGTGCGTATCACGTTGGTAAAATGGTAAGGGCAAAAATGAGTTTTGGAGGAATTTGCTGTGGGTTTTAATTAACCGTCTTGCCCTTGTTCCCCATTATCATTGATTTGTGTGATAAGTGCCAATTATATGTGTCATAAGTATACTTCTTTTTGCTGAAGACAAGAGATCTTATGTGTGATGCAAATAAGGGTTCTCAGAATGCTAATTTTGTAATGAGCCAATGCATTCTTCAAGGAGTTTATAGTCTAGAGGGGGAATAAAACATGTGCATAAATAATTATAATGCAAAGTAGGAAACTGGTATGTCATGAGACAGTACAGAAAGAATTATGGCCAAAAGAGGGTGGAGAAATAAATTATAGTTGAGAGATTCAGGAAGGCCCGCTTGAAGGTTGGGGAAAATTGGCATAAAAGCAAATTGAGAGTATCGGGTGTGGTTTCCAGACAAGGGGAACGGCAGCAAGAAAACACAGAGGTGGGATAGCATGAAATTTAAATGAAGAACAAGATGTTTAAGACAGCCATTCCAGGAAGAATATGAAGGAAAGCCCCACAGATAATGCTATGCAGGGAAGACAAGGCTCCGCCAAGCAGAATCAAGCAGAATAGGCACACACAGCTTTCTGTAGACCAGAGACTGACAAACTTGTGTTATTGTTGTTGTTTTTTTAAAGGGCCAGCGAGTAAATATTTTAGGCTCTGGGGGACGTGAGGTCTCTTTCTCAGCTGACTCAACTCTGCCATCGTAGCACAAAGGCAGCTGCAGACAAGTAAACGAATGGGCGATTCCAGTAAAACTCTACTTGTCCACACTGAAATATGACTACCGTAAAATTTCTGCGTGTCACAAAATATTCTTTTGATTGTACTACCATCCCCGGCTATTGGGGGTGGGGCAGGGATGTGAAGCTAGAACTGTCTTTTCGTTTGTTTTTTTTTTAAGATTTTATTTATTTATTTGACAGAGAGACACAGCGAGAGAGGGAATACAAGCAGGGGGAGTGGGAGAGGGAGAAGCAGGCTTCCCACCCAGCAGGGAGCCTGATGCGGGGCTCGATCCCAGGACCCTGGGATCATGACTTGAGCCGAAGGCAGATGCTTAACGACTGAGCCACCCAGGCGCCCCTAGAACTATCTTCTAACCTGTAGAGTTTTTCTTTACTGTTGGCCCTACCCCCATAAGCAGAGAGCCAAGGGCTGATAAGCCTGGACCCGATGGGTGTCAGGGTGTCACATGACTCCGAGGGTGCACGCGCCCATCGGCAGGGTGTTATCCTCTCTGCTGTGGGCCGGGACCAAGTCCAGTATCCAGCACTAGAGCCCCATGAAGGCTGTGTGCTGATGGGCTTGACAGTATTGGGTAATAAAAAACAAATACTTGGGTCAAGCGTTATGACCATATGTGTGTGGTATTCAGACCGTCCTCTGCTTTAATGACCCCATACTTTGGGATGCTAGACACTGACATCCCTTAGCTACCTTCCTTCCCTGTGCTTCATGAGGTCTCTCCGGACATCAGCGGCTAATAATGACTTCCATCCATCTCCCGCATGAGGTTATAAAGTTTCCAGCAAGTGATTTCCCTCCTCTCCAACCTTTGCCCGCCCCCAGTGTCCCTCACGGCACCAACCTGCCCTCCAGGACTAGCCTGGAGTTTAGACTGCTGGTCCTATGGAAAACCCCAGAGCCCCTGCCAGCTCTCCTTCCCACCCAGATTCCCTGAGACCTAACTCCGGGCTCAGGGAGGCAGATCTGGAAGCATGTTGAACGAGCCTTTTCCTTTGTGAGCTGGATCAAAGCAGCTATCTATCTCACTTTCCAGATGCACCTGACATAACAAAGGGGCTTTAGAAACATAAAATAAAATGTATCTTTTTTTTCTGATTTGGAATTCCACGCATATGCTGGGATAAAAGGGGATCTCTTTTATCTCCTTCCCCTTCTCTTCTCCGCCCTCTCTTCTCTTCATCATAAAAGTCTTTCATTTTTTTCCCCCTAACAATAGCTACATTGAACAATATATGGTAAAGAAAAGGTTACGCAGGTGACTAGCTTAATTTTATGATGCTTCAGGAAAGAAGGGTGTGGTCAGCGGACCCAAAGGCTGCTGAGAAGTAGAGGGGCTAAGGACAGAGAAGTAACCGTTGCTTCTGACAATATGGAATCCATCCAAAGCCATCCAAAACTCTGCGAAGAGCAGTTTTGGTGGCATGAAGGTGGGAGCCGATGGTACCGCCAGAAGGATGAATGGGTAAATGAGTGAGGAGGGAGACAGCCTGCGTAAACAACTCTAATGATGGCTTCTTGTCATTTCCATCTCGGTGTAAGTTTCACCGCTTTGGAGTCATCTAAAGTAGCCATCTGGTGACTCTCACGTGGCCATATTTAATTTCTCTGCAAAGCACTTACTTATGACCTGATCATATCTTCTTGCTTTCTTTGTTGTTCTTGGCCCCTAAGACATCACACATATATGATTCTAGTGGGGGGGTTTGGTTTTTGGTTTTGTTTTGTTTTGTTTTCCTGTATCTCCAGCACCTGAAAGTCTACTTGGTATCTTGAAGATGTGCTATACACATTTGTTGAATGGATGGATAGAAGTTTGGCTAAAATAGAGAGTGGAGGAATAGCCCAATGCTTTTCAAAATTTAATATGCCTAGGAACCATATATTGGGAATATTGGGAACCTCGTTAAATTCCAGATTCTGATGCTCTAGGGTGGAAGATTCTGCCTTTTTTTTTTTTTTAAGATTATTTATTTATTTTTGGAGATAGTGAGAGCGTGCCCACGAGAGAGGGAGAGAGTGAGAGAATGAGCGGGGGCAGAGGCAGACTTCCCGCTAAGCAGGGAGCCTGACACAGGGCTCGATCCCAGGACCCCAGGCTCATGATCTGAGCTGAAGGCAGATGCTCAACCAACCGAGCCACCCAGGTGCCCCAGATTCTGCCTTTTTTTTTTTTTTTTTTAAGATTTTATTTATTTATTTATTTGACAGAGATCACAAGTAGGCAGAGAGGCAGGCAGAGAGAGAGGGGGAAGCAGGCTCTCTGCTGAGCAGAGAGCCCGATGTGGGGCTCGATTCCAGGACCCAGGACTCTTTGGGACAGCACCAAAATGATGACTCCCTCCTACCTTTTCTCATTATCCACTGTCCTGTTTTTCTCTCTTCTTCTCTCTCTCACCTTTTCCTCTACACCTCTCTGCCTCTCCTCTTCCCAAATAATCCTATTTACTCGAGTTGATCAGATCTTGCGGTCTCCATTTCTATTAACCGGGGCGTTTAACTCTTATCTATGGCCCTCTTATTCATATTCAGACTCATATTCAGAGATGACGAACGTGTGATCATCAATGTGCTCTCACGTGTGGCTACAGTGACTACATTGCTACAGAACACACCAGGAGACATTGAATGATATATACCAGTCAGCGAGTCTAGAATTAGGGAGCTGCAGAAAGGAACACAGGACAGAGGTCCAAGAAGGCTAAAACCCAGGCTGTAAATTACTCTCCTGGTATATGTTGTAATTAGTCACCACTCTTCTCTTTTCTCTCTTGTACAATCCTTTTTTCTTTCTTTCTTTTTCTTTTTTTTCCAAGATCGATTTATTTATTTGAGAGAGAGAAAGTGAACGGGGCAGGGGCAGAGGCAGAGGGAGAGGAAGAATCCCAAGCAACTCTCCGCTGAGCACAAAGCCTGATGTTGCCTCCATGCCGGGGCTCAATCCCACCACCCTGAGATCATGACCTGAGTCGAAATCAAGAGTCAGACGCTCAACGGACTGAGCCACTCAGGCACCCCTCTTGTACTCCTTTTTACAAAAATCTTGAAATTCCTGCTCACCCTCTTCTTCAGTCCAGCAATTAAAGAAAAGACACTAGGTGTCTGAGAATTCACATAACCTTTTATACCCAATGTTTTTGTTGTCTTAAAAGCAAATCTTCAGTAGTCGGTGAGGGTTATGTTCTGCCACAGCCTGAGATGGAGAGGATCTGTTCATGGGGTTTTCCATTTTCACCCTGGTGTCCCCTTTTGGCACATTCACCAGTCACCCTCTGCTCCCCACCCTGTGCTCTGGCAGGATTTGAGACATGCAAATTGCAAACTGGTAAATAGCAACTTTGCATATTTTGAATAGAAGGGAACAACACCGTACCACTCATTCTGTTCACAGGGAAATCTGAGATAATGGGAGTGAGGGCAAGGGCAGAGCGAGGGTCCTAAGTGTTTTCTTCAAAGTGTTTATTATGCTTATTAAATCTATTGTACGGTGATGAATTCATTTGAATTATTTACATGGTCAACCTTTGAGACAATAACCTGATTTAACCCGGGGATGCAAATGTATCATTTCTCTTTGAAATCTAAAAACAGGTTTAAACTGGAAGAAGCATCATCACTTGTATCTTTTCCTACAAATATTGGTTCCACACCAGCAGTTGTCAGGTTCAATGACATAATGTCAGAGAATGTGGCGATGTATTTCTTGGGAAAGTCGATAAACTCCCCTGTGAAAACATGTCCCCTGGACAGTCAACGCTTGGGTGACAAATTTCTCAAGGAAGTCTTTCAATTCCATTTATCTGTAAAATATCCTGCACTGTCTGACACGAGGGTGTTCATTTGCTACGATTTCAATGTAAAGGAAAATGACATAGTAAGAATGGTTGGATTTTCATTAGATTATGGGGCCCGGTGTCATTTTAGTGAGTTTGGCCTGGTAAGAATGCTTTCGTTTTACTACTGAAGCTGTCAAGAATCTAAGGTTGTTGTCAAGTTCAAAGTATCATAATCCAATTATTTTTGAAAAACTAGGTTTTTCAACTTTGGATTATTTTTTGCCTGTTGTTTGGATGTTTATAAGGAATTTTTGTGAACCGTAAAATCATATGTATTTATAAGGACAGAAGAGGCACAAGTAATTCTGAAAGTGGTGTCTTTCTGAGGTAGAGTGAACAGCTTGCATCTTAAATATTTTATGAGATCTAGGTATTAGAACAATGTTTCTGATGCAGGAACACAGCGATCTAGGAACAAAAGGGAGATGGGGCCAGGGAATGGGCTGTGAAATTTCTTCAAAATAATCAAGTGATCCCCAAGCTAAAAACGGCAATGGTTGGGGATACTGCAAATTGTTCCTAATAAGGGATTTAAAAGCTTAATGATGTATTGATTGGATCTTCACTAGTGATGTGCCCCTGACGCTGTGTGTGTAACTAAGAGGGCTGATTTATGAGGGTACAATCATATCTTTCAGATATATTTGGTCCAAGTCTACATATTGAACATAAATTGAAGGGTGAGGCAATTATCAGAATATTTCAGGGAAGAAACGCCCACATGATTTGTATGGCAGGTGAAGGCTAGTATATTAGGTGAAGAGAAAAAAAAAACCAAAAACCAGAGAGGAAAAACTGTAAAGGGAGTTAGCAAAAAACAAGAGAGAAAAGCCTACACTAAAAAACAAAACAAAACAAAACCCCACTTCTGTTAAGAACTAGCCTCTGCTTCTCTTAGTCGAAAAGGCGAAAAATAGATTCTCAGGTGCTACCGGGGAGCAATAGCTTCCTTTCAAAAAAGAGGAAGAAAGAAAAAGAAAAAAAGAAAAAAGTTATTCTGTTAAATCAGCTACACATGGAGTCAGTCTGTATAAGGAAATTAGCCTTTTCATTACAAATGGGTTTAAAAAGCCCTAGAGAAGTGAAACGTGAACGGAAGCAATATTATCCACTAACAACCCAACTCTCTTTCAGACAGCTGAGAGAAGATCAGCAGCATCATTGAACAGGGGATTTGTCTTAAGATAAAGACTCATCTTTCTTTCTTTCAGGATATAAAACTTGTATTTAAATCAATTCAGAGAAGCACTTTAGCTTTAAACATTAGAGAGTGGGGAGAGCCTATTTAATAAAACAGCATTATTTCATTTTCAAAGAATGATACTGGCAGTAGCTCTGAGTTTAAATTCTGTATTCTTTTCCTCAATTATAATTATAGATGAGACTGAAAGGAAGCATGCCTATTACTGTCATATTTATTCTTTTGACAGGTGTTATGGGACTGTAATTTGATGAAATGACTCAAAACGCAGATTCCCTTACAAATACAATTCCTGTCATCAACACGAGTGGTTTAGGGGAAGTCCTCCAGCAAGCCTTTTCACTAATCGTGAACAGCCCTAATGTTTTAGCCGCGATCCATATTCAGGAACATGGGGGAGAGCCTGCCTTCAGGGTTTATATCCGAGGGAGCCGCAGCCAGAAGGAAGAGTGGGTGTTTAAGGTAGAGAAGGCAACTGGTAGTGGGACAGACTTCTTTTTATCCGGGTGGGGTTGGATCAGGCAAGCGGCACCCAGCCAGTCTCGCCCGTAGGCTTTCCTTATAAACAGACCCCAGCCCCGCATGCGGCCGGCAGAGGGCGCTCGACGAACAGCCGACGGGCGGGGGCGGTGCCGCGCCGATCCGGGGGCGGTGCCGCGCCGATCCTGGGGCGCAGGCGCACTCGTGGCTGCGGCGTCCGCCGTGCCCGGGGTTGACGTTGCCCAGTGGAGGCGGGTGAGCCGCGCGGCGCTTTTGGAGGGCGGGAGAGGAGCCGTGCGCGGGCGGGCGCGCGGGGGACGGAGCCGCCCGGGGCGGCGGGGCGGGCCAGGGGAGTGAGGCATCGGGCGTCCTCGGCCTTGCGCGGCCCGTAGAAGACCTAGCGGGGCGCCGCGCCTCCCCCTTCCCCTCCGCGTCGGCTCTCGTGGCCGCGGAGGGCGGGATGTCCAGGTGCGCGGCTCCCGGCCGCGCTCGGGCCCGTCGTAGGCCTCGCCGGGCGGCTCGGGGGAGCGGGGCAAGGCCCCAGGACTCGGGGAGGACCGCAGGGAGCCCGGGGGACTCCAGACGCCTCTGCGAAATGCCCACTGTCTGGCACACACCTCCGCGCTCAGCCTCGGCTGGGCCATTTATAAAAGCAGACGGGGCCCCTTCGCGGTCCATCTGCCCCGAGCGAGCTCCCCGGGAGCGCGCTTGCCTGGAGTAACCTTCACGTTTTGATTGATGCTTCTGCATGACACATCAAGTCCCGCCGAGCCCGAAACCCCTTGGTCCTCAGGACTGTTTTATTTTTTTACATAGCTTACAATTCACTCATTTAAAGTGCACCGTCGAACGTCTTTAAGTATATTCAGAGTTGTGCATCCATACTTAATCAATTTTAGAACACATTCACTGTCCCCAAAAGAAATCTCTCCTTTAGCTGTCACTCCCAGTCTCCCATTCTCCCACCCTGCCCTGGGCAACCACTATTCTACTTGCTGTCTCTATGGATTTGCCCATTCTGCACATTTCCTATAAATGGAATCATACAATATTTGGTCTTTTATGACTGGCTTCTTTCTACTTAGAGTAATGTTTTCAAGGTTTACCCATTTTGTATCCTGTTTCAGTACTTCATTTCTTTTTATTACAAAATAATATTACACTGTGTGAATGTACCATGTTTTATCCATTCATCAGTTAATGGACCTTAGGACTAATCTTAACTCTTCACCTCTTACCAAGGCCCTTCTGGATCTGACCCAGCCTTCCTGGCCAGCATCCTGTTTGCTCTTGCCTTCCCTTGGCTCCCCCCGGGGCTCCTGTGGGCCTGGCAGTCCCTTCCTCCCTTAGGCCTTCATGCAAACTGCCTTCTGCCTTCACCACCCCTTCACCAAATCCTTCTTCCCCTTCAGACCTCAGATTTAAAACCCTTTTCTCAAGAAACCTGTGACCTGTGACTGGGTGAGGGACCCCATGAGCCAGTGTCTCAGGGACCTGAATTCCCCTTTGTAGCAATTAGTTATAACTGAATAGTTTTAATTTTATGTTAATGTGTAAGGTATATGGGGTCAGGGGCTTCTGTTTGTTTCTGTAACCCCAATACCTAGCGCCTTGTTGGTGCTCTATTTCAATACATGTGCACACATGCCTACCATGTATCAGGCACTGTACTATACTAGGGCAATAGCCATGAACAGAATAAGTTAACTTCCTGCTGTATGGAGTTTACATTCCAGTGGGGGAATATAGAGAATTAAATCCATGTCAGGTGGTGAAGAGTGCCAGGAAAAAAGACAGAAGGGACTGCAGAGTGGTCAGGAAAGTCCTCTTTTTTTTAAAATTATTTATTTATTTATTTATTTGACAGAGGTAGAGATCACAAGTAGGCAGAGAGGCAGGCAGAGAGAGGGGGAAGCAGGCTCCCCGCCGAGCAGAGAGCCCGATGTGGGGCTCGATCCCAGGACCCTGAGATCATGACCTGATCCGAAGGCAGAGGCTTTAACCCACTGAGCCACCCAGGCGCCCAGGAAAGTCCTCTTAAGTGAGACCTGGATTCCCGTGGGGCAGAGCAATGTGGGTGCCTGGAAGAGTAGTTGGGTAAGGAAGGGAGGGAGTGTGAGAGAAGGATAAATCGGGAGCTTTCAACTCAAGGGTCCTTTGAGATGAACCCTGCATATGTGTAGAAAGAGCTTGTTAGGAGGGTAGAGACCTGGGTACAAAGCCTAGCTGTGCTCTCACCCAGTTCTGTGTGACCTGGAGCCTCAGTTTTCATCTCCGCAAAACGGGAGTATTAGGGTTGTAGATTAAGTAGCCCCTGTGAAGCACTCAGCCGCGTGGCTGACACCGGGTGGGTGCATAATGGTTCCCTTCTTTTGCCCTCAAACCACAGTGGTGTGTTGTGGTCTGCGTGTGGGAGGCCATTGGCACAAAGCAGCCTAACGTCACAATAACTCGCTTCACGTTGCTGGTTGCTCTGTTCTGAGACCAGCATGTTTGCCTTTTGTCTGATTTTTACAGTTTACTTTGACTGGGCTAGTTCACCAGGTTCCCTTGAAGCTGGTAAACTGGCTCAGAGCGGTTGAGCGGACACACGGGCGGTTCAGAGTGGCTCTGTGGCCTCTGAGAGAGACAGCAGGTGTGGGAGGAAGAGCTGAGGATTCAAGCCTTGGCCCTGCTACCTGCTGGCTTTGTGATTCCAGGACAGCCACTGTCCTCCTGGCTTTAATTTGGTGTCCTCTTTGGTAAATGGAGGTCAATCAACACACATTTATAGAAAGGATTACAGTGTGAGACCTTATTAGAGGAGTATGGGCAGCGTGGGGTGTGAGCCTCGAGGAGGGGATGCGGGAAGGATGAAGAGGAATTCTTGAGGCAGGCGAAGAATCCAGTATAGGGGAAAGAGAGGCATAAGAGTACAGCGTGTTTTAGAGACGCAATTAATGATAGTTACCAAGCGCCTCATATGTGCTGGGCACTGTGCTAAGTGGTTTAGGAGCGTTCGTTAATCCTCGCAATGATTCCGTGCGGGAGATACCATTAGTTGCCCCATGGACAGATGTGCAGCTGACTCTGCGGTGGAAATTGAGAAGCTTGCCCAGGTCCCACCGCTGGCCAGTGATGGAGCCAGGATTTGAACATAGACTGCCTGATCCCAAGGTCCATGAACTTAGCCTCTAAGTTCAGTATGTGGCTAGAATGTAGGGAGTGTAGACAGCAGGAGATGAGTTTGATGGGAGAAGTTGGAACCAGATTTGAGAAGGGTGAAGAGCACTCCACAGAGGTTCTGGATAAGGGGAGTGACAGTGTGTTTTTTAGGAAGTATCCTCCAGTCGGACTGGAGAGAGTGATATTCAGATAGTCTGAGCAAGGTATTGTTACAAAGCTGGGAGCCCAGGTACTGTCCAGGCCCATGAAGCAGGGTTGGGCACTGAGGACGGGAGGGTGGGTCTTGAGAGCCTTGACCATGAAGGAAGGGGACTGGAGGAGCACGGATTGCTGCTTCGTTTCTAGCTTGGGGGACCGTGAGTGTGCAAGCTAGAGCCCTGGAGCTGGGGGAGCAGAACCACTCTGCTTCTATATTGCGATTTTCCCCATCCAGAGAAATAATTGCATATTTAAACAATGGCCTGCGCAGGCTTAATTTAGCCTTCTATCAGTGTTTAATAGGGTATAATTTCTGGTCATGTTCTGTAGTTCCATTCTTTCCTTTCTTTCTTTTTTTAAATATATGACTTTTCCCCATTTATTTTTAGGTGCCCTCTGTCAGGGCACAGGGCAGGGAAAGAGCCGGGGGGCGGGGGGGGGTTCAATGGGGCTGTAGGCCTATTTCTCAGCATCTGTACTTGGCTCCCAGGAAATTCCCTTTGTGGCTTTATTCTCACTCTTTTCCTTTATTCTGTTATAGTCTCCTTTGGGTTTCCTAAGAGCTTTTTTAGTATTTCCTTAGCTGCCCCCTTTTCTTTGTCTGTGTAATTGACATCAGCCTTGTGACTTTTTTTTTTTTCCATCTTTATGCAGCGGGAAGCTATAGATGATGTCCAGAAAAGCACGGAGCAAAGTTTTATGGAGAAGGTTGAAAAATAAGTACGGGATAATAGCACAGTCAAGTGCTTTCATGCATGCGGGCCTGGTCCTGAATGAGCTCCGGGAGGGTTCTATGTGGGGTCCTTAGCCCGGATTCGGGCAGCATTCTGTGGATGGCTCAGATACGGATGTAGCAGGTGGTGTTAGAAGCAGGTAGGGGCAAGGGGCAACAGTCCTCAGTTTGATTCCTGGCCTTACCATCTAATAGTTGTGTGGTTTCTGGCAAGTTTCTTACCCTCTCAGAGCCCCCAGTTTCATCATCTATAAAATGGGGCTAATGCGACATACCCCAGAAGATTGTTGTGAGGGTGCACGGGGTAACACATGTGAAGCTCTCAACACTTTCCTGGCACTTACTGATCACTCCCTGGACGGTAGGTCGTAAGACATGGCGTGAGCTGTGCAGAAAGCTCGAGGGGGGACAGCTAGGTAACATGTCAGGCCATCCGTTTCTGGTCCTAGGGCCGAGCCCAGAGCCATACACGTGCTGCGTGCTCTGAATGGCATTGTATGGGTGACTGACACAGCTCGCTGGGGCTCCCATCTCTCTCTTTGGACCCCATTCGGGCCTGGGATGGGATCGTTCTGTGCTTTCGTTGTGCTGAATTGAGTGGAGTTGGATAATAGACAGGGTCAGGTACCCCAGAGATTGTAGCAGATGGTGACTCTGGACTGAATTAATAAAATACAAGATGGCAAACAGATTTAAGAAAGGTTCACGGAAAAAAATATTCCTCTGAGCTGAATGCCAGGGTCGCATGGGGGCCCGAGCCGAGAATGCAGTCTGAGCGGCCTTCCTTGGACTGCCACCTGAGCTCCAGGACCCACGAAGGTGGTCAGGATTCAGAACTGTGGCTTTCCCACTGGACGGCACGTCTAAGAGGGAGACCAGTATTGAGGGTGTGTGTGTCCCGAGGAGCATGAGTGGGACGGGGAGGCACTAAGAGAGGATAGCACCTTCAGGGTGGGGATCTTGGAAGAGAATGACTGCAGGGCTGGGGTCACTGACTGAACAATGACAGACTGGCCTTGGAGGCCGGGGGTTAGGGGGCAGACTTGAGCCCTAGAGGGCAGAGCTCAGATCCACGAATAAAGTGGAGAGCCCAGACTTGGGAGGTCGTGAGCTCCCCGCCACAAGGGAGCACGTTAAGGGAGAAAAGCTGGAAGGCTCCCTGGCAGGGATGTGGAGAAGAGATTTCTTTTACCTTGGATAGGAAAAGGTCACCTTCGGCGCTCTGGTTTTGAAAGACTCCCTACTTTGGATGACTTTTCTGCTCATTCAGTTAACACCTCTGACCGAGCACCTACCATGAGTCAGGCCATGCCACCTTCGGTATTTTTAGAACTTTCTAATTCATCGGAGGCGACAGCATGAATAACTAGAGTTCAGTTCTGATTTGAGGGAAAGATCTAAATAAATTTCACCTGTTCTTTAGTTTGATTTCAAAGGAAAAAAGATTATTTTTTTCTCTCTGATGTCAGCAGAGGTCACTAAGTCAGTGAAATCCACCACCTCTCCCAGTGTTGGTTTGCGCCAGCACCTCCCTTCGGCAGCCCATTCTTGTCTCCGATACAAGCACCGAAAGGTATCGGAACGTATTGTTTTCCCTTTTGCTGCTTTTCCAGGGCCTGAGAAGGGCCTTCTACTGAGTGAGGTGCTGCCAGGAGCCCAGCAGGCATGCGTGCTGCCTTACTCAATCCTCCCATCAGTCTTGCCATGATCGGGGGTCCACGTACTTTCGTTGTTCCATTCAGTCTTCCGGGTGCAGGAGAGTTGATTGGAAGGTGTTGGAGAGAGGAAGGGTTCAATTTGACACCCTTCTGTTGAGGGCCCACTGCATGCCAGGTGCTATGCGCCTAACAGAGGAGGCTGAGCCGGGAAGAGGGTGGAGGGAATGGGGAATTCAGTTTCAAATGGGATAGTGATAGGCAGTTGGCTGGGGAAAGCCTTGACACACCGCCCCATACACACACGTATACACACCTACCACCTCCACCATACACACGCATACCAATGAGCTTAGAGCTTGTTCTGTGCCTGCCATTAAAGGATATCAAGCAAGGGACTCAAAGATGGGATTTTTGTTTTCCGTTGCTCATTCTGGCTGCGCATAGGGAGGGACTGAGGAAGAGACATGTCAGAAGAGTGTTGGATTAATCCAGGAGGGAGGCTCTGAGAGCCTAACAGAGACAAGGAAGAGGAGGGACCCCTTTCCTTCAAGAACCCAGGGAGCTTGGAGCACTGGAGTCCGAGTCCGAGTCCTCATCCCAGCGCTGCCACTCCCTGGTCGTGTGTTCATGATCAGCCTCAGTTTCCACATCTGCAAAATGGGATGATAATGCTTTTTGTCCGAGGGTTGTTGTCAAAATGTCTAGCACCACGCTTAGCCCATCAGTCAGCTCTTGGGCAAGGATGAATTTCATGGAGGGGAAGATTTGAAAATATTCCTGCCCAATGGCCTCTCCAGACTGAGTGAGGCAAGAGGCGTCGGTTGCCTGCAGGGAGTTCCTGCAGGTGAGTTGGAGGGAAGCTGAGGGAACCGGAAAGGCTTGGCATAAATGGGCAGGAAAGGGAGGGTGTTGCTGCCAGAGGTGATGGGCAGGACTACTCAGGGCCTGGAAGATTCTGAGGTTCATCAACTAGCAAGCTTTGATGGAGGAGTGTGCTTGGTAGCAGGCTGTACTGTGCTGGCACTGAGAGAACAGAGATGGGGGAATCAGACACAGTCTCTGCCATCGGGGGAGTTCTGTCTGGTCAGGGAGGATGGAGAGGCGAACACTCGGAGCCCGGGTGATTCCCGCTGATCTAAGCAGGCACAACAGGCTGTGGGCAAACAGTTCAGGGAGACAGTCTAGTTCTATGTGGGGAGGAAGAGGAGACAGGAAGACTTAACCAAAAAGAAATTTCCTGGAAGAGTGTTAAACACTCACAGAATCAAGGGAGAAGGCTGGAGAACTGGGCAGGAATCTAGACATTTCTGGAAGGCCAGGAGGCAGGAGCTGCAATGATAGTTCAGAGCAGGAAGAGGCTGATGATGCAGCCATTGCTGGGTGCATGAACTCATTTTCAGGCTCTCTGTAACCTTTCTCGAGAGCCCATTTCCAGAGATGGGGAGCTCTCAGTTGGCCTCGCATGGGTCTGATGTTCTCCTTGTGGCCAGGAGAGATGAAGCCACAGACAACAGTCTCAGCAGGCCAGGCTCGATGGGAAGAAGTCATCCCTTAAAAAGAAACTGGGGAGTGGGGGTGCCGTTAGGAAGAGTAGCACCCATCTGGACTCTGGAGCCAGACTTCCCAGGTAGAAATCTTGGCTTCTGCACTCAGAGCTCTGTGACCTTGGACAAATTTCTTGCCTCCATTTCTTTATCTGTAAAAGGAGAGCATAATGGAACCTTCTTGTAGAATTATTGTGAAGATGAAAATAAGTTAATTCGTGTGCATCATTTAGAATAGTGTCTCTCCCATGCTACGTACTCAGTAAGGCTGCGATCGTAATCATCGTTAAGTGCTCAGTATTTGTTATTATTACTAAAGGAACAACAGGTGGCATGCCGGTGGGCCTGGCAGGTGGAGGAGTGCTGAGGGGTGAATCTGGGTGGGCCAGAAGGCTTCAGGAGATGGTGCCAGCCTCATGAGTTTAAGACTTTATCCCCTAGGTAAGGGGAAAGCCGTGGAAGGGTTTTTCTAAAATAACTTTTAGTCACAAAGAATTTCAAAATACAGAGAAGTTGAAATAACAGCACAAGGTCCACCCTTATTCCTGCCGTCTAAACACGATCTTAACATTTCACCACATCTGCTTTGTCTTTCTCACCCTATCTTTTCTCTTTTTGTGTTGCCTCTTGTGGAACCATGTGAAAGTAAGATGCAGACGTGATGACACATCACCTCTAAACACTTCTTTCCACTCGCATCTCCCGAGAATGAGGACATTCTCCCACACGACGCACTGTTGTTCTACCTGAGAAAATTAATAGTTGATAATAATTCACAATATCCCGTCACGTCCAGCTGTGGGAGGATTTGAAGTAGGGCGTTCGACAAGGCGTTGTGGCTGCCGTGTGGAGGATGGCGGGAGGGGGGCCGAGGGCAGGCAGATACCCTTCCAGTAATACAAGTAACACATGATGAAGCCCGAACTGGAGTGATGTGGGGTCACGAGGGCTGTTTGAGGTACCCCACAGGTCTCCCATTGAGCATGGTGGAAGGGATGGTGGGTCAGTGAAGGCTTCCAGAAGGAGGTGCTGGACCTAACAGCTGAGTGTTGTAGGATCAGGAGACCCACAGGAAGCAGACTGTGGGCAAGAGTGGGAGGATTCACTTGACACGTGAATATTAAACATCTACTATCATGGTTCCGTTTATATGCCAACTTGATGGGGCCATGGGATGCCCAGAGATTTGGCCAAACATTACTCTGGGTGCATCTGTGAGGGTGTTTTGGATAAGATTAACAACATTTATTTTTAAAAAGGGGAGAGAGAGAGTGGTGGGGGGCTGCTGAGGGAGAGGAAGTCTTTAAAGCAGACTCCGCACTGAGTGCTGAGTCCAACCCAGGGCTTGTTCTCATGACCCGAGATCATGACTTGAGCCGAAACCGGGTCCGATGCTTAACTGACTATACCACTCAGGTGCCGCTGGATGAGATTAACATTTAAATCAGGAGACTGAGTAAAGCAGATTGCCCTCCTTAATGTGGGTGGGCCTCATCCAAGCACTTGAAGTCCTGAATACGACAACAGACTGACCTTCCCCTGAGTGAGAGAGGATTCTCTTGGCTGGTGGCCTTCAGCCTGGGACATTGGCTCTTCCTGGTTTGACACTGACTCAAACTGGGACACCTGCTCTGTGAGATTTCAAACTTGCCAGCCTCAGTAGTCATGTGAGCCAATTCCTTATAAATAATATACACGTATGAATATAACATAGATATATTCTCTCCGTATATTCTGTTGGTTCTGTGTCTCCGGAGAACCCTAACGTGTCTACTGTATGCCAGGCATTCTGTCACAGTGCAGAGACCATAGCAGACAAACATGACCTAGACTGTCATGGAGTGTGCCACTCAGAGCTCAGTTTGCCTGGACTCTGGGGGGAGTGGTGGGAGAAGGCAGGAGGGGTGGGCAGGGGCCTTGGAGGAAGGAGTGTGGACTTTGTTCCATAGGCCAGTGCTTTCCAAAGCTCAGTACCACTTTCATGATTTTTGTCATATCCACATCTCAACTGCTGCATTCTTCTTCGCTTGATACATTTAAAAATACCAGTTTTATGCCCATTCCTTTTTGAAACTATTTAAGCCACAATACCTATGAAATGATGGGATTTTTTTTCATTACACATGAAAATAAATATAAAATCATTACAATGAAAAGATGTTGGCCCATATACTGCTTAAAATAATTTCACAGTTTTCCCACATTTGGGGAGAGTTGTCATGAGTGACAGGGGTGGGGATGGATATCAGATCTGGGGGGTTTTAGGCAGGAACATGCTATGCTGAGATTTAGGTTTTGGAAAGATTCACTGGCTGTTGAGCGGTGAATAGATTGGAAGATAGCGAGACCTGCTCGGAATTCTGGCTGTTATCCGTGGGAGCTCTGATAAGAGCCTGAAGCAAATATGTGCCATGGGAATAGAGAGGAGGGGACAGATGTGAGGGGGCATTCAGAGGTAGAATTTGATAGGACTTAGAGACAGTGGCGTGGGATTGAGGCAGGAAGAGAAGTCTAGGTTGGCTCAGTGATGGTTTTGATTTGGTTGCCTGAGAAGACAGAGGTGCCTTCACAGAGGCAGGGAGCCCAGAAGAGGCTAAGGTCAAGTGCAAAGAGCAAAATATGCCAAGCGATGGTTAGGGGTCGCAGAGTTTGACTACAATTTTAGCAATGATGCTGTGAAGTTCATTGCCCCTTAATAGCAAACCCACACTTTAAATTAAATTAAAACATTTTTAGTTTAACTCTTCTGAGTGGACCCACACATGCATTCTCTGCTACTTATTACTGAGAATGACTAAGTATTATACTTGAGCTGAAAATAATCTCCCGCCCATACTTGCTGGGTTGGTTTCTAAGTATTGCTTGGGTTTTTAGCTACTGAAACAAAGTTGTGCTCTTTCCAAATGTTAATTTTGAAGACTGCAGATGGTAACCATCTGTTACACGACTAGCATTTTACAATATTTGATTAGCACTTTATATAGTTTGGGGAAGCCTGCCAGTGGAGTCTGCCCATCAGGTGGGGACTTCGGTGGTATGTCCTCTCTAGTAGCCCTTGAAGGTCTTTGCTCTCATTGTTTGGGGTTCCCCTGTTTTTTTTTGGGGGGGCTTTAGTACAGCTAGTTAGACTGGCAGGTTGATATTCGGGGCAGGAGAACCTTAGAGGCCTTGCCCTGTTTGTACTGTTCCTTAGAGCTGAAACCATCAGACCTCATTGTGGAGGCAGAATTTGGGAGGTCAAGATCTGTCCATCAGCTAGGACTCTCTGGGTCGCAAGTGACAAAATAACAAACCCAAGCTGCTTTGGCAAAGGGCATTATTAATTGGGTCAGGTCATTAAAAAGTCTAGAGGTGGGACTGCCTTCTGGTGGACGGTTATAGGGTTCAGACGAATTCTTTAGACTTGGTTCCCTCACACTCTCAGCTCTATCTGCTGCTTCGTGGCTTCAGTCTCACGCTTCCACAGGAGGCAAGATGGCGCCCCCGAGAGAGGCGCAAATCCCTGCAGCAGCAAGCACAGAGAGAACAGAGGCCTTCCCGGTCACCCCTGCAGAGGTGGTGGGATGCGTTCTGATTGGGCCAGATTCCATCACGTGCCCGCCTGGGACCCAATCTCTGCGACCACGTGGATGCAGGGCTCTGATTGGTCAGGCCTGGAGTGGAGCCCCACCCTGACCTGTGGGCGGAGACCTGGGGAGAGGTGGATTGCCAGCCACACATCCGGGGCTGTTAGCAGAAGGGAGGGGTGTTGGGGGGCAGACCGCCAGCTGCCAGCCCCGGTGTCATGGCGGGAGCCCAGAGTACCGGGAGGCTTTGGCAAACTTAGCTGTGGAGACAGGCAGTTATTGTTGCTAGGACGATAATATGCTGGAAATGGAATGAAGGAGCCTCTGAAACCGGCTACTTAATGAATTTTCTTTCATAGTTTAAGAACCTCTGATAGATTTAGGATTCTGGTTTTTTTTTTTTTTTGAGGGGGAGGGAGTTGTCTTTCTTCTTTTCATGTCACTTTAAAACTAAGGCCAGTCACTTAATCTTGGTCTTTTAGCTCCTTCGTTTGGAACATTGTGAGCTTCTCTCTCAGAGAGGGGAGATCTGTACAGAGCAGATAACAGATTCCATTCAGTCCAGTTCAACAAACAGGGCACGAAGCCCGGGGGCCCGGGCCAGGCTCCACAGGCCTGGCAGCAGATGAATCCTCAGCAGTGTGGGAAGCACTGTAACGGCTCCAAAACAGGGCACTGCTGCCCCTCAGGGCGGGACAGTCAGGAAGGGCTTCCCGGAGGAAGTGACACGGGGCTGGATCTGGAAGGATGAACATGAGTTCCTTCCATGGCGGAGAAGAGGAGGGGAGCTTGACGCTAAAGGGGCTGCTTGTGCCAGGGGACCAAGAGGTGAGGTACTTGCTGGTTTGGGGGGATGAGCCGAGGCCACTGGTCCCAGAGTGTGTTCTGGCATTAGCATGGAGGAGACTGGAGAGTGACAGGCTGAAGGCGGGGACAGACACCAGGCAAGACGCTGTGGTGGAGGTCCAAGAGGGAGCCCGTGGGGCACCTGGTTAAAATGCAGGTTCTGTCCAACAGGTCTGCGGCGAGGGTCTGTTTCTAACCGGCTCTCAGGTGACGTCCGTGCTACTGGTCCAAGAGGATACTTTGAGTGGCGAGGCGCAGACCTCTGGCTGTTCTCCCCTTTGTTGCCTGTAATCAGCTGGCTTCTCAGTCTTACAGTGCAGGATCTTCCTGCTCATCTCCCCTGCTGTGCCTGTCCGTGACACCGCCTCACCCACCCCCTACAAGTTGGCTTCCAGAAAGAAGGCCCCAGGATTAGCTGTGTGGTCTCACCTCTGGTCCCGGCAGGCCTGCCCTGGGCTGAGACTTCTGCAGGACAGAAGGCCCTGCCCAAGCTCAGGGTCCAAGTTCTGTGTGGTGTTGCACGAAGGGGACCTGGCCTCCACATTGTATCAGACCCGCTCACAGAGCTGTGGAACGTGGGGCTCAGGGCTGAGGATTGGCTTGATGCCTTCAAAGTAATGCTGTGTGTTTTCCAGGGACTGAGGGACTCACAGATGGCCCCGCTACCAGGGGCAGAGCTGGTCCAGAGGCCGCTGCAGCTCTACCGATACCTGCTGCGCTGTTGCCGGCAGCTGCCGACCAAGGGCATCCAGGAGCATTACAAACATGCTGTCAGGCAGGTGGGAGCAGGGGATACTGGGCTCGGGAGGGCAGGTGGAGGAGGGATCCCATAATAGGAGGCCTGTCTCAGAGTTGGGGGAGGGGACCGGGAGGGTCTTTCGGGTGGTGGTGGAGGGGAGGCGTGGCAGGCTAGTAAGAGCCACCAAAAACCACAGCCCAGCTCCTCTTTCTGATTTCTGCTCAGAAAACAGAAGCCGTATCCTCCAGCACATCAGCTCTGTGCCAGGGCTCAAATAAGGCAGCTAAATGGATAATTAGAATATGGGACATAACATCATTTTGACAGGCGTTCCTGCCTGTAGTGCACAGCCTGAATGTACTCATGAGAAAACATCAAGTAAATCCAGATGGAGGGACCATCTCCTACCCCGGTGGCCTCGGCTCATCCAACATGGCATGGTCGGGAATCACCGAGAAAGGCAGGCCTGCTGCTTTCAAGAGGACTGAAGAGATGTGACCATGAAATGTAATGAGTGGATTGGGTTCTGGACCAGAAAAAAACAATGCTTAAAAAGGACGTTATTGGAGACCTTCCTGAAATTGGAATATGGGCTGTAGATGAGATGGTAGTATTATATTAACATGGCATTTCCTGAATTTGACTACTGTGGTTATGTCATCTCCTCGTTAAAACACATGGAAGTGGGGCGCCTGGGTGGCTTAGTGGGTTAAAGCCTCTGCCTTCAGCTCAGGTCATGATCTCAGGGTCCTGGGATCGAGCCCTACATCGGGCTCTCTGCTCAGCAGGGAGCCTGCTTCCCCCTCTTTCTCTGCCTGCCTCTCTGCCTACTTGTGATCTCTCTCTCTGTCAAATAAATAAAATCTTACAAACAAAACAAAACACGGAAGCGTTTAGGGGTCAAGGGCGTGATGTCTGCAACTTCAAAATGCTCCCAGAAAATTGAATTCAAACCCATATAAAGAGAGAATGGTAAAGCAAATGTGAGATGTTCACAACTGGTGATTCTGGTAGGGAATTCGTTTATATTGCAGCTTTTCTGTAGG
Source organism: Potos flavus (assembly GCA_028534135.1). Lineage (NCBI taxonomy): Eukaryota > Metazoa > Chordata > Mammalia > Carnivora > Procyonidae > Potos > Potos flavus. The sequence goes on along the minus strand of CM052891.1, from coordinate 36,350,011 downwards.
TTAGAAGTTATTTCCAAATAAGAAATAAAAAGCTTAAATGAATACAAATGTAATGTGGAAAGTAAAAAAAAAAAAATCGAGATAGCAACAGACAGTTTGTGAAAACATGGAGGAGAGAAGAGCTAGTTGCCTGAGGGCATCAGGGAGGGCTTCCCGGAGTGAGCATTTGAGGTGCTCCTGAAGACAACTAGGACCTGTGGGGTTGAGAGTGGGCAGAAGAGGTACCAGGTACCCTTGTGAAGGGCTCTGAGTGCCATACCCGTGAACTTGAATCTCATGTTCCATCTCAAGGGTGAACATCTGGTCAAAGGCAAACAGCAGCCCCACGCTGCTCTGCACTGGGCCTGGCTGCAGTTTCTAGTCACCCCCTCCTCAGCCCCCCTTCTGCCCGGCCTTCCAGCACAGGCCTGGAGAGACCCTGTTCTTTATGATCACGCAGTCTGGTGCAAGCAGTTCCCTGCGGGAGCAAATGGAACCGAGAAATGGAAGTTTCCTTCGGCCCCTGCCGCCTGATCACCTTTGGGCCCAGCCTGATTTGGGGTACCTTGGGGGCCAGTCTTCCATTTTGCTGCTGCTCTGCGGGCAGGAGGACAGGCTATGTAGTTAGAATGGACTGGGACTTGAATGCCTGCGCCACGCACAGTGGCCGGTTAGGGCATCCGAGCCTCTGTTTCCTCATCTGTAGGAGGGATCATTCTAACTCTCCCTGGAGGGCAGAGAGCCATGCCCAGTGGAAAGTGGCCCCGGTGTGTCTGGCCTGTGCCTGGTGCTCTGAAGATGGTGGTCCTGCGAATTTTGCCTTGTCATCTTTTTTTTTATGTTTCAACTTCCAGAGTTTCCGGGTTCATTCAGATGAAGACAATCCAGAGAGAATCCAGCAGATTATTAAAAGAGCCATTGAAGATGCAGACTGGATCATGAACAAAGTAAGTGCGTGGCTCCCGGCTCCCTCTGCCCGCTGGGGGGGTTGACGGCAGTAATCTCTGTGGCCACCAGGGGTCGCCCATGCCCCACACTTGAGCCCAGTCAGCCCTGCAGAGCACCCTGCAGCCCCAGTCAGCCGCTTGCATCCAGAAGCCCAGAGGTGGTGGCAGATGCCTTTCTGTTTGGACCTGTTTTCTGCCAGGGGTGTGGAGTTCTTAGTCCCTAAACGCCAACAGTGCTGAATAAGCTGAGATGGGGTCGCAGAAGAGAAGGAAGAGAAAGGTCTTCTTGGAAGCAATAGTGCCAGAACTAGCAGCAGCCTTGCGATGGCTCGGATGGAAAAGCTGTCTTGGGGTGTAGTGAGCTCCCCGTCTCCAGGGGTATTCATACTGAGGCAGGGTTATTGAGGAAACATTCAAGTATCTATTTTGGTAGAGGAAGGGAGGGAGTCAGGAATACTGACTAACTTGCTGGTCCTTACCCACTGATATTAGGACAACCTAGAGAGCTGGGTGGAGCGTGCCCCCACCCCCCATCCTTCTAAATCAGGATCTCCAGATATGGAGGCCAGGGTTCATTTTTAAAACTCAGTGATTGGACTCGATGACTTCTGAGGTCTTTCTCTATCTGAGATTTTTTTTTTTCTTTGAACCAAGACGCAGCTTAAAGAACAGGATGGGCACGCCCCGTGTTCCCTTCTGACATTCCCGTGTCTTTCTTATGTGCGCCCTCCTACCCCGTCGGCTTCCTTTTCCATTAAGGAAGGAAGGGGGTCCCCGTGCCAGCTAGAGATTTGACTGTCTGGTGCCTGCCTCACCACCTCCGAGAAGCCCCTGCGGGAAGCAGCTAAGGCCCCGAAGAACATGGTTCTCAGGATTTCCTAGGTCCTCCCTCCCCCATTGGCTTCCCTCACCCATTTCTAATGATGTCTCTGCCTTACAGTATAAAAAACAAAACTGAGATGCTGGGGCCTAGAGAACAAAGCTGTCCTGAAGACGTTAAAGTGGAGAGACCTCGCTTCTCCTGGAGCTCGGTTGGCAGCCGCAGCCGCTTTGGAATATCCATTGGCCTCGTTGGCTGAGAGCAGGAAATCAGGGGTAGGAGAAGCTGACGTCAGCTCAGCTGTCCCTTCTTGCCATGTGTGTGTCCCTGGCATCCTTTATGTTCGCTTTCTTGGCCATCGCCATGGGAGATTTGGGGATAATATGTTTTGTCACTTTGCTCTGAAGGTGCCGCCTGTATTCTGGATGTTGTCCTTGGAGACCCAGAGTGGGCATCCCCTCTGGCTGTCCAGAGAGGACAGGGCATGGGTTTTTGAACTAGTTGGGTCTGGATTTGAATCTCAGTTCTGTGGCTTTTCAGGGGGGTTGTCTTTGAGCTCAGCCTCCTCCTGTGTGAAGATTAAGTATGAGGAAGTCAAAGAGCTTCATGCAGGACAGGATACATAGGGGTGCGAGTGAATGTCCCCTCCCCGAGGAGGCCATCCTCCACCGCTCCTTGCTCCCCGCCCGTAGTGCTCCACAGGTCTCTCTGGCGCACTCCTTGTCGGGCCCGGGTGGTGTGTGGGCCTGGCCTGTCCTACTTGTGGTCCCTGAAGCCTCGTGGCCCCACCGTGCCCAGCACTCCACCAGGCAGCCACTCCTCTAGGCACTGCCCTTTCATGAAGTCCTGGTCCTTGCCTTCGGGGAGTTTCTAGTGTCCCTGAAGTGGTGAAATTCCACATGGAATAAGGAAGAAGGGCAGAGCCCCTGTAGTGGACACCCAGATGTGCAGGCCTCTGTGAACCTGCGGTCTGTCCTGCTGGCCCTTCCCTGCTTTGCTACCATCTTGGAAGAGTGGAGGCAGGGGGGCAAAGAGGGAGGTGGGAGCAAGCATTCCTGTGGGGTATGGTGAGCCTGAGACCCATGGAGAGACAGACTGGGTCGCATCCCAATTTTGTACAAGTTGCTCTTGGGGGAAGTTACCTGGCCTGTTTCAGCCTTGGTTTCCCCATCTCCAGTGCAGTGATGCCCCCACCCACCTGCCAGGGCTGCAGCGAGGAGCACTGAGCTCTAACGCATGCCGGGCGCTTCTTGCAGAAGCTGGCTCGGAACCGCCGTGGCCGGGTACCGCAGTTAGGGAGCCCTGCTTTGCCAGTGGGGAGATGGAAGCACAGACAGGTTGAACCCCTTTTCAAGGTCACCAAGCTACTAAGCGAGTTCTGTCTGAATCTACCAAACACTACAGGTTTGGGAGGGAAGAGGGGGCAGCAGAGGGAGGGAAAGCATCCAGGAAGGACTGGGGGGGACTGGGCAGAGCAGGAGGAGCAGCCGAAAGTGGAGAAGCCACACTGGACTTGAGTATCCCCAAGGACTCTCAGCCAGAGGGATGAGCCAGCACGTTCGTGAACCCTCAATGAATTACAGGACTTAAAGTGTCTCAGGGACATCTGTGTGCACTTGACTGATCAGCAGATAATGAAGTAAATGTATCGATTTCTGAAAGGGCTGGTGTCTTGAATGCTGTGCTCATTCATTCCCCAAACACGTGTTGTTCCCTACTATGTGCTGTCTTACTAGGTGTTGAGGACTTAGAGACAGGCCTGTAGAAAGCTGCCCAGGAGGGGATGGTTCTTCAGAGGAGATGGCTCTCTTTTGTTGAGATTTTTCTTGTTTTCTAATGATGGGGGAGGCTGGTAGGTGGTGATTATTTCTTGGCCAAGTACTGGTTGTTTGGGGGTTGTTTGTTTCTCCTTATCACTGATGCTCAGGGGCTGATTTGGAGGGGGGAACACTTACTCCTACTGCATGATGGGCAGGCCTGGGTGCCTCCCGCAGACATCCTCCGAGAAGTTTGTCTTGAGGCAAAGAAAAGACCTCTCCCAAAGCACAGATTGTCAAGAGTTAAGACCCAGACTTCCTCCCAGCTTCCCTAAATGAACCTGTCCCTCTGTCCAGCTTGCTTCCCTGGGGGATGGGGATTAACATGAGCATCCAGGGCAAAAAAACCAAAAACTGAAAACTAAAAAAACCCAAACTACCTTTGTTGAATGGCAGGGAAAATCTTTTGGAAATTGATGTGCGTTTCCTACCCTCAGTGCTGACCTCACTCCCGCCCTGTCCATGATGTCCTCTGGCACCCTTGCACCTTGCACAGATTCCTCACTCTCCCGGCACTCCAACCTGTTCATTCAATGTGTATTTGTCCAAGCCTCTCCTCCTGTCTGCAGTGCCCTTCTTAGCTTACCTTATTCACCTGAAAAAATCTTTTCTCTGTCAAGACTGAGCTTAGGCATTATTTCTACAAAGATGTTCTTTGCTCCCCGTAGCGTTACATCTTCCAAGATTTTTTTCACGTTAACTGCTGAATGCAGACCAATCAGATGACACTGGTTCCTTGGAAAATGAATGCAATCTTGGCCCAGATTACGAAAGACATGGGATCAAGAAGAAGGGAGGTGAAAATCCTCCCTGTATTCTGCTTTATTCAGATCATATCTGGAGCAATGATTTTCAGGTGTGGTCCATGGCCACCTGGGAATCCCCCAAACCCTGGGATGGGATCCTCAAAGTCAAAACTACATTCATAATAATACTAAGACTTTGTCTTTGCCACTCCATGAACATTTGCACTGATGGCACAGAAACAACGTTGAGTAAAACTGCTGGTGTCTAAGCATGAATCAGGATAGGGATTATCACCACCGGCTTACTCGTGAACATCCCCGATGAAACAGCAAAATGCTTAATTTTGTTAAGTCTCAACCCTTGAGTATAAAAATATTCTGTGCAGGGGCACCTGGATGGCTCAGTGGGTTGGGCCTCTGCCTTCGGCTCAGGTCATGATCTCAGGGTCCTGGGATCGAGCCCCGCATCGGGCTCTCTGCTCGGCGGGGAGCCTGCTTCCTCCCTCCTTTCTCTCTGCCTCTCTGCCTACTAGTGATCTCTCTCTCTGTGTCAAATAAATAAATAAAATCTTAAAAAAAAAAAAAAAATCTGTGCAATGAGCTGAAAAGCACACATACAGCACCTGTACTGCACGCATAAGTAGGACAGTTGTCTGGAGGAAAAGCACATAGTTATTTGAGATACGAGCTAAATGAACTGCTTTATTCACAGAACACCATTTTCTTGTGGAAATAGTGACTGCCAAACTGGTTGGATCTGGCCTCTGTCATGTTAACCATCCTTCATAAGTTCATTTCTTCTGTAGTGTTGCCATTCATTTATGTATTCACTAATTCATTAATTCAGCAGACACAAGCATCTCTTATGTATCAAAAATTCCATCTATGTCTCCATCTAGGTGAGATTGTCGATGGTTTAATATGCTCCCCCTACTGATCTGTATGGTTTCTTGAAATGTGTGGAGAGCTTTAGTTTTAGGCACCCATGATGACCCCTAGGGATCTAGAAGTCTCTTTCATACCCTTTCTAGGGAAAAAGTTTTTTGCCCCTAAAATTTTCCTATTTATAGACATTAGGCTGCATTTACACTCACATACATAACATTTATTGCTAACAAATCTGGCTGGAAAATGGTGAATCACTTTGAAAACATGTTTTTTTCTGACATTGTCACCTTCCTCTTACCATAAATCTTTAAATCCTGGAATTGGAGAGATAAGAGGAATTGTCCAAGGGGCCAACTTGCTACATCAGCCTCAGCTTCCAGCCCCCAGGCGTGGAAGTAAATGAACATTCTCATCCTGTTCTTCATCTTGGCTGCGGTGTTGATTTCATGCTCTCTCTGGCTCAGGATGCTATGTCTTTCCCTTGCATACTTCGCTATGTCAGAAACCACTGCTGGAGGAACTTGCAACCCTTAGACACTGCTGGTGGGAATGTAAAATGGTACAGCTGCTTTGGAAAACAGTTTGGAAGTTTCTCAAAATGTTAAGTGTAGAGTTACCATACGACCCAGCAATTCGATGCATAAATCTGTGTATATATACCCAAGGGGAATGACATATGTTCACAGAAAAAACTTGTACACAAATGTTCATGGCTTAATTTATAATAGCAAAAAAAAAAAACAACAAAAAACAAACAGCCTAATGTCTGTCAACTGATGAACAGATGAATAAAATGTAGGATAGTCATACAGTAGAATATTATTTGGTAATAAAAAACATGAAGTACTGATACACCGTGCAAAATGGATGAACCTTTTTTTTTTTCAAGATTTTATTTATTTATTTGACAGAGAGGAGAGAGATCACAAGTAGGCAGAGAGGCAGGCAGAGGGAGAGGAGGAAGCAGGCTCCCTGCTGAGCAGAGAGCCTGATTCAGGGTTTGATCCCAGGACCCTGAGATCATGACCCGAGCCGAAGGCAGAGGCTTTAACCCACTGAGCCACCCAGGCACCCCAAAATGGATGAACCTTGAAAACACTGTGCTAAGTGTAAGAAGTCAGTCACAAAAGACAAGAATATATTGTATGATTCCATTGATACGAAATATCTATAACATGAGAATCTATGGAGATAGAAAGTAGATTAGCCCAGGGCTGAGAGGGGCAGGTGTTGGCTGGAAGGGGAGTGACTGCTAATTGATACAGGGTTTCTTCTTGGAGTGATGAGAAGAGTTTAAAATTAGATTGGGGTGATGGCTATGCAACTCTGTGAATACATTAAAAACGACCAAATTGGGGACGCCTGGGTGGCTCAGTCGGTTAAGTATCCGACTCTTGATCTCAGCTCAGGTCTTGATCTCAGGGTCGTGAGTTCAAGGCCCTTGTTGGGCTCCACCCTGGGTGTGGAGCCTACTTAAAAAACAAAACAAAACAAAAGCAAACCACTGAATTGTACAGTTTTTTTATTTTTTATTTTTAAAAAATATTTTATTTATTTATTTGACAGAGAGAGACACAGCCAGAGAGGGAACACAAACGGGGAGGGGGAGAGGGAGAAGCAGGCTCCCCACAGAGCAGGAAGCCCAATGCGGGGCTCAATCCCAGGACCTTGGGATCACGACCTGAGCTGAACGAAGGCAGATGCTTAACGACTGAGCCACCCAGATGCTCCAGAATTGTACAGTTTAAATGTGTGAATTGTATGGTATGTGAATTCTATCTCAGTCAAACTGCCAAGAAGACATCAAATGCCAGGAGAAAACCGAACAAATCTCCATGTGTCTGGAGGGTACCATTTAAATACCACCAATTTCTAGAAAACTCTCACCTTCTTGATTAGTCTCAGTTGAAAGGAGCAATTGTCTTTTCTCATCAGTGGTATCTGAAGTTGAATTTTTCTACCGGGCTTCTCTTGATGACTTCTTCGTGGCCCACAGGGGGTAAAAAGCTCTCAGTGTTGAAAACTGGGAGGAATGATCAAGCCCTATGGATTAAGTGGCAAGCCCTCCAGTGCTCATCGTGGAAACTGAAGTTACTCAGTGAGCTGTTTCAGGCAGAGAGAGGATTGGCTGGGTCCTTGTTGACTGGAAGTGAGTTGAACCTTGGGTCCTGGTAGACAGAAACTGTCACTGGGAGAAGGCAGGAAAGCTGTTACTACCTTTACTTCCCTTGGTGGTCATTTCAGATTTGTTTGGGTTGACAAGGACATTCTCAAAAGTCCTCAAATGGCATCACCAGTAGTGCCAGGCAATGTGCTTGTGCACAGGGTCTGGGTTGGCCAATCAGGGAAGAGTAACTTGCTTGTTGACATTGATCCCTGATGCCTTGAGCCTCATCTCCTCCCTTCAACTTTAATTACTGTCTTCTTTTAGAATAGCAATAGTTGTAGATGCTGTTGGACAAGAAAGCATTGGTTCTATTATCTGTTTCCTCTATTCTTCATCTTTTTATTATCGAATCTGGTTTTGAATAGGTCATGGCATATATAGTAAATAAATAATAGCATATTAAGCTTTAAGGTCATTGCTTTCACTGGCATCAATGTCATCATCATTTTTCAGTCCATTTTGATTCAATTCAATGTAATTTAATAGGTTTTTGAGCTCCTATTCATTCAAAGCATTGTGTTGGGCATGTCTTTAAATATGGCCCCTATTCTCATGAGGCTTACAGTCTAGTGAGAAGACAGACATTAGAGAAGTAATTATATGCCATTAGCACAGTTTCCAAAGGGTGCTATAGGATCGTGTAGTGGGAAGACTCAACCTAATCTTGTTGAGTGTGGTAGGGAATGGACAAAAGAAAGGAAGAAGGGGAAGTAAGATTCCAGGTGAGAATGGAAGGACGAATTTGCAGGGGAATGGGGGTTGGAAGGTGATGGTGATAGGAAACTAAGAGCACTTCAGTGTAGAGAACTTGGCATATGTGTAAGCTTAAAGGAAGTTCAGGTGTCTTGGATCGCAAGGGAGAGAGTCATAGGAGATGACCTAGGAAAGCCTAGCCAGAGCTATGCTATGAATTTGGGACTTTATCCCAAGGGATTGGGAAGGCTGGATTAAGTGGTCAGAATGTGTTATACTAAGCAGGTAATAGATGATCATTATAATGATGGTGTTGAAGATGATAGTAATACCAAACACTTATATTGTACTTACTATGCCAGTCGTTGTTCTAAGCACCTTACAAACATTAATTAATTTACATAAAGACCCATTCTGCTCCACCCCTATTTTCCAGTACCAGGAGGCAAGATCAAGCCAAAGTCAATGAGAGAAACCCAAGAGTCAGGTTCTGGGAAGACCAGAGAACGGAGGCAATACCTTGTGGAGTGTTCTGGAGCCAAGTTCTCAGGGTCTGGCAGAGCAGGAGCTGAAGGAGGGCAGGTTGGGGATAATCCAAGGGGGCCAGGTGACAGATAGCTTTGGGATTTCTCAGCTCAGCTGAAATGGCAGGAGGTGCATCACACTGAGAACTCCATTGTTCTCACTCCAAGCTGATCTGTCTCTTGCCTTCGGCGTGAACTGCAGCAGATGCTGGAGGTGACCCAGAAACTCCTGTATCAGGTCCGTGGACGGTAGAATGCAAATGGAAGACCAAGACATGAGTAAGAAGGAGGGTTTCTATGTCATGATCAGAGTCTGAAGTTTAACTGGTACTGACATTGATTGGCCATTCATCTGTCAGCTGACAATCTGAGTTATGTCCACCATGTGCCCATCTCAGTAACTGAAAAGTACCCCGGCCCACAGTCTGAGAGTTTTGCCACTAGTGCCAGTTTTACTATCTTCTAGCTATGTGAGTTGCTGCCAACCACTCGCCCTGCCCAAGCCTCAGTTTTCTCATCTGTGAAATGGGCTTTATGGACTTGTTATGAGGATGAAATGCAAACTTACGTGTGAGAGCATCCTTTCTATGGTGACACAGCTCTATATCAGGGCTGAGCTCCAAACCAACATAAAACTGGCTTGTCCCAGAACATCAGCTTCATAATTGAGGGTAATTTGGGAAATGTAGTTGGCAGATATCTGCGTGTGTTTTCAGGGCACTCTTGCCCCAGAAAAGGGAACCAGAAAATGCAAATGAGGGTCTGAGGGTTATATGTGGTGGCTCTCAGCAGAGTGGCCAGTCAGGTAGGCGGCGTGGCAGGCTCTCAGCAGAGTGGACAGCTGTGACAGTTGCTGCTTTATGCTGCCTGTAAGTCTTTCCCTCTCTCTCACCTGACATTGCAGGGACCAGCTATCCTCTAGTGAGATGATCATGACTAAGCTCTAGACTATCTAGAATTCCAAGCAAAGTAGAGGCATATGGGCCGGAGTGGTCAGAGAAAGCTTTAAGCAGATCCAGGAACTTGAGCTAGACCTTGAAAGGTAAACAGAATTAGGACAGTCAGAGAAAGGGAAAGGCATTTCAGGTGGAGGGATCAGCAAGAGCAAAGTCTCAGAGACATAAAGAGATGTGGGGCTGTGATGGAACTCAGACCAGGTGGCAGAGTATTTGCGGGAGATGGGAGAGATAATCACTAAATCAAAGATTTAGTGGATAATATGTCTGGCATCTCTCCAGTTTATTCCTAGCCTGTCCTTTCTTCATCACCCATTTTATGAACCAATATCCATCACTCATTATCAGAAAGTTCTTCCTTATGTCTAACCTAAGTCCACACACTTCTAATATGAGGTGGTTTTTCTGGGTTTGGTCTTCAGAAGAGATAAAAGAAACACTTTATGGAAAGTCCTGCCATGGAAAATATCCTCATCTTGACTCAAAATGTCCCCGTGGAAAGCTTTTGCCTTTTGGAATGGCCCAGGTAACCTGAGCAGCAGGATTCTGCCTTGGGAGTGGCTCTGACTACGCTGGGGCTCCTGGCCTCTTTGTCTTTTTTTTTTTTTAAAGTAAAACAGTTGATAATTTTATTTTCACATTTCAAATGCAAATGAAAAAAAAAATTTTTTTTATTGTCCCACTACTGCCCTGCCAAAACCATTCTCTCACTAATAGGAAGGGGAGCAAGTCTTCCTTGTCATGCTGTTAGGAAACACGCAGAGTCATAGCACCATGGTCTCCTGGGGGAAGTAGAACAAATAATATAAAACGAATTTAAAGAGGCCCCCCTCTCTCCTTATCTGTCTGGTCGAGTCATTCCTGGCCAACTTGGCACCATCACGGGACATGTGGGAGGTCTCCTCATTGGGGGCGCGGGTATCAGTGGCATGTGGCCTCCCATAGGCAGTCTCATTCCGGGAGCTAGTCCCACTGGCATCATTCCAGGAGGAGGTGGGCCCCTATAGGGGGTGCTGGCATCCTACCAGGGCAAGGAGGACGGGGGGGGGGGGGGGGGG
>CM052891.1:36255247-36339316 GCA_028534135.1 Potos flavus | reverse complement strand
AGGCTCCCCGCTGAGCAGAGAGCCCAATGCGGGGCTCGATCCCAGGACCCTGAGATCATGACCTGAGCCGAAGGCAGAGGCTTTAACCCACTGAGCCACCCAGGTGCCCCAACATCCATTTCTGATAGTAGTCTTTCTCATTCTCTTTCTGTTTCCTACCGCTGCAGCCTGCAGTGCGTGTTCCTCACGGATGGAGAGTCTAGGGTGAGGTGTGGGTCGCAGTAGTCACAATAAAACGTAGCCATATTGCTCCACATGCCATTGGTCTCCTCTTTGTCTTTTTGACTGTTAAAAGGACTGGAGATCCCCCCATTCAGCTCATGTGGAGAAGGAAAGGGGAAAAAAAGGAAGAATTTGTCATCTTTGTTTTTGGAATAGAAGTAATTTACAGATTTTACAGATGCCAAATATCATTTCGAGATGCAATATTGAAAAGAAAAATGGCACAGTTTTGTTTTTTTTTTTTAAGATTTATTTATTTTAGAGACAGAGAGAGAGTGCGAGCCCGGGTGGGGTGCGTCGCACAGGGAGGAGGAGAGAGAATCTCAAGCAGGCTGCCTCCTGACTGCAGAGCCCAATACAGGGCTCCATCTCACCAACCTGAGATCACGACCTGAGCCGAAATCAAGAGTCTGATGGTCAACCAACTGAGCCACCCAGGTGCCCCCGAAATGGCACAAGTTTTTAAAGGTGTCAGGTTTTGAGTCTGCAGTGGTGGATGAACAGAAAGGAGCCAGGCAAGATGGTTCGAGAGCGAGCTTTAATGGGGGTACTCTCGGGCGAGGTTCCATGGCCTCTGAGGAATGAGACTGGGGAAGTCGCGCCCGAGGTTGATACAGGCAGCGTTTTATAGGGGGAGGGAGGGGTGGTTCCGCTTGTAAGTAGTACATGACCATATAAGGTGTGGAATTGAACTCAGTTCAGTTTCCGCTTCCTGAGTAAGTTCTGTCCTCCCGGAGATGACGTGTCTCTGGGGGTCCACTCGTGGTGGAAAGTCCCAGGGGGAAGCTTCAGGGCGAGACAAGATGGAGGTTCGGCCGCCATTTTGGGGTTGCTCCTCTGGGGTTCCCTAACCCCATCGGCCCAACAAAAGGTAGTTCATTTCTGATTTTAAAAGAGGGTACTTCTGATGTATTAACATCACCCCGAAAGCAAGAGAGGCCTGGGCTCATATCCTGACCTGGGCACTTGCCAGTTGTGAGACCTTAGGCAAGGTACTGCACTCGTCTGAGCCTCAGCTTCCTTATTTGTAGAATGGGGTAGGGCAGAGGATTGTAATCCTTTCTCCATAGGGTTGTTAGAGAAATAACCGCCTTACAGCATGAACGGAGATGGAGAGTTCGAGATCCCCACTCCACCTTGTCCTCATTCTTTTCTGTTGCTCCTCCCCTGATCGCTCCCCTCCCTGAGCCACCTGTCTGGTCCCTGTCTTAACTTACCAGAGGGGACTCCAGGGCCGAGCTCATAGCTGCTTTCCTTCATCAGCACCAGAGAAACAGGGAATTCCTTCTGGAGACGAACCCGTTGGTCTCCCTTTCATCTCCCCTTATCAAGCCGGGGTGATGAAATCGAATGGTCTGAGACATGTACCTGGGCTGTCAACCACTGGAATTTAATCAGAACTCACAGACCAGCACTTTGGGTTGTGGCAATTGGGGAACTCAAGACATTCTGGCCTTACCCACTTTGTGCTGCTTTCCCTGATACCGCAAATACTTTTGGGTGCTTTTTTTTTTTTTTTTCCCCCCCCAGAAAAGCACGGCATGAATATCAGGCTTTTTAATAAAAGTTCTTTTGGAGAGGTGATCTCATCTCTGGAGGCCAGTTGCCACTTCAGAGACGAATGGTGCAGCTTTTCAGCAAAAACCTAATTAAACAAGCTCGAGAAAACCCCCAATGAATGTGTCTCTGTGGGGCCGCAAGACCCTGGTTTCAGGGGCAAAGAGGGAGCCCTGATGCCAATTAAATGAAATAAACATTTTCACCCCACTGCCCGCTCCAAAGGCCCCAAGGATTCCTCTGTTGGTGGGTTCTCCTTGGGGACCACGCTGGGAATCAGGGAGAGAGGTGGGAGCCAGGATTCCCTAAATCCTTTTCCTCTAATAGTGCAGGGGAGTACTGATTAGAAGCCATTTGTTTAACAAATTAATTTCCTACTTCATTTAATCAATAAATAATTGTCATGTGCATTTTTTTAGTTACAGAATAGGTAAGATATTTGCATGATTCAAAATTCAAGAGGTACACTGTAAAAATCCCCCTCCAATCCACTCCCCTACCCAGGGCCTGGAGGCAAGCAACAGTACCAGTTTCTTATACCTCCTTCCAGACAAATACTGGACACAGAAAAGCTGTACCTATTTTTTTCTTGGGCCTGTGATTTTTTTTTTTATTATTATTCACATAAATGTTAGTCATTTATAAACTCAGTCCTGAACCTTCATTTTTTATTTTTTATTTTTTATTTTTTTTTTATTTTTTTTTAAAGATTTTATTTATTTATTTGGCAGAGAGAGAGAGATCACCAGTAGGCAGAGCAGCAGGCAGAGAGAGAAGGGGAAGCAGGCTCCCCGCCGAGCAGAGAGCCCCATGTGGGGCTCGATCCCAGGACCCTGGGATCACGACCCAAGCTGAAGGCAGAGGCTTTAACCCACTGAGCCACCCAGGCGCCCCCTGAACCTTCATTTTTTAAAACTTAATAATAAATCTTGGAATTTTTTCAAAAATTGCATAAAAGTCCTCATTATTCTTTTTTATGGTTGGTTTTAGTCCACTGTGTGGAGACATCATGACTCTTTTGTGATCTGTTGAGAGACACCTGGTTTGCTTCCATTCTTCTGTTATTACAGGTAACACTGCAGTGACTAACCCTGGATAAATGCCATTGCACACATGGGCAAGTTGATCTGTAAGATCAGTACCTAGAAGGGAAACACTGGGTGAAAAGGTAAATACCTTCTTAATTTTGAACCAATGTGGCGAAATTGCCCTATGTAAAAAGTTGGATCAATTTACATTCCCATCAGCAAAGTGTAAGCGTTTTCAATACACAAGTGTGTTTGAGTGTTTGTTCGCTGTGCATCCAGTGGTTAAAAAGGCGGAGCCAACCTCTAATGGCTCCCCTTTGCTCTTAGGTAAAGAGCAACCTCCTACCAGCCACCTTGCATGACCCTGAGCCTCATTGCCTTCCTCTCTCCTCGCCTGACTCACTACCTTCAGGCACATCCACCTTTCTCTAGTTTCTCACCCATACCAAGCTTCTTGCCCTCACATGATCTATGTACGTGGTTGCCAGATGCTTAGAAGGCCCGTTCTTCCCTCTCCTCACCTAGTTAACCATTTTTAATCCTCAGCACTCAACTCAGTCACCGCTCCCTCTTGGGCACCCTTCCCTGATCTCCATGACCAATTCTCTGCAACTAGATTATAAGCTCCCTAGCACCACGTACTTCTCCTTCAAGGCCCAGAAGCTAGTATCCATTTTATTTCTGAGATTATTCAATTAATGTCAGTCTTTCCTGCTGATCTGTGGGCTCCAGGAAGGCAGAGACCATGTCTGTTTTTCTCCTTATTTTATCCCCAGAGCTTAGCACTGTGCCTGGTACCTAACAGACACTCAGTGAATATTTCTTATTTGGATTTATTCAATAAGATCAATGACTATTAAGTATCAACTATGTGCAGGAACTGTCCTAGGTCCTGGGAATCTATTAGTGAATAAAACAGACAAAATTCCTGCTTTCGCAATACTTAACATTCTGATGGTGGTTGGGGGAAGGAGTATACGGTCAATAAATACATAAACTATAAATATATAGTATGTCAGGTTGTGATACATGCTATGAAAATAAATAAAGCAGGGTAAAGAATTAGTAGGATTGAGAATCTTCAGGAAGTTCTTTTAAGGTAATATTTGAGCAGAGACCTGAATGAAATGAGGAAGTGAGCTATGTGGTTATTCGGAAGAACAGCATTGCAGGCTAAGGGAATGGCAAAGACCTTGAGGCAGGTCCATAATAGGTGTGTTAGAGGAACAGCAAGAGGACCAGCATAGTTGGAATCAAGTAAGCATGAGGAAGTGAATGATGACAGATGAATGGATGAAGGAACCATTGGCATGTGGCAGGAAAGATGAAATTTACAAGGGGGAAAAACTGTAGTGTTAGATCAAAATTGACAATAGTCTTCAACAAATGGTACCGGGGCAAATGGACATCTACATACAAATAGTCGGACCTCGATCTGCAGCTCTCATTATCTACACAGATTAAAATGGATCAGGAACCAAAATGCAAAATTTAGAACTGTAAAGCTTCTAGGAAAAATCATAAGAGAACATCTTTGTGATTCTGAGTTAGGCAAAGATTTCTTAGGTACAACACCAAAAGTATGATCTGTAAAAGGAAAAAAAATTATAAATTGGACTTCTTCAAAAGACACTTTGCAAAATGGGAAGACAAGTCATAAACTCGGGAAAAATCATTGCAGATTGCATAACTGATAAATGACTTGTATATAAAGATCTCTTAAAAACTCGACAGTACAGGGCACCTGGGTGGCTCAGTGGGTTAAGCCTCTACCTTTGGCTCAGGTCATGATCTCAGGGTCCTGGAATCGAGCCCTGCATTGGGCTCTCTGCTCAGCAGGGAGCCTGCCTCCCTCTCTCTCTCTGCCTGCCTCTCTGACAACTTGTGATCTTTCTCTCTGTCAAATAAATAAATAAAATCTTAAAAAAAAAAAAAAACTTGACAGTAGCAAAGCAAACAACACAATTTAAAAAGGGCAAAAGACTTGAACAGCTACTTCACCAAAGAAGATATACGAGTGGCAAAAAATATGGATGGCAAGACATATGGATAAGTACATGAAAAGATGCTCAACATCATTAGTAATTAATGAAATGCACATCAAAACTACAGTGTTATAGGACTATCCATCTTTTAGCATGCCTAAAATAAAAAGTATTGATAATACAGGGGCATCTGGGTGGCTCAGTCAGCTAAGCAACTGACTCTTGATCTCAGCTCAGGTCTTCATCTCAGGGTCATGTGTTTGGGCCTGCGTTGGGCTTTGCACTGGGTGTGGGAGCCTATTTAAAAAATACAAAAAATAAAATGAAAATAAAACGTATTGACGATGCAACTGCTGACAAGGATGAGGAGGAACTGGAACCCTTATACCTTGCTGGTGGCAATGCAAAAATGCTACAGCCACTTTAGAAATCACTTCGGCAGTTCCTTATAAACTTAACACACATCCAGCATGTGACCCAGAAGTCTCACTCCTACAGAAATGGTCTTGAGGATCCCACAAGACCTGTATGTGAATGATTACAGCTGTGTTATTTGTAACTGCCCCAAACTGGAAACAACCTAAATAGTCCTTAAGTGAGCAATAGACAGACAAAACTGTGGCGCATCCATACAATGAAATACCACTTCACAATGAAAACAAGTGGATTCCTGATACATCCAACAACAGGGATGAACGTCAAATGCCTTATGCTAAGTCAAAGATGCCAGACTCAAGTATGCACGCTAAATGATTCCATTTGACATTTTGGAAATGGCAAAACTATGGGGACAGAAAATTGATCAGTGCTTGCCAAACATTTGAGATCAAAATCTGAGCCACATGATTCTCTGAGCTTCTGTTTCTTCAGGTGTAAAATGAGGGTGATTATACCCACCTCTAAAGGTGTTGTGAGCACTCATTGCCAAAATATATGAAATATTTGGAAAACTGCTGGTCCTCAAGAAATGTTCATTTTCTCCCCCTTCCCTTCTCCTACTTTTGGAATATTGCTTTTACAGATGGCCAGTCTCTTCCATTAAGTGTCTATTTGATTAATTTGCTTCATGGAGGGGCCTCTTTTCTTAAGATTCTGGAGGGACCTTCCTTGCCCACTAGGTGTTGCTGGCATATATTGACTGTGACTTGAGTGGTGACACTGGCTGGAATCCAACTTGGGGTTCAGATGTGTTCCAAGACCCAATGCGATGACTTTCCAGAACCCTATTTACACAAAGGATGGAACCTCCCCGAGAACTTGTTCTAAGTGAAGATGATACAGCCACAGATGATGAATGGGTAGGAAGGAGCCCTTAAGAATGACGAGGCAGGGAAATAGGGCAGGGACTCTGATGATCTCAAATTTGCACACCTGCCCAGCTTCCCTTGAACTGCTTAGGGACCCCTTCTCAAAGGAGTGTAATGCAAAGAGGGGTTCTCTTCCTCTTTGCACCAGAAAACCCTGTAACTTTAGTACTTCCAGGGTTCCTGGGTCTTGGTTATGACAGGAGTTGGAGGTGACCATGGTGGTGCCCTGTGACAGCTCTGTGAAGAAGCCAGGGCTCAGCTGGGAAGGATTTAACCATGGGCACAGAGGAAAAATCTCCAAGGAGCTTCCGGAAGTACATGAGCATATGGAACAAGGGGTGGGGAATTTTGAGTTGTTATTCTTACTGGAGCCCTCTGTGTCCATAGCCTGGTAGGATCTTCTCCCTACTTCTCCCCACCGTTCCTTGTGATCATTGTCCTGTAATGTCTATAGATGGTTGTGATCCTTCTAATGTGGCCAGATGTTTGAAGGCAAGCCCAAAGGAAGTCTTCATGAACAGAAATTTGGTTATCAGACACCTGTTTAGCAGAGACAGAACCCTGCTATGTTCTAGCAGGAGGCACCAGTCCTGTCCCTGGGGAGTGCCTCTTACTAGGGGCGATCACACACGAAACAACTTTAGAATTATGGTGTAATAACATATGTTCTCATGCAGGGACTAGGGCAACAGGCTCTAGGCTTGGGAGTTGCTTGCTACCACATATTACTTGCAAATGTTTTTATTCCTGGCTACACATTAGAATACCTGGGGGGAGGGCCTTCAGAACTCAGGCCTGGGTCCCACCCAAGACCAGTTCAATGGAAATTTGTAGGTAGAGGCCTGCTACTGATATTTTTAAAAAGCTAACAGGTGATTTTA
The DNA here is from genome assembly GCA_028534135.1 of Potos flavus. Taxonomy (NCBI): domain Eukaryota; kingdom Metazoa; phylum Chordata; class Mammalia; order Carnivora; family Procyonidae; genus Potos; species Potos flavus. The sequence continues at coordinate 36,332,336 of CM052891.1, read as the reverse complement.
TTTTCTTCATATTTTTAGGAGCATTTTCCAGTTCATTAAGACAATACATATTAAACTGGGCACAAACAGGCAGATAGAAGAACATTCTGCATTTCTAAGCTTTGTAAAAATTCAAAAATGAGGGGCACTCAGGGTCATGAGATCAGGCCCTGAATCAGGCTCCCCACTCAGCACAGACTCTGCTTGAGATTCTTCTTCCCCCCACCCCGCCCCCTACTCCTCCCCCTGCCCTCACATGCTTTCTCTCTCTCTCTCAAATAAATAAATAAAATCTTTAAAAAATATTCAAAAATGGGATTCTTGCCCTTTTAAGTACTATATTTTTTTCAGTAGCAAACTGCTTTAAATACAAAGTATTGTACAAGAAATGAATTGAAAATAAATTTTATAGCCACCCTGGGTGGCTCAGTCAGTTAGGTGTCTGCCTTCAGCTTGGGTCCTGATCCCAGGGTCCTGGGATGGAGCCTCACGTTGGGGGTCCCTGCTCAGTGGGGAGCCTGCTTCTTCCTCTCCCACTCCCCCTGCTCGTGATCTCTCTCTCTCTCTTAAATAAATACATAAAATCTTAAAAAAAAAAAAAAAAGAAAAGAAAAATTTTATACACAGGTAGATATTTCTTTTCTTTCTTTCTATCTTTTTTTCAGAGTGAGAGAGAACACAAGTGGGAGGGGCAGAGGGAGAAAGAGAGACAATCTCAAGCCCACTCCAGGCCATGCACAGAGCCCAATGCAGGGATCATATCAGGACCCTGAGAATATAACCTCTGTTGAAACCAAGGGTTGGGAGACTCAGCCCATGGCACCACCTAGGCACCTCCCACACAGGTAGATATTTTTAAGATTCGGATTTATATTATGTTAAAACAGTGTGCTCAGGGTGCCTGGGTGGCTCAGTTAGTTAAGCATCTGCCTTTGGCTCAGGTCATGATCTCAGGGTCATGGAATCAAGCCCGTGTTGGGCTCCTTGCCCAGCAGGGAGTCTGTTTCTCCCTCTCCCTCTGTTCCTCCCCCCTGCTTGTGCTCGCTCTCTCTCTCTCAAACAAATAAATAATCTTTTTTTTTTTTTAAGATTTTATTTATTTATTTGACAGAGAGAGAGAGATCACAAGTGGGCAGAGAGGCAGGCAGAGAGAGAGGGGGAAGCAGGCTTCCCGCTGAGCAGAGAGCGTGATGTGGGGCTCGATCCCAGGACCCTGAGATCATGACCTGAGCCAAAGGCAGAGGTTTTAACCCACTGAGCCACCCAGGCGCCCCTAAATAATCGATTTTAAAAAAGGAAAGTGTACTCATTTTCCTACTATCTGAGGTTGGAAGAATCCTAGGATAATTTCAGATTGGGAAAAAAAAAAACAAATTTGGTGGTGAAAATATTATTTTATCCTGACACCACAGGCAAAAAAATAAAATGATGATCTTCTTCCTAGAAAAGTCCTGTTCTTTATGTAATTATGGCCAACCACCTCATTTCAAAATATTTAATTCATTTTATCTAAGCTTCTTTAGGGCCAACAAGGCAATACAGTGAAAATTGTTTTCAGCAATAAATAGCAACATTAGAATAAATAAAACCTCCTGAATATTTTAAATGATGTAAAATTTTTTTCATTTATTTAATATTTATATAACTTTTAAATATAATATAAACACATATAAAATTAATTATTTTTTCTTTTTCTTTTCTTTTTTAAAAAATATTTAATGAGAGAGAGAGTGAGTGAGAGAGAGAGAGCATGAGTGGGGGTGGGAGAACAGCAGAGGGAGAGGGAGAAGTAGGCTCCCCACTGAGCAGGGAGCCCGACGTGGGGCTTGATAACAGGACTCTGGGATCATGACCTGAGCTGAAGGCAGAGGCTAACCAACTGAGCCACCCAGGTGTCCTTTAAGGGGTTAATTTTATTTGACTTCTTCCTGCATGATAGTTTGTCTTCTACTTTAACGGTCTTATTATAATTTTTCCAGATACTCAGGTACAGCTAGAGTTCGGTGCACTGGTCTAGAATCAGTTACTTTGGCACATTCAGCCTCATTTTCCTTCTCTGTGGGATGGGGAATCCTTTGACCCACCTCGGAGCATTGCGATGGAATTACAGATACGTGGTGTCGCGCCTGGCCGACATTCGGTGCACGACGTTTGATGGGTGTTGTCATTACTCAATAGCTTCTTGCCCCTCTTCCATACCATCGCAACTTCGGATTGAGTTAGATGGTGTGTTCCTCTTCTCCTCTGTGCTGGCCACATTTCACCACAACGTACTCTGCCCGTGTGTTGGGATTGTCGTTTTGGTATGCCTCCCGCTGGCCCCTGTCCTGTTGCAGGGTGTGGTGATTATGAGATGAGATCGTGTGCAGGACGCATGGCAGCCAGTCAACAAGCAAATATTTACTGTGCATCTGCTCGGTGACAGCACAGGGTACAGCCAAGAGGAACTTACATAATGATTCTGCCCTAAAGGAACTTACGTAATGATTCTTATCGCTCCTTTCTGGACGTCAGAGGGATTCTGTCTCTAACGCTTTCGTGCCACTGCCTCTCCACTACTATTTTGCTTTACTTCTGAGCTATTTTGGTTGGTTGGTTGGTATTCAGGATGTGTTCTAGGAGCCAGTGAATTGGCTGGGAACTTGGAATCTGGGAACCTGCTTTTGAACTACCAGCAGCTACCTGTTTGCGTTCACACGAATGGACTTCTTGGTAGCGGCAATGGGACGTTCAGTATCTGTGGTTAGTGGGTCTGGGTAAGGCTCGCCACTGTGACTCTTCAGACAGCAGCAGAAGCTGGAGTGAAGAGCTTGCTTTTCCTTCCAGCATCTTCCACATCCCAGGACCGGAATTTCCATGCCTGGTGCAGTGCCTGAGACCTTTAATAATTAGTGGTGGACTCGTCAAGGTCACAAATGATCTCATGTTGCTAAATCCAATGCTCAGTCCTCAGTCCCTATCTTAGCTGACCCATGGCAGCATTTGGCAGGGAATCCCTCCCTCCCTCTGACCCTCAACACCTCCTTCACTTGCCTTCCAGCACACCGTACTCGCCTAGATGGCATGTCCTCCTCACCACTAAGGAGGTTCTTGAATCCGACTTCCTCGTCTCCCCACTCCCGACCTGCCTATTATGTTCTTCTCAGCTACAAGTACATTCACCCTTCTGGTTGCTCAGGCCCAAACCCTTGGGGTTGCTCTTTACTCCTCTTTCTCTTGTACCCCACATCTAATCAGTTCATGACATATCTTGTTAGCTCTACGTGCAAAATATATCTAGGATCTGACCGCTTCTCATCACCTCTGCGGCTGCTCCTTGATCCAGTCGCCAGCGTCTGTCACCTGCATGATTTTAGTTGCCTCCTAACTCGTCTCCTCACTTTGGTCCTTGTGCCCCTCCCTAATAATTTATTCTTGACTTCAGTGGCCAGGTTGATTCTTTTAAAATGTAAGTCAGATCATCAGCTCAAGGCCCTCCAGTGACTCCTTGTATTTCTCAGAGAAAAGCCAGTGTTCTTAAAATGGCCCATGAGCCCCATGTGATCTGGTCCCCATGACCTCTCACACCGTCTCCTAGAGAGTACTCTCCCTGTCCCTCTGCTCCAGCCACACTGGCCTCTTTGCTCTTTCCTGACGTAGCCAGGCCCATCCCACACAGGGCCTTTGCACTTGCTGTCCCTTCTGCGGGTGTGGTCGCTCCCCCTGATAGCAGCGTGATTTGCTCCCTCACCTCCATGTTTCTTGTTCAGTTGTCACCTGCCCTGTGAAAACCTGCCTGATCCCCCAATTTAAAACTGTAGCCCTCCACACTCCCAACCCTCTGCCCTGCTTTGTGTTTCTTCAGGACTTACCCCTCCTAACAGACTATGTGCTCCCTGTTTTGTTTCCTTTTCATCCAAGTCCTCCAATATAAGCAAATAAACACCAATATAAGCAAGGAGGCAGGGATTTTTCTGTGTCTTGCCTGCCATTCTAGCCCAGGCACGGATTATAGTGCTTGGCACAGCACTTACTAAATCCTTGCCCAACGCATGACTAGCTGATGTTTACGAGTTTCTACTATGTGCCGGGCACTGTGCTGGCTGCCTTGGTGAATTCTATGATTTCATCCTCCAGCAACATTGTGAGGTGGATGCTACTATTATTTTATAGATGAGGAAAGGGGAACTTAGGCTGAGTAACACGCCCAAGGTCACATGGTTAAAAAGTGGTAGAGGGAGGATTTGAACCCTCCTCGCCTGCCTCCAGAGCTCATGCACCTCAGCACTTTGCTGGGGTGCATTTAAGCCTCAATCCACAGTCTCTGCCCCCAAGAGGCCTTCCTGACCCCCAGTTGCAGGCTGGGCAGGAGGACAGCCCCACTTGGTGCTCACACCACACCAAGACCCATCTTGGTCAGAGCACTTTCCTGCTAAGATAGGAGTCTGTTTGTATGTCTGCCTGTCCCTTTAGACTGTGGGCTCTGCAAGGACAGCACCTTATTCATGTTCGTTTTCCCAGCCTGGCACATAGTAGGTGTGCAGTGAACATTGGTGTAGGAGGTTGGAGCTGCTTGTATCTTCTGGGCACCGTGGGTTGATAGTGGCTGCCGGGCGCCACGCAGGGCCCCCAGGACCATCAGCTCTGATTGTCTTCTGCGGGGGGTAAAGAGCAGTGCTACCCATCTGCCTTCATCCAAACACAGAGTAGGTACTCGGTAACTTCTGTTGACTAGAAGGACATAATTGCTTCCTTAAGGGCTTGAACCCTTCAGGCCACACAGGAGGCTTCTGGGTTTTGTTTTTGTATTAGTTGTTTTTTAATGCCTCAAGGAGAGGCCTTTGGAGAGGAAGCATTTTCACAAAGCTTGCTTGGCCAAAGTGCTCACGGAAGGGATTGCGATGACGTCTTGACCTTTTTGGTTTAACTGAACAGAAGCCCACTCTGTTTTGGTCGACATGCTTTTGAACCCTTGCTAAAATTATAATGAAAGAAAATGCTATTTCCTACAGGGACTGAGGGTACTGTAACACCTGCAGGCTTAGTACAGTAATGCTGTTTGCCATGTGGGAACTTGGGTTAAGTCGAGGACATTCCCTGGATGTTGGTGCTTTAGTTATCTCTTGGACATAAATGTAACCTCTTGTAATGTGACTTTTTATGTTAAAAACAGAGCACCTACATTTGGGAATGGGGTGGATAAGATTCCAATTAACTGAGGGTTCTAACTGATTGAATTGCAGTCGGTTGGTTTTGTAAATAATGGGGCCCTAAGACAGCTCTGTGAACATGTCCCGCGTTGACTCATTCCATGAACCAGAAAGAGTCCCACCTCCCTGTAGCCAAACCTGAGCCCGGTCCAGATATTTCAGCTGTACTGCTACTTTGTTAGTTGACAATTGTTTTAAGAAGTGGACCTCTTTTAATTCCCAGGGCTTGGACACCTTTTGTTCTATTGAGATTGTCTCAGAGCTGCTACTTATAGCAAGGTTTGGCTGAAAGATAAGAACGTGGCTGTGTGTAGCTGTGAGAAGGGCTTTGCCAAGAGCAGAAAAGATTGTTTTGAGCCTCTGCACCTGCTTGCCGCCCTGGGCTGTGATGCAAAACAATCCTTTCAAACAAAAGAGTGTAGGAAGTGACTGTCCTTCAGCCTCACCAATCAATTCAAATCAGCTCCAAGAAAACAGATTCAAATCAGTAACACAAACCCCACCCAGAGCTCATTCTTTCTGAAGAATAGTAGTCACCAAGCCTCACTGAACATTAGGTGTTCAATTCTATTTTTAAGTGGCATGGGCCCTTACTCCCAAAGTCAGATTTAATTAATTTTATCTTGCCTCTTTATTAAAAAAGGACATGCGGGGTTTTTTATAATTTTAAATACAGTGAAAATGAGGAGTTTCAAGAGAGAGACTAGAAGTTGGTTATAGCACCAAAGTAGGAAATATTCTATTAGGAATGTGGATAAAATAGTTTGAGCGTGAACTTTTACTCTGAGCTTCCTAGCACCCAAGGCAAAAATAAAAATGGTAGTAGGCCATGTGAGTTTTATCATCATTTGAAGAAGGAGAAGGAAAGCAGCAGCAGCTACAAATGGTTTTATTTGTGGAGGAGCAAACATTCACCTGGCATTACATGGTTGGAAAATAAGATTTTGTAGAGCCTCACGCAAGGGACTCGAGATCGCTTGCTCAAAGACCTCTTGATTTTGCTGGAGCGAAAACGGCCTAGGTCTTGCCACGAAATCATGAAAGCACAGATCGATGATGACTCTTCTGAGGAGAGCAGCTAACTCATGTTGAAGCTCCTGCACCAAAGCCTGATCCCATGTCACATTTATTTTTACTTTGGTTCAGGGATGCAAGGTGGTTGCTCATAATGAGTTGACTTCCAGAAAGATGGACTTTAGAGACACCGCCGATACAAGGAGTACAAACAAGCCAGCTTCAGCAAACCACCAGAAAACTCCCACGCCTTTTTTCCCCCCACTGGTTGCGCAATACTGTATTTGCCCCCTTGTGATGTGTCAAAAGAGAAAGTGAAATAACCAGGAGAGTCTTGACCAAAGGAGACACAAAGAACAGCACAGACTTCATGGACTGAGCAGGAGCTGCAGCTATTGGAAATTCCCAAAGTATGTGCCCATTTTGGCATTTCTACCTAGAGTGTAGACTTCTGGGCATGGTGGCAGAAAGCCAGAGCTGGCCTCTGTAGGGAGAGGGAGTCCTGCCCAAGGGCAAATATCCTTGCCTTGAGTTCTCCCTCCTGAACCAGCTGATGAACTAGCCTGGTTCCAGTGTTTGACTCTGTGCACAAAGGCAGCTTTTCGGAAGCACGTTTGCAAGAGATTCAATGAGCTAGTTTTCTTGTCTTCTCTCATCTGGTTCTTTCACAACCGACTGCAAACATCAGCATTGCAAGTACAAGTGTTTGGCACCACTGTGACCCCGTCACTCCCGTAGGCCATTTGGAGTGGTGGCTTCCAGCTTCTCTGGATTAATAACCAACATAGCTCACGGGAGGTAGGTACAGGATTAAGTTCAGACATTCCATCTACTGCTTCCATCCCTTTGAATGAGAAAGTTTCTACCTGGGGGACAGCTCAGTAAGATCATGACAACTTGTCAGATGTCAACCATGTGCCCTTCGGGGAGGCATAGGTTCCTTCCAGGGTGCTGAGTGAATGACAGGGATGATGCGGAAGTCTTCTCTCTAGAGCGGGCGTGCTGTCGTATGACCAGCAGAGGGCATGAGTTGGCATTGTGAAACGGGACTGGGCTGTCCCCTTATTGGAGGGACAGTAAGCCACTGTCAAGTCAAAGGACAGGAAGAGAGCCCCCAACTTCCCCAGTTTAGGAAACCAGTGCATTCTGAGGCAGCTGGATCAGTTCTGAGCATGGCGGGCGTGGGGTTTCCCCTGTCTGGGTGAGACAAGTGATTCAGCTCTTTGGCTAATTTTTTTTTCTCGGTTTTTGGCTCTAAGTATTGGCTTTGCTCTAGAAAAAACAAAACAAAACACTTCTCGGAAATGGGCATCGCTTAGTTGAGCCACTCATAAGGGAGCCAGATACCCATGCAGAAATTCTCCAGGTTCCCCAGAGGCCCAGCAAATAACGTTAATAAAAAATTTGTAATAACAGCCATCTCTTATGTAGCAGCGATTATGTACCAGCTCCTGTTCTAAGCACTTTCCGTACATTTACTAATTCCATGTTCACAAGAGTCCTGTGAGGTGGGTGGGGTTGTTATCTTCATTTACAAATCAGTGTCTTTAGGAACAGAGAAGTTTAGTAACTCATCCAAGGTCACATAGTGGTGGGAAGATGTCTGCTGAACATGGGCTACTAAGAATGTCATGGGAGGGATTTGAGTTAACAGTCTGGGTGGTCGGCAGCCAGGCTGGTGAGGTCCTTATGCTCTTGAATCTTCTTTGGGTCCAGGAACCCTTTGAGAATATGTCGAAAGCATATAACCTCTCTTCAGAAAAATGTATATATGCTTTATCGCAAAAAAAAAAAAAAAAAGAAAATTCCAATATAGCCTCTTTACTGGAGGAATTGCAACTCACTCTTTAAAAAAGAATGGTATGGGACGCCTGGGTGGCTCAGCTGGTTAAGCGTCTGCCTTCGGCTCAGGTCATGATCCCAGGGTCATGGGATGAGCCCCATGTCGGGCTCCCTGCTCAGTGGGAGCCAGGTTCTCCCTCTGCCTCTCCCTCTGCCGCTCCCCCTGCTTGTGCTCTATCTCTCTCTGACAAATAAATTTTTAAAAAATCTAAAAAGGAATGGTATTATTTTTCTGTTTGCTCCCAACACTTTTTTCTGCAGGTGCGCCTCTGTCAACGAGAAACCTGAAGGATGTCTCAGTCTGTCCCCATGACATCTGAGTCATTTGTATTCATTGAAATGTCTCATTTTGTACACTTTAAATATATATAGCTGTATTTGTCAATTATAACCTCAGGAAAGCTGGGGGAGAAACCAGTCTTGTGTAATTTATTAAATTTTAATATGAGTGATGTAAGTTCTGTCCATTTAAAACCTTCAGTCTTGTACTCAGTTCCAAGCTTCCCTCCTCCTCCCAGGCTACCGGGAGTCTGGTTTCCTTCTGAGGTGTGCGTGTTTGCAGCCTGAGGGATGTCTGCTCTCGCTCCACCCTTCTATCTCCCTCTGTTACTTCCTCACTGATCTTTGGATCCTTTCAAGTCAGAGGAGGCGCCTGCTAAGGGCTGTGCTTTGTAGGGACTCAATGTAAGCATCAATGTCAAGTGGCATACGGGGAGGGTGGGCAGCGTGGTGAGGACACCACAGAGAATTTAAAAGCAATCGTTAGACAGATAAAAGTCAGTTTGCACTTATCATCATTATGCACAGATAACACTAAGCAACATCAGTGATGCAGTGCTTTTTCCTGCCGGGGCAGACCACACGCCCTTGGTGGGCCACAAGGTCAAGGGACTTTGGCAGGCCTTGACAGTCCCTTGAGATCTGGAATCTTCAGGCCGACTTCCGGCCGGAAGTTACTCATGCCTCTGTGCCCAGCGCCGCTTGCCTCGTCGCCGCCAGCGGACTTGTAGCCTCCCAGCTCATCTCACCCTCCACAGCCCCAGCTCTGCCTGCAGAGAGAACCGGGCGGGAACCTGGGATTGGAGGGAGTGATCCTTGCCCTTTTTTGACCCTACCATTCCAGGAGTCTCAGGGCTGCCCGGTGGCTCTGCAGACATCCAAATAAATAAGGATGTCTCCCCATCGTGCAGATGCCCACAGATTTTTATCGACCCTTGTCCCTGTTGAAACTAGTCAAAAGTCCCACTGTCCCCCTCCACCCCCAGGGAGAGGAAGGATGGAATAACTTCTCCCAAACACTCTCCTCCCCCAGGAGACATCTCCAGAATCCCACAACCCTCCAGCTTTATATAGACCGGGGTGGTGGGGAGATGGGGGTGAGGCTCTGGTGCTTGCAAGGGTTATCTCTCAGCAGGCCTGGTGGGATGGCGGCTTCCTTCCTAGCCGGTGGCTCACAGCCCTTGTGAGTATGTGGTATACTAGTCCTTGTGGTTCTCAGTTTAGGGGAAAGAGAAACAAACTTTCTCAGCATCTCAGGCCACCATGCAATAGCTGTATAAAATTCTAAGCCGACTTAAGGCCAGACCGGGGCCCCAGGTCAGGAACCTCTGTGACAGTGTCATCACCTATGAGGATGGCTCTCACAGGGGGACGGTGCCGGCTGGGGTCGGCACAGCCTGTCTCTTAGTTGCCAGGGCCCTTTCCTCACCTTCGTTTCACCTGCCGAGCCCAGGTGCAGTCTGCGTGCGCTGCAAGGAAGGGGTGACCTCTTCCTGATTGGCACACAGGGGCTCCCTAGGTCAGCTACTGCCTGGTCACAAAGGCCCTTTAACAACAACCAACCCTGCCCCCCAGGTCTTCTCTGGCTCCCGAAGTTCCCCAGGTACCCTACTTGCTTTGATCTGGACTGTCTTCTTGCCTTGCAGCTTCTGGCCTTCCCTCCCTTCAGCTTTGGCCTCCTGCATTTGGGCCCAATTTTTTTTTACCCCAGCTCCTTGGCAGGACCCCTTCCTTGAATGCTATCCCTCGTTCTAGTCCGACCCTCCACCTAGAGCGTGGTCAGCTCCCTGCTGAGACTTCCCTGGTCCGCTTTATGATAAGGGAATTTCGAAGGCCATATGTATCACGAAAGGATCCCAGGCTCCTTGTAAAACACTGCTCTTGAAGTTACTTAGTTAAGAAAGAAGCCCTTAAGAAAAAGACTGCCGCTTTAGACCTTGGTGAAACCAGGCAGGTAGATGAACATGCAAATAAAAAGCTTACGTGAGTCCAACTGGCTTTTGACAAAGGAGCAAACGCAGTTCCTAGCTTTTCACCAAATGGTGCTAGAACAATCACATATTTAGGAAAACTAAACAAATAAATAAATAAACCTCCCTCTAAACTTTGCATCTTATGCAAAACTTAACTCTAAATGAATCACGGGCTTAAATATAAAATGTAAAACTCTAAACCCTTTAGGAAAAAAAAAACAGAGGAGAAAATCTTTGGGATCTAACACCAGGCAAAGAGCTAGACACCAAGAGCATGATCTATAAGAGGAAAAATGGAATTTCATCAAATTAAAAACTTGTACTCTCTGATAGAAACTTTTACAATGACGAAAAGACAAGCTACATACTGGGAGAGAATATTTGCCAATGACGTGTCCGATAAAGGACTATCAAGAATATAGAAAGAACTCTCAAACTAAATCATCAAGAAGAAAAAATCCAATTAGAAAATGGACAGAAGACGTGAAGGGATGTGTCCCTGAAAGTTTACTGGGCAAATGAGCTCATGAAAAAGAATGTCCAACATCACTAGCCGTTAGGAAAATGCAAATTAAATCTGCAGTGCAATATCCCTAAACGCCTATCAGAAGGGCTAGATTAAAAATTGTTTACAACTTCAAATGCTGGAAAGGATGCTGAGAAACTAGATCACCCACACACCCACACACTGATGTGGGGATGTAAATGGTACAGCCACCCTGAAAAACAGTCTGGCAGTTTCCTAAAAAATGAAACCTACAGCTACCAAATAACCCAGCAATTGCACCCTTGGGTATTTGTCCCAGGTAAATGAAGACTCATATTCATACACAAACCCATGCATAAATGTTTAATGCAGCTTTATTTGTGATAGCTCAAACTGGAAACAACCCAGGTGTCCCTCAATGAGTGAAGGGCTAGACAAACTGCGGTATATCCGCACTGAGGAACACTACTCAGCGATAAAAAGGAAATGGCCCCTTGAGATTCATTTATGTTATGTTGTTTTGCAAACCTGCAGTTCGTTTTTCTCATGCTGTGTCGTATTCCATTGTACGAATATATTTATTTATTTTTCTATTGATGGGCATTTGCCTTGTTTCCAGTGTTTGACTATGAATAAAATCTCCTATAAACATTTTTGTATGTATGTTTTTGTTCTTGCATGAACTCATTTCTTTAGATAAATATATAGAAATTGCTAGGTCATATTTTTAGCCTTAAAGATATTGCCAGGCAGTTTCCCAAAGTTGTCCCAATTTATATTCCCACCAGCGACATAATAGAAACTGTTGTCTGTGTCCTTGCTCACACTTGGTATTCCCAGTCCTTTTTTGTTTTAGTTATTCTGGTGGGTGTGACACTCCTTTATCTTCACGCCACTTATTTGTTGAAGAATCTGGGTCAATTCTCCCATAACCTTTCCACAATCTGGATTTAGCTAATTGTTCTTTGTGGTAGCATTTAATGTTTCCTTTATCCCCAGTATTTCCCTTCAACTAATAATTATCTCTAGAGACTTGATTATATTAAAGTTTCTTTTTTTCAAGAATACTTCATAGGCAGTTCTTCCTATTATCTTTTGCATTGAATCAGAAAGAACATAATGTCTATGGCCTCACTTTAATTTATGTTATGAGAGATCATTGGATTCAGGTGATATAGCATGTTTCATCTGCTATCAAGTTTCTCATCAACCTTGATTTTCTCATCAACCACTTGATTTTGATGGAGATTGATGATTATTGCTTAGATCCATTATTTCATTGGAGTTACAAAATGATGGTTTTCTAATTATAACATTCCTTTTGCATTCATTACCTCTGATTATTTGTATTCTTTATGAGTTATTTGGTTGTCCTATATACATTTCCCGCCAGAAAAGCAAGATAACTGCTTGATAATCTTTATCAATTAACAGAATAGTGAGTTGTTGCTCATTATTTTTTTTTTAAAGATTTTATTTATTTTTTTGACAGAGAGAGAAATCACAAATAGGCAGAGAGGCAGGCAGAGAGAGAGAGGGAAGCAGACTCCCTGCTGAGTCTGTGGGGCTCAATCTCAGGACCCTGAGATCATGACCTGAGCCGAAGGCAGAGGCTTTAACCCACTGAGCCACCCAGGAGTTGTTGCTCATTATTGTTATTGTTTTCAACCTCCAACATAATGAATGAGTTGGTTTTTTTTTTAAGTATCATTGTCCACTTAAGGATTTATAAAAAATATTGAAGAGTTTCAATTCATTACAATAGTTGTTTTCAAAATAGTTTCAAAAATAGTTGTTTTGCTCAAATTGTCCCATCTTCAGCCAATGAGAGTACCTTCAAGTTAGCTCTGAGTGTATGGACATTTTTTGTTTGTTTTTTAGAGAGAGAGAGCATGCTTGAGCTGGGTGGTGGGGGGAGGAGCAGAGAGAGAGGGAGAGAAAGAATCTTAAGCAGATTCCTCGCTGAGTGCAGAGCCTGATGCAGGGCTCAATCCCACAACCCTGAGATCATGGCCTGAGCCGGAATCAAGAGTCACGTGCTTAACTGACTGAGCCACCCAGGCACCCAATGTATGGACATTTTTAAGGCATGAGATACATACTACCAAATTGCTCTCCAGGAAAGTTGTATGGTTTTACATACCCACAAGTGGAGTGTGAGTCTTTCTGTTATCACTTACAATGGGTTCTATAATATATTTTACATAAATATCTACCAGTAATGATAGATTAAAAATAGTATCACTTTAAAAATTTTTTACTGTAAGGGGTGCCTGGGTGGCTCAGTCAGTTAAGTGTCTGACTCTTAGTTTTGGCTCAGGTCATGATCTCAGGGTTGTGAGATCGAGCCCAGTGTGGGGCTCCATGCTGGGTGTGGAGCCTGCTTAGGATTCTCTCTCTCCCTCTCCCTCTGCCCCTCCTACCTCCACTCATGCACACTGCCCCTCCTCTGAAAAAGAGTTTATTTAAATTCAATTTACTTAACATATACTGTATTATTAATTTCATAAGTAGAATTTAGTGATTCATCAGTTGCATAGAAAACAATTTTTATTGAAATAAAATATGTGCAACATAAAATTTACCATTTTAGCCATTTTTAAGTATACAATTCAGTGGCATAAAGTACATTTTACTGTTGTGTAGTCATCACCACTAACTGTCTCTAGAACTTTTTCATCATCCCAAGCTGAAGCTTTGTACCCACTAAATAATAACTCCCCATTCTCCCCTTCTCCTTGTTTCTGGTAATCACTATTCTACTTTCTGTCTCTCTGAATTTTTTAAATTTAAATTTTGTTTTTGAAATTATGGTAACATACGCATGACAAAATTTACCGTTTTAACCATGGCTAATGGCACATTTCAGTGGCATTAAGTATATACACATTGCTGTGCAGTCATCACCAACATATATCTTCAGAACTTTTCATTTTCGCAAACTGAAACTCTGTGCTCATTAAACAGCGACCCCCCCATTGCTCCTCCCTCTTACCCCAGCAACCACTATTTGACTGTCTCTATGAATTTGACTACTCTAAGTACCCCATATAAGTGAAATCATAAATATTTGTCCTTTTGCAACTGGCTTATTTCACTTGGTCTGATATCTTCAAGGTTCATCCATGTTGTAAGCATGAGTCAGAATTTCCTTCCTTTTAAAGACTGAGTAATAGTCCAGTATAAGTCTATGCCACGCTTTATCTATTCATTTGTCCATATGGACTTGTGAATAAGTTCAACTCTGTTTTCAGTGCTTTGGGGTATAGACCTAGAAATAGAATTGCTGGATCATCTGGTAGGTAATTCTATGTTTAACTTTTCGGGACACTGCCATACTCTTTTCCACAGTGGGTGCTCTGTTCTACATTCCCACCAGCAATATGCAAGGGTTCTCATTTCTCCCCATCCTCACCAACACTTACTATTTTCTCTCTGTTTGTTTGTAATACCCTTCATCTTAACGGGTGTGTAATGGTATTTCTTTGTGGTTTTGATTTGCATTTCTAGTGATATTGAACATCTTTTCATGTGCTTATTGGCCTTTGTATATCTTCTTTGGAGAAATGTAAATTTAGTCCTTTGCCCTTTTTTAAAAGTGGGTTGTGTGGGGGCACCTGGGTGGCTTACTGGGTTAAAGCCTCTGCCTTTGGCTCAGGTCATGATCTCAGGGTCTGGGATCGAGTCCCGCATCGGGCTCTCTGCTTAGCGGGGAGCCTGCTTCCCCCCTCTCTCTGCTTGCCTCTCTGCCTACTTGTGATCTCTCTCTCTGTAAAATAAATAAATAAAATCTTTTAAAAATAAATAAATAGAATTGGGTTGTGTAGGGGCACCTGGGTGGCTCAGTTGGTTAAACATCTGCCTTCGTTTCAGGTCCTGATCCCAGGATCCTGGGATGGAGCCCCAGGTCAAGCTCCCTGCTCAGGGGAGCCTGCTTCTCTCTCTCCCTCTGCTCCTCTGCCCACCTGTGCTCACATATTCCCTCTCAAATAAATAAGTAAAATCTTAAAAAAATAAAATAAAATAAAGCAAACTAAAATTGGTTTGTGTGTTTTTTGTTGTTGTTGAGTTATTGGAATTATATATATTCTGATATTAATCTTTTAAAATTGTCCAGGAAAGTTTAGGAGGTGCAGGTACCTATATTATCTATCTGTCTATCTATCTATCTATCTATCTATCTATCTATCTATCTATCTCCATAAAGATCAGACATAGGATTTGCAAATATTTTCTCCCATTCCATAGGTTGCCTTTCATTCTGGTTGATCGATTCCTTTGGTGCACAAAATTTTTAAATTTTGATGAATTCAGTGTTTCTCTTTGTTCTTTTGTTTCTTGTGCTTTTGCTCTCATTTCCAAAAAATTATTGTCAAAGGCAATGTCATGGAGCTTCCCCCTATTTATAGTTTTCGTTCTTTGGTCAATTTGTAGTCGATTTTTAAATATGGTGTAAAGTAAGAGCCCAACTTCAATTTTTTGCATGGGAATATTTAGTTTTACCAACACCATGTGTTGAAGAGATTGTCCTTTCCCCATTGCATGGTCTTGGCATCCTCGTAGAAAATCATTTGACTGTTATGCCTTCCTGGGATGTCTTGAACCTTTATATATCCAGGTCCCTTTTCTACACAATAGGTCTTTAAATATTGTACACAGCCATCATGGCCCCCATAAGGATCCTTAGATTTATCAACCATCTTTTGATACAACTCTTCCATTTCACCTGCAGTGCCTAGGAGATTGAATTGATGAACTCATAAGTGAATAAATATGCATGGTATAAATCTTCCTCAGGACCTTGGTCATTTTCCTTTGGACATGCTCCAGTGACCCAATGTTCTTAAAAAAGGTGGTTTCCTGACCTGGACCCAAGGCTCCATATGAGGATGAGCCATCTGCAGACCAAAAGTTGTCACCTCCTATTTACAGGACACTCTGCTCTCTTCACATAGCTGAGAGTTGTGTTAGTTTTTTTGGCAGACATGTCTGTCTCACTGTTGACTCATCTTGGGCTTATAAGCAGCAAAAACACCCAAGGATATATTAAAAGATTATTTATTGCCATTTCCCCAACTTGATTATAAAAGACAGTGAGATTTTGGGAAATGTAGGAAGGTAAAAAGACAACAAATCAACCATTAACATGTTTAGTGTTCAGTCTACTTTCTTGTCTATTTGTATGTTTTAAATTTTTTAAAACAAAATTCAGTTTGGGGCGCCTGGGTGATTCAGTTGGTTAAGTGGCTGCCTTCAGCTCAGGTCATGATCCCAGCATCCTGGGATCAAGCCCTAAGTCAGGCTCCCTGTGGGAGCCCACTTCTCCCTCTCCCTCTGCTGCTCCCCCTGCTTGTGCTCTCTCTTTCTGTGTCAAATAAAGAAAATCTTTTTAAAAATTTTTTAAAAATTCAGTTTAAAAAATTTATTATTTATTTATTTATTTAAAGTAAGCTCCATGCCCAGCATAGAGCCCGATGTGGGGCTAGGATCAAGACCTGAGCTGAGATCAAGAATCAGACACTTAACCGACTGAGCCACCCAAGTACCCCTATATCATATATTTTATGACATTATATATTCTTCAAACCCTCACTTCATAATGAGACTATATAGGATCATAATGGCCATATAAAATTCCTTCATTTAGAGTAAAGTAAAATTCCTTAATTTAGAGTGTATTGTAACTTAATACTCCATTTTATAATTTATTGAACCACTTTGCTATTGGACATTTCAGTTGTTTTCACTATCTGTTATAAATAATAGCATTATGAACACTTTGGTATATAACTTTTTTTTTTTTTAAGATTTTATTTATGTATTTGACAGAGAGAGAGAGAGAGAGATCACAAGTAGGTAGAGAGGCAGGCAGAGAGAGAGGGGGAAGCAGGCTCCCCGCAGAGCAGAGAGCCCGATTTGGGGCTTGATCCCAGGACCCTGAGATCATGACCTGAGTCGAAGGCAGAGGCTTAACCCACTGAGCCACCAGGCGCCCCTATAACTCTCTTTTAATCTCTCTGAATCAAAGCTGGACTTCACAATTTATCCACCAGATTGTACCTTTTCCAGCATTCAACTTGTTTTTGGTTGGTTTTACTTGATTCTTTCATCCTTATCAAAGTCTCTATGAACTTCAATTTTCTTTCCTAACATGTTAGACATTTTTCTCAGGTTATAAGCAGGTGTTATGTCTTTACTGGAGTCTTTACTAAAACTGTTGAAGAGGACAAGATCATACACAGAGCTGTGTAGTTTCCCATCAGAGAGAAATTTCTCTCTGTTGCTGATAACCACTTGGGAGAAGAGAGGTTACGTTTTATTACTATTATATTCTTGACACTTTAGAAACTGACATTAAGAGAGCTTATATATATCACACAAACTGAGTCTGACTGGAGCCAAAGTCCACTTTAGTCATATGCCCCATTTAGCTTTATAGTTAGTAAGTTTTGATATCCGATAGTCAGTTTCCAACTTTCTTTTTTTCTTCACGATTGTCTTGGCCAGAGGTCACCAAACTATGACTCACAGGGCAAATTTGGCCACTGACTGTTTTTGTTAATAAATCTTTATTGGAACACAGCCATACCCATTTGTCTGTGTATTGTTTATGGTTGCTTTTGTGTTACAATTATAAAAATGAGTAGTTGTGACAAAGATTGAATGGTCTATAAGTCTGAAATATTTACTATCTGGCCCTTGACAAAGTTTCCCAACCCCTAGTCTTAGCTATTCTAGGTTCTTTGTGTATCTTTGTATATGTAGGTCTTCTGCATCAGGTTTGCCAGCAAGGCTTGTCGACCATGCCTTCCAGGACTCAGAAGAACTGGAAAAGTATCTGGGATTTTAATTGAGATTGCATTGAATTTTTAGGTCAATGCTGTCTTGCAGCAGTGAGTTTTCCAATGCATGAACATGGTATTTCTCTCCAGTTATTTATGTCTTCTTTAATTTCTCTCAGCAATGTTTTATGTTTAGTGTAGCTCTTGTGCATCTTTTAGTAGATTTATTCCTAGTATCTGATGTTTTTCGATACTATTGTAAATGCATTTTAAAACCTTTTATTTTAAAATAATTTCAGACCTAAAGAAATTTTGCAAAGTTAGTATAAACAATTCTATGTACTCTTCTTCCAGATTCCCTAAATGGTAACATTTTTTATTACATTTGCCTTATCATTCCCTCTTCGCTCTCATATACACACACAGATATATGTATAGATACACACACACACACACACACACATGCATGCACATTGTTGGTAAGTGGTATTTTTAAAATCTTATTTTTCAATGCTGCTAATGTATAGAAATAAAATTCATGTTTTTCATGTTTTATATTGACCTCATAGCTAGTGGCTTTGCTCAATTCACTTGTTAATTCCAGTAATGCATTTTTTGGCTTGTCTACATCCGTAATCATGCAATCTGCAAAAAATGACAGCTTTATAGCTTCTCTTCCAATCTTTTTTTTTTTTCTTTTTCTTGACTTATTGCATTGGCTAGCACTTCTGGTAAAGTGTTGAATATAAGTGGTGATAGTGGACATTTTTGTCTTGTTCTCAAACTCAGAAGAAAAGTGTTCAATAGTTTACCATTAAATTGGATATTAACAGTAAGTATTTTGTTTATATTATAATAAAGAGTATCAACAAAACATCAACAAAACCCAAAATTCCATCAAATAAATTCACAAAGCAAGGAAAAGAATGAATTACTGCTACATTCAACAATACAGTGAATCTTGTAGATACAACAATGAACTAAGAAAGCCAGAAATAAAAGAATTTATTCTGTATCATTCCACTTACATGAAGTTCAAGAAAAGGCAAAACTAATCAGAATAGTGGTTTCTGAAGCAGGATATTGACAAGAAAGGGGCATGAAGAAGCTTTGTGGGGAGGTGGAAGTATTCTATCTGGATCTGAGTGATGGGCGCATAGGCTTGGTATAGTGACTCCACTGTCTAACCCTTATGAAGTCTGTTTATCTAAACTGGTGTTTCAAAGTAAAATGGGCCAGTAATTTCTTCTGCCTTACAGAGTGCTATTAGAATTCAAATAAGATACACGAGCCATAATAACTAACATCTGCTGGGTTTTTGTTTTGTGCCAAGCATCACTTAAACACTATATACATCAATTGATATAATTCTCACTATACCCTAGATGGTAGATTCTGTCGTTGTACATGTAAGAAATGATGCTTCAGAGGGTCTCATGGTCTCTAAGTGGAAAAGCCAGGATTTGATCCCAGATAGCCTGGGCCTCCAGTTGTAAACACTGCCTCAACCCGCCTCTGAGCTCTTCCTCTCTGACAGTGACCAAGAGGCCCTTTTTCAGCCCTTAGTGTGTTTGCCAAGCTTCTTCTCCGTTTGCTCTCCAGCCTTCCTGCTTCTGCCTTTGAGTCCTCTGAGCTGCTACACCGTGCTGGAGGAGCTGCTGGAAATTCTGTGTTGGCACTGCACGGTGTTTCCACCCAGGGTGTGGGCACTACCTCAAGACAACACGTTCTTACCACAGCTTGTGAGTGAAGCAGTGGAGGAGGCAGCCTCAGGGATGGTGAACACACTTGGCTTGTTTCCTGCGGGCACCATGGTGTAGGCAGCAGGAACCCTCTAGGGCCTGCGTTTGCTTCTTGCTCTGGGGTAGCTCTGAACTCTGAACTGGCTTTTCGAGAACCAGTGTCTGCCTAGTAAAACTCTGCTCCTTCCTCCCTTCCCTCTCTCCGACTTTCTTCCCTTTTTTTTTTTTTTTAAAGATTTTATTTATTTATTTGACAGATAGAGAGAGAGCATAAGTGGTCAGAGTGGCAGGCAGAGGGAGAGAGAGAAGCAGGCTCCCCGCCGAGCAGGGATCCCAACGTGGGGCTCGGTGCCAGGACCCTGGGATCATGACCTGAGCTGAAGGCAGACGCTTAACTGACTGAGCCACCCAGGAGCCCTGCCTTTCTTCCTTCTTTCTTTTCTTAATTTTAAAATTTTTAATGAATAAAATTTATGCTGGGTTAAAAAAAATCAAACTGTACCAAAGAGTCTAGAATACAAAGGGTCTCCCTCTCAACCTTGATTGTCTCCCACACCCAGGTGCCCCTCCCAGGGCCAACTATTGTCCAGTTTCCTGTAGTTCTTCCTGAGATATTTCATGCATAAAAGCATATCCAGATTTATCACTCTCTCATTGGCTTTTCACAAGTCACGGGATACTACTACATCTTCCTTTTTATACTTAAAAAGCTACCTTGATGGTTATTAAATGTCAGTATATGAAGACCTATTTCATTCTCTGTAACAGCTGCAGAGGACTTAGATCATTTCATTTCATGTCCTCTATTTAATGCTGACTCTTCTGGCCATATCGTCTGGTCTTGCCCGTGACAGTCAGGTAGGGGTCCACGCAAGGGTCTACATACACACTTACGCAGACGCCTACCTGAATATGGGGAGAAGCAGCTTTAAACCCTGGACCTTATGAAGGAAACCAGAGAGTCTAACGTCAGTCAGAATGACTGACCCAAGTGCTGGAAGGAGGGCGATAAACGTTTTCCTGTATGGTTATCAAACCTGGGTGTGACCGAGTCTCTCTGGACAGCCTCTTTTCTCATCCTGGAAAGATGGGTTCAACACTTTAACACACATCACAGCATATTACTAAGAAAGGGGCACTTTATAACACATCGATGGGGAGATGGGGAAGAGGCTTTCCATTACACACCACCACAGCCAAACTTCACGAGGACCCCCAGACCCCCTTTCCCATGCTCACTGCCTCATCTCCCTGCTCCCTCAACCTCATTCATGGCCTCTTTCGCATCCTCTCATCCATCTCAGAGCATGGTTTCTAGGTCTTCTGCATCAGATTCGCTAGAAGGGCTTGTTGACAATGCCATCCAGGACTCAGAAGAACTGGAAATTGGGGGAGGAGGGGTCAGAAATTTGCCTCACTAGCAAGCTCCCAGGTGATTCGTAGGCGTACTGAAGTTTGAGGCCAGGTGTGGAGGCTGCCTTTGGGACCCTCAGTTGGATCCAGATATTTGGAGCCAAGCTGATGGGAGCAAGTTGTACTAAGCATGGTGGCCTGTGGGTAAAAATGCCTTCTTCTTGGCATGGCCCATCCAGAAAGGGGGCACGGTGTGGCTGCTCCATGGCCAACTCCAATCTCTGGGATGAAGGTAGAAATACTCCTCAGTGTGCTTCGACAGTGGCAGATCCTATTTGGAGGCCAGCATTTTTTCCCTTTTAAAAATTGAGGTAGAGGGGCACCTGGGTGGCTCAAGTGGTTGAGCCTCCGACTCTTGATTTCAGCTCAGGTCATGATCCTGGGGTCCTGGAATCGAGCCAGCAGGGAGTCTGCTTCTCTCTCGCCCCCTGCCCCTCCCCACTGCTCATGTGCTCTCTTGCTCTTTCTCAAATAAATAAATAAAATCTTTTAAAAAATTCTCTCTCCCTCTACCCCTCCCCCACCCCGGCCCATGCCCATGCACACTCTCTCTATGTATAAAAATAAAATAAAATAAATTGAGGTAGAAGGTATACGCAGTAAAGTGCACAAAATCTAATTGAGTAGCTCGATGGGTTTTTGCATAATTACACACCTGTGGAACACCAACCCATCAAGAAATACAGCATGGGCTCCCTCATGCCCTCTTTCTCTTACCTCCCTGCCCAGAAGTAACCACTATTTTGACCTCCATCGCCATAAATGAATTTTGCCTGTTTTTGAACTTTGCCTAAAACTGAATCGTACAGGATGCACTCTGTGTTTGGCTTCTTTTGCTCAGCATTTTGTCTGTGAGATTTCTTGATGTTTTTGTGTGTAGTAGAGATTCAGTCTTTTTCATTGCTGTGTGCAAAGAGTCAGTAAACTGTTTCTGTAAGGGCCAGATAAAAGATTCTCAGCTATGCAGACCATACATTTCCTGCTGTCACTACTCCGCTCCGCCATTGTAGCTCAAATGCAGCCATGGGGGATACGCATGCGCAAAATAGGGGGCCAACGTGTGTTGACCCCAGCTGTAAAAAATCTCGTTATGTGAATATATCACAATATATTTAGTTATCCAGCCTCCCGTTATAGGCACTTGGGTGATCCACTTTTGGATACAATGATTCGTGCTGCTGCGTGTTTTGGTGACCATAGGGACTCATTCTGTGGCTCGGAAGGGATGGAGTTGTTAGATCATAAGATCAGCATATGTGTAGCTTTAGTAGATACCACCAAACAGAATTCCAGTGTGGTTGTACCAATTCGCGCTCACCAGTAAAGTTTCTTCCCACCCTTGATAACACTTGGTATCTCCACTTTTTTTAGTTCTAGCCATTCGCATAGGCGTGTTGTAGATTTTAACTTGCGTTTCCTTGATGACTCATGACGTTGAGCACCTTCTCAATGCTTGTTGGCCACTTGGATATTTTCTTTTGTGAAGGAAAAATTGTCTACTGTTTCTAAAAATCAGATTGTTTGTCTTTTTCTTGTGGGTTTGTGGAAGTTCGTAATATATTTTGAAGACAAATCCTTCGTTAGATGTAAGTATGGCAGGTTATCTTCTTTCAGCTTATGGCTTGCCCTTTTACTTTCTTAACAATATCTTTTGACGAGCAGAAGGTTTTAATTCTTTTTAGAAGGTTTTAATTTTAATGAGGTCCAATTGACCAACTTTTTCTTTTCTGGTTAGTGCTCTTTGTGTTGTGTTTAAGCAATCTCTGTCTGACCCAAGGTCATGAAGGCATTCTCTTACCCTTTCTTCTAGAAGCTTTGTTGTTTTACCTTTCCCAGTGAGGTCTGTGATCCATTTTGGATTAATTTTTGTGTTTGATGTGAGGTAGGGGTCAAAGTTCATAATATTCCATAAGGCAATCCATTTTTCCAGTACCAGTTAGTAAAAAGACCATCCTTTCCATCCATGATAGGATTTCCATCCATCCTGCTTTAAGATGGGCTCTAGTCTTCAAAAGGGTTCTGGATACCTGTAGCGGGTTCAGAGCTGAGAGGGTCTCTAGACTGTGCCCCAGGAGGAAGAGAGGAAAGAGCAGGGGGTTTAGAGGCTCTGGGCAACTGTAAGGTGGATAAAGCATAAAGGCAAAGGAGGCTGCTTCTCTCTATCTGTGAAATTCCTTGTCTCCGTAGTGCTTAGAAGGATGCCACACCAGGCCAAGACTTTTCAGCTGTTGCTGGAAAAGTGAGATTTCCAAGAAACTACCCTTGGAAAAAAAGAACCCAGTTTTGCATGTTTAAATGTTTTCACTACTGTTTCTATTGCCCTGGGCCAAATTATTGCTTCCGGAAGAAAACGGGCTTCAAACTATGAACGACTAAATAAGTTAGTACTGGCAGCAGCAGTAACCAGGGAAACTCCTGAATATTTTGAGACCCAAAACTATTTATTTCTGTAAGTGAAAGAGAAAGAGTGTCCCAGGTTCAGGTTGTGCAGACGTCAGGCTGTCGACTAATATGTTCCGGACAGATGACTGCTGTCCAGATCTTTCCTGACCACTCCCCAGGCCCTGCTTTCTGGCTGTGTGAACCTGGGCAGCCACTTGGCCATCAGCAAGGGACAAGAAGGCCACTTTTATTTATTTAATTTTTAAAAAGATTTTATTTATTTATTTGGGGGGGCATTAAGTGGGGTGTGAGGAGGGGCAGAGAGTGAAAGAGAAGCAGACTCCTCACTGAGCAGGGAGCCGATGCAGGTCTCGATCCCAGGACCCCAAGATCATGGCCTGAGCCGAAGGCAGACACCTAACCAACTGAGCCACCCAGGCGCTCCAAGAAAGCCACTTTTATATACATTGCTTTGATACCCTTGGAATGGGGCTTAAGGGTGCTGGTTATTTCTCACCATTTCTGGAGTATGTGGGGTTCAGACTTGGCTGGTAGGCACAGAGCTGGGGAGTGGACATAGGGGCGAGGGCCTGGCTCTTGAATTGATGCTAGAAGGGTATTTCATTCCCCGACCCGTGGTTTATTTCTGAGTGGGGATAAAGCACCCCTCCAGACCAGTGGGCTCCATGCACCCAGGACCATCCTTGAGGTCCACTTTCCTTGGAAAGTGATAACAGTTGCAATTAACAATTTATTCTCAACCCTATTAATCAATGCATTCACCCAACAAATTTGTATTGGGGCAAGCACTGTGCTAGGCACTGGGTGTACATCAATGAACAAAACAGACAACAATTCCTGCTCTCGTGGGGCTTTCTTTCCAGTGGAGAAAAACAATGAACAGACACTAAATAAATATAGGATGTAAAGTTAAGGTCTAGGGTGGAACAAGGGGCATCCGGAGGGTCAGTGGAAGGAAGGGCTGTAATTTTAAGGAAGGGTGATAGGGTTGGCTTCAATGAGGAGGTGACATATGAACAAAGTCTTCAATGAGAAGAAATGAGTTGTGGGTTTATCTGGGGGAAAAGTTGTCCATGCAAGGCTTTGGCTTGCCCCTAGGTTAGGCAAATTCCAATCCAAAACTTCCTCCCTCCTTCCCTCTTTTCCTCCATCTTTCCTCCCTTCCTTCCTTCTTCCCTTCCCACCATACACCAGACACTCTCTCACCTCCTATAGTTCTCCTCTCCCTGAGAAACAAAGGACAGATGTGTTCGGCTGCTGAGAGCCCTCTAGTCCTCTCAAAACAGGACTCGCATATCTTCAGAAAGGCCCCAATACCACAGGACAGATGGGAATTTAGTGATGGATTGTGTCTCTAATATTAGAACTTCATATATGCCCCAGAATGAAATTAAATTTTAATATGATCACTCCAACTATTTTTATTTCATCCCAACTCATCCCTATCTCCTGAGGCCTTTGATGGGCATTTTAATTAAATTGTGAAGAGCTCTTTGTCTCCTGAGAAGGAGGGTCAAAACCTCCCCCTTTCCTCCCCTTCCCTCCCCGTCTCCCCATCTCCCTTCCCAGCCCTCCATCTTCCACTACCTGCCTCCTGCCCTGACTGCTGAGGAATGTGGCCCAGTCCCAGCAGGGTGCTGGGATGGCAGGACCCTTGTGATCTGGTTCCTTATAAGGTCCAGTCACTCCTCCCCCACCCCCTGCCCACCAAGCTCCTCTTCGGCAATACCGAACTCCTTAGAATTCCAGCCCCGGCCTGACTTTTCAGGCCTCTATGGCTTTGTACATGCTATAACCCTTTGCCTTGAACTCCCTTTTTCTCCCTGTCAGCTCAATGCATATATTCTTCCAAACCCAGTCAATGATCCGTAAAAAACCAAAATTTGA
Source organism: Potos flavus (assembly GCA_028534135.1). NCBI lineage: Eukaryota > Metazoa > Chordata > Mammalia > Carnivora > Procyonidae > Potos > Potos flavus. Next base: position 36,307,346 of record CM052891.1, on the reverse strand, counting down.
TTACGTTAAAATCTACACTCAACAGTGTTAGTTAACACTAACATTAAAATCTAACACTTGGCTTTGCAAGAGGCACTTTTAAGAGGTTTTTGAAAAGACTGGGAGAATATACTTGCAAATCACATATGTGACAAAGGATTCATACCCAGAGCATATAAAGAATCCATAAACTCAACAGTAAGAAAACAAATGGCAAATTTAAAAAATGAGCCAAAGACCTGAACAGACACTTCACCAAAGATGTACAGATGGCAAATCAATGCATGGAAAGATACTCAGCTTCGTGGGTCAGTAGGTGATATGCAAAACCACAATGAGATACCTCCACACTGCTATCAGAATGGCTAAAAACCCAGAAACCTGACAATACCCAGTGCTGGCCAGTATGTGGTGTGACCACAGTGCTCGTATGTTGTTGGCGGGAATGTGATATATTACACCCATTCTGGAAAACAGTTTAGAGGTTTCTCAGACACTTACCATGTGACCTAGCAATTTCACTCCTAGGTATTCAACCCAAAGAAATGAAACTTGTGTTCACCCAAAAGCCTGCACACAAATGTTTAAAGCAGCCCTTCTCATAATTGTCAAAAACCAGAATTCGCTCAAATGTCTTTCAGTGGGTGAATAGACTGTGATTCATCCACGTGGATTATTCTTTAGCAACAAAACAACAAACTATCCATACTTAACAACAGGGATGGTTCTCAAAGGCATTATGCTGGGTGAAAGAAATCAGTTCCAAAATGTTACACAGGGCACGATTTCATTTATACGACAGTTTAGAAAAAGCAAAACTCTAGGAACAGAGAATATATCATTGGTTACCAGGGGTTATGGTGGTCGTGGTTACGGGAATCTACACAAACATTAAAACTCGTAGACCTGTGGGGCGCCTGGGTGGCTCAGTCAGTTAAGCATCTGCCTTCGGCTCGGGTCATGATCTCGGGGTCCTGGGATCGATCCCCCCATCAGGCTCCCTGCTCAGCGGGGAGCCTGCTTCTCCCTCTCCCTCTGCTCCTCCCCAGTACTCATGCTCTCTCTCCTGCGTTCTCTCTCTCGAGCGAATAAGTAAAAAAAAAAAAAAAAAAAACCACTGAAAAAACCAACTCATAGACCTGTACCCCCAAAGAAAAAACGGTCAATGCCAATCTAAAAACAAAATCCAACCGTGTTGGGGGAATTACCTGCCCTTGGGAATTCTGTCCCACCTTCCTGACCCCTGGACTCCTCACCCTGAGTGACCACAGGAGGGGCGTTTTCACACAGCCTATGGTGCAGAAAATGGAGCGTAAGTGGAGAAACTTGCTGACACTTCCAACAGGTCAGGTGGTAAATGCCAGTTAACTTGAAGCACTGTGCGACCTTTCCAGCTGCGGGGTGAGAAAGCCCGAGTCTCCGAATTCCCCATGGGACAGATGGGTGCACCAGAAAACAGGCCATTTGCTCCAGTCCCTGCCAGGCTGTGAAAGGTGGATTGCCTTCTCATTTTTTTTCTTTCTTTCTTTTTTTAAATAAGCAAATGCTCACTTTAATCCTAATTCTAAATTACTTGTTTTCATATTAACATAGATATTTCTATAAACCAAGAAAAACTGAACTAATATTATACGTTTTATTTATTTATGTATTTATTTATCTTTTCACATTTTTATTTAAATTCTAGGTAGTTAACGGACAGTGCAATATTTTTTTAAAGATTTTTATTTATTCATTTGAGAGAGGAGAGAAAGAGCATGAGTTGGGGTGGGGGGTGGCGCAGAGGGAGAAGCAGACTCCCCGCTGAGCGGGGAGCCCAGACGTGGGGTTGGATCCCAGGACCTGGAGATCGTGACCTGAGCCAAAGGCAGATGCTTAGCTGACTGAGCCACCCAGGCGCCCCCGTACAGAGCAATATTGGTTTCAGGAGTAGGGTTCAGTGCTTCATCCCTTATATACAACACACCCAGTGCTCACAGCAACAAGTGCCCTCCTTCATCCCCATCCTTCGTCGGGGATTTCATCCAAGTTCTGCTTCCCCAGCGCCCGGGAAAATGCAGTATCGGGGTACTTTCCGCTGGGACACCTTAGCATAGTCTAGCTCCCCTTCTTCCTCAATCACAGGTGAAAGGGTTGCTCTCATTTTTACCACGGAACAGGAGACTCCCTCAATAAAGCAGCAGCGGTATCCCCGCGGGGCTCCGTTAGGGAGCCGGAAGAGGGCAAGTCCTTCCCACAGGTTCTGGGAATAAGAGTTTATTGTAGAATTCTCTGGGCAATAAGGAAGCTGGGCGATGGACCGCAGGGCCTGGTGTCAGGCAGCCAGCGGGGGTGGGGCGTGGGGGGGAGTTCCACACCCCAAGCTCGTCTGCCCCGGGGCCTGGGCTCTCTCCACACTCTCTGGCTGGGGCCATGCGTCCCCCATTCCCCTACCTCCGAGCACTGCTCACTGTGGCTTTGGCGCTTGGCCCTCCCCGACCTCTCTTCTCTCTGGGGGTCTTTTGGACATCTACCCTGCTATCAACCGCTGCTCCTTTGTCTCCAGTTGGAACTCTCTGAGGCAGAGGGCTGCCCCAGGGAGAGGGTCCCACCCTCTCCCAGTCACCCGGGATGGGTCACGTGATACCCAGCAGGGAGAACCAGGCCCAGAAAACCTCTCAGAAGTGGCCGCGCCAGGACAGATGTCCTGACGCTTCCAGAAGGAGTCTCTCCAGCTAGGAGTTAAGTACTCATGACACAATAATTACTGTGGCATTGTAGACAACACAAGGGCCGGGAACAAAGTGGCAATCACAAAATTGCCCGTGTTTCTCTGCATTTTCTCCACCTCTCTCAATCTGCCGCCCGCTCCGGTTTCACTGCTGGTAAAACACAGAGCGTGTGTTCTCCCTTCACCCAAGACACAGACCTTTCCCTTCGCGAGGAGGGTCCCTGAGGTCATCTGGCAGCTTACACAGCGGCCGCTGCAGGGCCCTCCATAATTCTCGTGCTTCCGGGGGGCAGGCAGAGCCATGGCTGCCCTCCCCGCCTCAGTTTCAGCAATTTATTTTATCCTTCTCCTCTTTCTCTCCTGACCTTTTAACTGCCCCAACCAACAAGTTACTTGGGAGACCCAGAAACCATCCACAGAGAGCTGGCCCTACAATGGGATACAACAGTGAATACAGGTCATTGCTCTTATAACGACCCGCTCCTGAGCCCTGGGCCGATGCAGCTACTTTTTCCTGCTGAGCCTTAAAATCCTCCACACTGCGGAGCTCTGAGTAGCCATTACTTGTCTGTTAAGGTTGGTCCTGGAATCTGGAAAACTCTTCTGTGAGGTTTGCCCGTGGAGCCCTGGTTGAGTTCGATCCAGCATTTCTCAGGTTCTCCCCCCCTCCCCCAGTCTCCCCACTCTCTCCCAGGGAGGCCCTAAACAGGAGGCTCAGGGAACTGGAAAATAGGAGTGCTTGAGGTTACAAGTGGCTGGGAAGAAATCCCCTCCCGAGGCCAGTGCTTAATCCTCCCAGGAATGTCTGCGACTCCCACCCCCTCAGTGACCTGCTGGCCCCTGCTGCAGTTTCCGGCCATAGATGAACCTCTCTGCTGGCTTTGTCCCTCCCCTCACTTCCACTGCCCCCGCTTCTCCAGCTCTTTTCCAGTAGTTACTGAATGAAGCAACATCAACGCACATATTGGACAGACCTCTGAGAAAACAGCCTGGAAACAGGAAACACCCACCGTGTGCTGTGCCCTGTTTGGGCCATTTATGTGCTTTCCCACCCGCTGGGCTCATTATTTCCACTTCACAGAAGAGGAAACTGAGGCCTAGAGGGGTGCCAGAGATTGCCCCATCCGGAGCCTCTCCATGGGCCTTGGGGAGTCCAAGCCCCCTGCAGGCTTGGAGCCAGCCAGGACTGAGGCAGAGTGGGTGTCTGGAACCACAGTGTAGGGCAGGCTGTGGATTGCTGTGTCTCTACTCAGTACAAGCCCCAGCGACTGGAGAAGTAGAGCTCATAGCCCAGAGACTGGCATTCACTTCTACACGTCTGCCCATCCATCCATCGGTCCATCCAACCATCCATCTGTCCATCCAAAAGCCATTGGCGACCGCACACCCACTTGGAAGCTATGATAAAAAAGGCAAGGCAATAACAAGTGTTGGCAAAGATTTGGAGAAATCAGACCCCTCACACACTGCCGGTGGGGATATACAATGGAGCAGCTGCTTTGGAAAACAGTCTGGCAGGTCCTCAAAAAGTTAAACATAAAAAAAAAAAAAAAGCTAAACAGAAAGTTACCCTAGGACCCAGCAATCCCACTCCTGAGTATACGCCCAAGAGAACTGAGAACATCTGTTCCCGCAAAAACCTACACGCAAATGTTCATAGCAACATCATTCATAATATCCACACAGTAGAAGTAACCCAAATGGCCAGCAAATGATGAATGGATTGAAAAAAATCGGTATGTCCATACGACGGAATATATATCCTACATAATGATGAATAAACCTTGACATGTTATGCTAAGTGAAATAAGCCGGACACGAAAGACTGTATATTGCATGATTCCACTTATATACAATGTCCAGAATAAGTAAATCCATCGAGACAAAAGGCAGATGAGTGGTTGCCTAGGGCTGGGGGGCAGGAGAAAATGGGCAGTGACTGCTAATGGGTTATGGGGTTTCTTTTTGGGGTGTTGGAAATATTCTGGAATTGAATAGTGGTGACGGTTGCACAACCTTGTGAATAGACTAAAAACCACTGAATTGTATCAATTAAAAAGTGACTTTTATGGCACGTGAATTATATCTTAATAAAAGAATTTTATTGCGTACCTACTATATGCCAAGCACAGGGCTATTGCCACAGAGATGTGTGAGACGTGGCCTTGGCTTTGGGGAGCTTGTGTCGAGTAAAGGAGACGGATGATTGAACCACAATTAAAAAAGTGGGATAAGATGTTGGGCGAGATGGGAGTCCCAGGGAGCTTGGGGATGGAGGGTCGAGGGAACCTTCTAGAGATGACAATGCAGTGAAGTAAAACAGATTCTGAACAGGATAGAGTTAGCCGGGGGGCAGCGGGGGGGGAGATAGGTGGGGATAGGGGGCTTTTGGGAAGGATAGTCCAGGCAGAGAAAACAGCCATTGCTGGGGAGCTCCTGAAGAGACCGGAAGGGCCCTAAGGTACCCGAATGAGGTAGCAGAGACACAGGTATCGGATGCCAAAGGCCCAGTTTCCCTCTGACGGTAAAGCAGCTGTCTCCCTTGTAAGCTCAGGCAGGAGGGAACAAAGCATTCCTCTATCAGCCTCCTCTGATAGTCTCCTCCATCCCGATCTGTATACACAGCAAACACACTGCCTGCTCCCCCACCCCGCTCCCCTGCCCCGCTCCCCTGCCCACATGGAAAGTGCAGAGAAGTATGAAGGAGACCATAACTATTGCTCATATTTCCACCACTGTTAATATTTTAGTATTTTTTTCTCAAAGTTTTTTTTTTTCCTCTGGTGCCTTTATTTCACGTGGTGGGGATCATTGTGCCCTATCATCCGATGTTTTTCTATTGATACCATAAGCATTATGCCTCATCATAAAAAATTTGGGTTCCCCTGGGTGGCTCCGTTGATTGAGCGTCTGCCTTCGGCTCAAGACATGATCTCAGGGTCCTGGGATCGAGCCCTGCCTCAGGCTCTCTGCTCCGTGGGGAGCCTGCTTCCTTACCCTCCGTCTCTGCCTGCCTCTCTGCCTACTTGTGCTCTCTCTCTGTCAAATAAATAAATAAAATCTTTAAAAAAATTCTTAATATGCTTCATATCTTTGACTATATTATGGTCCACCCTAAAGCTGGACCCTAAAGCTGGACCAGCATGCCTTTCTTCAGTGATGACCGTCTTATATGCAGTGATGCTCTGAACATCTTCATGGCCAGAATCCGGAGTGGGACGTGCTGGTTATTGTCCTGCTTTTTGGTGGGTGCTCTGGTCAGGATAGGGGACTCTCCCAAGAGCACCCGAGACAAGACATCCAAGTGGGGGAGCCTCCGAAAACCCAGCTATCAGACTTGTAAAGGCTTCTGAGACTCACTATTGAAAAAAACAGAGGCCCAGAGGGCTTACATGGCCCAACCAAAAATGGACAGCTTTTCAGGGAAGGATCCAAGAAGCCTGCGTTTAGCTGGTTGGAAGGCATTTAGAACTTCTTCTTGGATCAGCATCCGACATCCTCAGAGGCTGAAGTTGGGGAGAAAGTGACCAGACACTTCTCTTCCTCCCTCATTTGGCCTAGCCCTCCCCCACCTGCAGCACATCATCTCTCATTCCGGGCGCCCTGTGAATTCTAGCTGCCAGCATCTGCCTCTCTGGGCCTAAGGGCTGTTCCAGAACCGAGGAAGGCCACTCTGCCACAGCACGCCTTGGGGAGTTAAATCCCCCCTGGGAACAGCCTCAAGCCTGATGCTCTGGGATTGCTGGGCAAGCAGCTAGCAGCCTTGCCCCTCCAGTGGCACCATTCTGGGGCTTGGGCTCTACATTGCATCCTATGTTTCTCTGTGGGGTTAAACTCCAGTTGCCCATTGTGGTAAGTGGCTTAATAGTGCACCCTTGATGGCCACCGGCCCTTCCCCATTTGCCTATTGATGTCCCTTGCATGTTCCAAATATACTACTTGCAACCGAATCCTTGCCTCTCCAAGTACCATACCTCAGGGGCTGCCTGGATGTCACTGTATGTATTAATCCTCAACTCAGGAAGCAGCATGGAAGGGCAGAGAAAAAAGAATGTTCTGGGGGAGCATCAGCAAGGAATCTGACCCTTAGAGAAAATTCCTGGCTGGAACACCTCCGCGAGCTGGTCAGATCCTGACCCACTGCGCCGGTCGGGCCAGCCAGCATGAGTCACATTCCAGGGACTCAGCGAGCAAAGTCGTCCATCGTCTGGGCCACCTTAGGTTTGTCCACCCCAGGTGACCACCTGGGCATTTCCAACAAAATTCCCTCTGCTTCTGTCATCTCCAAGTCATTCAAGGTGGTACACAGCCACGGAGCCCTTGTCAGAGACCGGATTTTGTGTGACTCACGCCCTCCAGTGGTCAGTTGACAAATGGCGTGGGGCTCTGGGGCTGGGGCCTGTTTGAGACTTGATGCCTTAGGGTTATCCAGGTGAGGGGCGGGGAGCCATGCTAGGACACGTGACTTGCCATGAGTCTCGTGCGCACGCGTGCCTGCAACAACCCCCCCCCACACCACTGCTGAGAAGTCAAACTTGCATGTCTTCTAGTATATTTTCCTTATAGTTGTGTTCTACCTTCATCATTCTTGTCACAGCTGCATACCACTTACACTATTCTTTGCTTAAGTATTTTTTCTTAAAACGACTCCTTTTTTAACTTAAAAAAGATGTATTTCTAAAATAACTTTTTATCATATTCCACAAGTGGAAAACCAGTAAATGGTCACAGACCGTAATCACATCAATAAAAACTTAACGGAAAAAAAGCATTATTCCAGGTACCACCCCAAACACCCTCTAGATTGCCTTAGGTACCTTCACCACAGTTTGGGAGACCTGTCATTTGACCCAAGTTTACCCAGATGTGGACCTTGCCTCTAACATCATCAGTAAGGACATCTACTGAGCGCCTACTGTGTACAGAGTGCTAAGGCTGTAAGACACTCAAGGGAACCATGTCACCATCTGAAAGGGGGGTGGTACCAGGGAACCTGGGGAGGAGGAGGACGAGGAGAAGGGCCCAGAGGAGAGCAAGGGAGGTCGGGGGCCTTCTGGACTGGAAGAAAGGGTGAGCCAGGATGAATTGCGGTGAGACTCGGGAATGAGATACTCTTGGCTTCAGCTTCCCCATCTGCTAGGAAGGGAACTTCAAGTGTCTCTTGGGTGCCTGGTACTTTGAAGACAGGATCTCATTTTATCCTCGGGAAAACCATACAAAGAAGCTCTCGCTGCTGCCAAAGAACCTAAGGCTGGGGGCTTGGCCAAGTTCACCTGGCTGAGCCGAGAGCGGAACAGAGTCCAGTCTGGCCTCACAGCCACATGTGCACAGCTCGGGGACAGGAAGCCTGACTGTCGCAAGGCTGCAGAAATGCCATCCCCCAGCCGTCAGCCACGGCAGCACTTGCCCGAGGCCGCCTGGCCCTGCTGAAGCTGGGAGGCTGCTTCCAAATCATCCTGGCCACCTGGACAGCAGGTGGCATGACCTCCCTTTCAAGCACTCCGCTCACCATGTCAACCACGTGCTGACACCACGCTACTTGCTTTATTCCTACTAGTGTCCCAGTTCGCTGGAGCTTCCTGGACACGGTGGGAATCGCCTGGGTCCGGAGAGGTACAGCATCTCCACTGGGAGAACAGACATCATCGCTCTTGCTTAGAAGCGATGGAGGCTGAGGCTTTTCCTCTGGCCTGGGACGCCCTCCTCTGTCCCCTCACCCATCTCAGTCCTTCTGTCCTTCCAGTGCCCTCCTGCCTGAAGGATGACGGCCCCGTTGAGCCCCCACTGCCCCTGGAGGCCCCGTGCCCTCGGCATCTGAGCAGCACAGCCCAGTGCTCTGTGCAGTACTGGGGTCAGCACAGTGACCCCAGGGGACGGCTCCCTGGCTTCAGTGCAGGGAGGACGCAGGACTGCATTTCTGGCTGTCCAGTTTGGCAGGGGGCGGGGGGAGGGCTGGAGGGGAGAGGCGATGGGAGAGGGAGGGAGGGAGGATCCTAAGCAGGCTCTACACCCCGCACGGAGTCTGGCTACCCAGTTTTGATCCATGGTCCCTGAGACAGTGGGCCACCTCTTTGAGCCTCAATGCCCCACCTGTAAAATGGGAACAATGACACTTTCATTGCCAGGTTGTCGCGAGGCTGGGTAAAACACTGTGCACACAGTACACAAATCCTCCATGCAGACAATGTTGGACCACCTACTCTATACCACAGAAATTCAGAGATAAGCGTGACAGAGTCCTCCTGTCCCTGTAGTGCTTGGGGCACAGAGAAGGAGGAGCCCCCCTCCCTTATTATTACACATATTCTGGGAGTGAGGAGGACAAGGGCCGTGTCTTTGGGATCACAGCTTTGCCCGCCATCAGGCTGAGTCCTACCTAAAGGCACCCTGTAAACACATGGCATAGGAAGAACCTGCCTTTGGAGTCTGACAGTTCCGGGTTCAAATCCCAGCTCTGCCCCTTCCTCCCCAGGTAACTCAGGCTAGTCACTTTCCCTCGTTTAACTGCAGATTCTTCCTTTGTAAATTAGAGAAACAAGTAGCTCCCTCAAAGATCTGTTGAGAGGATTCCCCGGGGCTTCTGTGAAGCAGGGACATGCGGCAGGGACTCCTCACCCCTTCCTGGGGGTCCCTGTACCTGCCTTGTATTGCACAGAGCCGGAAGCAGACACCAGTATGGGGGGAGAGCGCTCAACCCCAGGTAATGCTCAGTTCTTACCTTAGCCTCGCTTTCCCACTCCCTTCCTGCTACGTGCTCTCCTTGCCGCTGGGGTGGGCCCACAGGCAGCCACAAGGGCAAGTAGAGAGGGGCACACGAGGTGGGGAGTCATCTGGACTCAGCAAGACCTTGGTCTCAGACCTAGGCCCAGCCTCAGCTCTGCCTTTTATGAGCTGAGTGACATTGGGCCGGTGGCTCAACCTTTCTGTGCTTCTGTTTCCTTCCTCGTCAAATGGGTGAAATGAGAGTACCTTCTTCGCAGAGGGCTGCTGGAACTGTTGACTGAGATGATGATGAGTGGAAAGCTCGGGGCCTGGCTATAGTTCTGTAGTCCGTGGTAGCCATCATGCTTATCCTGGGAACTCTTACCGGTGTGAAGGAGGAAAGACGCCAAGAAAGGCAGTGGGGTGTGGTGCGAGAGCTTGGTCCCTTGGAGCTCTGTCTTTCCTGGTTCTGCCCTTTGCAGGGGCTCACAGTTGGAGGAGGCACAGAGGGGACCCCGGCCTGTGAGCCGGAACTCCCAGGGTTTTAGCCTCACCACTTGCCTACCTGTGTGATCTCTCAACTTCTCTGAGCCACAGTTTCCCCATCTACAAAATGGGGCTAGTCCTAGCAGCCACCTCTACAGGCTGTGGTCTGGATTAAAGGGCTGACGCATGGAAGCAGCTTGCTTAGGAAGTGTGCTCTCTGAACATTATTCTTGTAGAAAGAGCTTCAAGGTGGCTGCCTCCCAGGGCCCAGCTGAAGCTGACCCAGCTCCACAACCTGGCCCGGGACCAGACTTTCGTGGGTGGGGACTCAGTCCCAGGATGATGAGGCCGAGAAATTCCAGTGCTGGTTGCTGTGGGCCTGGTGCCCGAGACAACGTGCCGGTAATGAGGAGAGGTGGGTATTTCTCTGCAGGGGCCTCAGGACCTCCACCCCCGCCCTCCCTGGGGCCCACCTGGCTCCACCTGCCCTTCAGGTGCTCTTTGATTCCCGCTCGGCATCCTTCACCTGCATCGTCCATCATCAGAAGAGGCCCAGGAATGCAGCCTGATGGGTGAGCGGGGCCAAGGGCAGGCCCCGAAAGCCACCCGATATGCAGAGAGGGAAATCCATGACACCTCCAGGATGGGGGCCAGCCCTGGACCCCGCGTGCAGACGGGAGCTCTGGGGTGGGCATCGGGGCCCACCGTGCGTGCGGTCCAGCTCAGAGGCTCCCCGCTGTGTGACCCTGGGGAATCACTTAACCTCTCTGTGCATCACCAACCTGACTGCTATTTTGACTCCCCTCCTTGCTGTTGGGAGTGTTGGGATAGTGGCGATTGTGCATATACGAAGCATTATGAATATACTACAAACTGCTGACATGTACACTTGAAAATAGTGGAAAGGGTGATTTTTTTATCCCCCAGGGTGAGTTTTATCCCAATAAAAAAATAAGTGAATACAACGTTACAGAGAGAGAAAGCGAACTGGGCATTTATGTTTGGGGGTGGGTGCTGACCCTCCGAGGAGGGGCACTCTGGAGGAGAGGTCAGGTCACCCACTTGCTCTTTGTCAAAAGGCAAATTGTTGCTCTCTGACCCACAGATTCTTGCTTGGCTGCCTTTTGCTCCCTAGCTCAGAGCATTTTCTTGGTTCTCATCCCCTCACTTCAATCTTGGCCGCCGTTGGTGGCATGAGAATTCAGGCCTGGAGAGGCCAGGTGGCTTTTCTGAGGTCACACAGCTGCTCAGTCGTGGGGCTGTCACTGGAACCCAGGACCTTTCAGACCCATCAGAACCACCTCCTCAAAGCCCGTGCTCGGGTTGAACGGTGACTGCTGACCCGAGCCCTGCCATGGGCCAAGGATATTATGGGTTGGCACCTGCTGGGCAAGAGCAGGCCCCGAGGTGATATGGTAGCCTTGATGCTCAGGCTGGTAACAGGAGCAGGACGCAAAGGAACAGGGGGACAAATGGCTCCCGCTCTCCCCCTGCACCAGGCCCTCCAGAGGCCCTTAGCTCGGTACCAGTCAGGGCTCATCTAATGCTTCCCGAGTACCCACTCTGAGCTGATCAGTAGGTGTTTGGGATGTTGGGTAGAGAGGATGGCCTGGTTCCTACCCCCAAGGGCTCATGATTTAGTGAGGAGGAGTTAAAGGAATTAGTACATATACTTCCTGCAAGAATAGCCAGAATATGTGGAAGCAGTTAGAGGGAATAGGGGTTAGAGTGAGGCAAACTCCTAATCATCCCTCAAAACCCTGTCCTGGTGTCCTCTCCCCTGCAAATCTTTTCTGAACAATGTAGATTCAGCTGCTTCAACCATGCCATTCCTCTATCACTGCAAGCATCACACTGTACCAGAATTATCCATCGTTCTTTTCTTTAAGCTTTGCATTCCTTGAGCCCAAGGACTCAGGGTCTTTCCTCAAGCAGATTGGTTTCCCTGAACTGAATAGGCTAAAACCTGAAAGAAGGATGGCTTTGATATGCTGAAACTCACTGCAGTCTACTCCTATTTTCCATTCATTCATTCATTCGACAAAGATTTGAGCTTCTCTTCATGTCTTTTTTGTGACTCAGCTTATCTTATACAAATTCGATCCACTATAATGCTGCATTTAAGTTGGGATGGCGACAGTGACATGTTAGGATGGGCGAGATCATGGTGAACAATTCATACCACTCAGGAGTATTGTATTTGAAGTACTGTAATAAGTGCAATTATAAGAAATGATAGTTTTCCATAAGATAAATTATAAAAGAATTGATTCTACCTGCCCGCCCTACCATAGCTGAAGGGGGAGACATCAGCGACACCAACATCTGAGCGGTATCCCCGTGCCAGCAGCTTTCCTTCCCCTCCCCAGACCGCAAGCTGAATATTTCAGTGACCCGATTGGAACACTGGCATCACCCAGCCTCACCGGACTTCTGTAACCTGGGCATTTTCCAGCATGTTCCATGCTGTCAGTACTCCCCAGCTTCCTGGACTCCTGCCACCAGCTGGAAAACTAAGAGGCTGGACAGGAATTAATTAGAGAACTCCCTGCTGAGGGAAAAAAGGAGCCAGATGCTGAAAGCCAGGCGAATGTGCCTTAGCTAAATGAAACCCGGATCCACGGACTCCTTTATCAGACCCCAGCCCCCTCCCCTCTAACCCCGGATGAGCTGCCGCCATGAACCTGAGACCAAGAAGCAGTGGGTTTACCGAGGATGCCCCGCATGGAGTGATGTAACCGCGGGGTCAGGTCACCCACAGGCCAGGAGCCCCAGTCATAAATTAGCTAACTATATACCCAGCCGGGGACACTCCCTTTGGAAACAACAAAAAGAGACCTTTATGCAAAAACGGCTCCCTGGATGACACGGGGTGGGTATAAATACATCTTAGCTGCCGGTGTGCTCATAACTTTGCAGTCAGTTGAGCCTGAGACTCTCTGGCCCCAAAGGACTCAGCATCGCTGGTCTCAGACCTCTTAGCCACCGCTGGTGAGAGGACCGGCTTAGAGGTGGTTCCAAGGCATCAAGGTCCAAGTCTCCCTCGTGTGCTTGTCCATCCTCTGGTGGAGACTGAGCAGTTCACTGCGGGGTAAGTTGTCTTCATTTCTGGGGAAGCTTCTGTTTTGAGAGGGTTTTGCTTCTTCCTGTTTGGGAAGGCCCTGAAAACTGTGGGAATTTTCTGCCTACAGAGATAAACTGGTGGAAAGTCTAAGAAATGCCCACAGGAGGGAGGTTGGGCCATTTGAAAAATATGTGGCTCAGATATTTTTCCTGCAAACTTTGCCACATTGCAAGGAAAACCTTTTTGGAAAATTCAGATTGGAGAGCGGGGAGGAATCCATTAAGAATTGTTATCCAGATTACCCTATCCAGTCCTTATAAGGGGCACCTCTCCCCTAGCAAACAAATTCTGTGAAGATGAATATTATTAAGTCCATTTTACAGATGAAGAAATGAGTCTCAGATAAATAAGTTGATCCAGGTCACGTAACTAGTAGAGTCAGGACTTGAAACTGTTATGCCCAGATTTTTAGATCCCCAAATGTTATGCCCAGATTTTTAGATCCCCAAAGACCACCAGGGAGCCAAGTCCGATGCAAAAGCAAAAGAGCCTTTATTCGAGCTAGCTCGAGCTCATCTTCCCACACTGACCAACGGGGCGGCGTGTTGTGGAGAAAGAGGGCGAGTTTCAGAAGGTGCAACAGTTTTATAGGGGCCAGGGGCCAATGAGCTGGTAACAAGCACTCAGGGGGCAATAAGATTGTAATACACACGGGCCATACGCAGATGGCCAATTGAATTACGATTCTCCCTAAAGTAGCTGTCTGAACCAGTCTATCACTCTGGTCAGAATTGGCGTGCGAGTTTGGCAGGCTAAAGGCGGGGCTAAAGGCGGGGCTAAAGGCAGGGTTTACAGTCTTTGGCGGTTAGGGGTTCCGTATTCTTTAATGGAGTTAGCCTTGCTCTGCTCTTTCAGAACCCAAGTTTGGGGGCCTCTAAGATTCTTCCATGGGCCACATCACACACCGCCTCCCAGGGCAGAGGGTTTTGCCATTGGGAAGGCATGCTGGGTGCAAGCCCAGACTAGACCTGGGCCTCTACTTTGATGTCCCCTTTTTTGCCTTTTTCTTTTTTTTTTAAGATTTTATTTATTTATTTGACAGAGAGGAGAGAGATCACAAGTAGGCAGAGAGGCAGGCGGAGAGAGAGGGGGAAGCAGGCTTCCCGCTGAGCAGAGAGCCCGATGCGGGGCTCGATCCCAGGACCCTGAGATCATGACCTGAGCCGAAGGCAGAGGCTTTAACCCACTGAGCCACCCAGGCACCCCGACCCTTTTTGCCTTTTTCAAAGAAGGTGTTCTCAAATGTTGAGAGTTGAGTGCATTTTTTCACAAACAATTCCACAAACAATCTCACAAACAAATATCGTTCTTCCCACCCACTCCCTGTATTAAAAAGGGAGCAGACGGTAGGGTGGACAAAAGTTGTAAAATCTTAAAAGAAAGGCGACTACAACTTGAGTGCACTCTCCAATGACAGGTGTAACATGACAGTTGCTAATTAGACTGCTAGGAATGACCTTGCAGGACCAGGCAGAGACATCCACATTTCAACACAAGTGGGCTCCTCCCCCATTGCCCAGGGTTGGGGGGGTGGGGCAGCAGGTCCCATTAAGGAGTCTCAAAGGGTACGTGCTTTGTCCTCATTCAGCTATGGGGTTCAGTGTCTTTCCTTTAGATTGTTATGTGGCTTTGTAGAATTAAAATCTATGTCCATGGATCCCCAAATCCAACCTCCAAATAGGAACAGAGGTTGCAAGCAGGGATGAAGTGGGTGTTTAGGACTGTTTATGTTAGCTTTTGTACTGATTCTGTAGTAAACTAACATATTGATGAGACTCAGTTCTGCAAACTCTTCCTAACCTTCTGATCCATCTCCTTCCCCTTCGTCAGCCCCGCAGTGAAGAACCTCAGAGTTTAAATCCAGACAAGTGGCCAGCTTTGCAAAGCCATAGCGATGGCCTGTCCCTGGCAGTTTCTGTTAAAGGCCAAATCCTACCGGGTCGACTTGACCAAGGAAACAGACATCAACAACAATGTGGGGAAAGCCAGCCGGGCCCCCTCCAGGTAAGCTTTGGCCTACCGCCACCTGCTGCTTGTCCCCTGCCCCCTGGAGCTCCCATTCCCTGCTGTGCGCCGCCCTCTCAGAATTCCTCTCCCTGCCTCTGGCTTCTCCCTGGAGATCTCTTCTCGCTGGCGGCTTCTTGGATGTCCCTGTTGGAATTTAGCGCAGTCATTGTTTTGTGGACACCTCGTTGTGCCTGACACTATGTGGAGAAGGAAGGGACGTGGTGAAGTCCTGCCCCTCAAGGATCCTGGAGTCTTGTGGGGGAAAAAGATAGGAAGGGAATACGGAATATCGGACTTGAGAATGGGAGGCGGTGGGGCTCAGTGGTTAGAACCAGGGCGGCATGGCTGACGTTCGTTCTGATTCACTGGTGTGTATGCCTCACGAATGGTTCGATATTTTGAATAGCAAGCTGGCACAGAGTAGCAGGATGTTAGGCAAGGCTTGTGCCGGGCCCTGGGCTGTCTCTCACCAGCTGTGTGACCTAGGGCAAGGTAACCCCCCCTGATGCTCAGACGTAGTATGAGGACACCCATGGACCCTCCTCGTACCATGTTGAGGAAGAAACGAGAGTGTGCATAGAGCGTTCTTAGCAGAGTCGCCCATACATAGCATAACTCAATTAATAGGGTCTCTTATCATTGACTGGGCGCCCTGAGTGATGGAATAACTCCGTGCCAAATTTATACGGGGCACTTGACCTGCATTGCATCTCACCTGATGCCCACAGCGGTTCTGTGTGAGTTATTGTCTCATTTCACAGATGAGGAAATAGAAGCTCTAAGAGGGGAGTGACTTCCCCCGGGTCACATGACGGTCATCGATTTCCCCATGCACGCCCCCACCCCACTCCCAATCAATCTGCAATAACATGATCCCATGAATCAGAACAAAGCCGCAGTCTGCACAGGGCTTCCCCCCCGAGCTTCCCAGCCCCCCAGCCCCAGAGAAGCTTTCCCGTGGACTCCGGTGGGCAGTAGGGCCACCCTGAGCGCACCTGCCAGAAGAGCAGCAAGGTTAAGAGCGCATGCTTGGAGATAAGCAGGTGGATTTGCCACTTATTAGCCCTGTGACCTTTGGCAAGTCCCCCTAGCCTCCAAGCCTCGGTTTCCTCATCTGTAAGAAGGCAGTAGGAATGCCTCTTTCCTGGGGTCATGGTAAGAATTAAATGAGTTTTTACATGTAAACAACTGTGCCCCGTGCCCGGCAGAGAGGAAATGCTCGATAAATGGCATTGTTCACAGCTGTCACTGATCTCGCTGAGGACAGCTAGGGCGAGGCTGAGCGATGTTAAACAGGGTCCCCTCTAAGGGCTTCTCAGAAGTGAGGTGGGCTCAGTGGACTTGAAGAGAGGGTAGAATGTGGGGTGGGGCTTGAAGACAAGTAGCAAAGACATTCCAGGAAGGGGGCGGGACAAAGACTCAGAGACAGAAGCAAGCATGCCTGTGCTTGGGGCGCCTCCATAGGAGAGGCGGGGCAGGGAGCCACTGCAGATTCTTGAGCGAGGCAGTCCCCGTGTGGGGTATGGCTGGAACTGGAGGAGGGCGTGTTGGAAACCAAGCATTCTGAGCTGTGGTGGCCAAGAGACGGAGAGGTGAGGGCGCAGGGTTGGAGAGCCTCTAGGTGTCCTCCTGGCACTCCACACAAACACTGCAGACTCACGGCAGTTTCATCACTCATCCCAGGGTCTCAGGAGGTCACCAAATCACGCGTCCTTTCCTTCTCTTCACCTCCTGGCTGCAGCCCTCTACACTGGCTCTGACCTCTCTTACTCCAATTTGACCTCTAGCAAGCCACGCTCCTGCTCTAGAGTCCGCAGTGGCTCCCCATGGCCTGTCACCACACTGAGGCTTGACTGTGGCATTCTGTAGGATCACCCCTCCCAGACGGGGAGCCCATCCCACCTGCCCAGCTGCCCAGAGCCCGTACACAGCACGTTCCTCCCTCCACTCATCCAGACCCACTCAACCCACCTCACCATCTTTTGAGATCACCCCGAATCCCCCTCCTCTCCTAGCCCCTGCAGTGTGGCCTACAGCCTTTGGCCCTGAATCCCATACTTCTGATAGCGCTGACTTTTATTCCTGACTTGTAGTTTTGGACCATTCAGGAAACCTGAGCTGTAGGTTGACCTGAGGCAAACTAGCTGACTCATCTTCTTAAGCTGAGGGGAGCTGGGGGGAGGACTCAACCAGGTATTAGAGGCGACGGAGAGAAAATAGTGCACATTAATTCATTTATCCCTCCAAACAGTTCATGAGGAAGGAGTTTTTTGTTATCCTCTTATGGTAGCCATGAGGACACTGGAGCCTAGAAGATTTAAGTAATTTTTATTTATTTATTTTTTAAAAGATTTTATTTATTTATTTGACAGAGAGAGACACACAGTGAGAGAGGGAACACAAGCAGGGGGAGTGGGAGAGGCAGAAGCAGGCTTCCCGCTGAGCAGGGAGCCCGATGCGGGGATCGATCCCAGGACCCTGGAATCATGACCCGAGCCGAAGGCAGATGCTCAACAACTGAGCCACCCAGGTGCCCCAGGTTTAAGTAATTTTTAAGATCTCACAGTTGGCAAATGACAGAGCCAGGACGCAAACCCAGCAGTCCAGCTCATAACCACTACACCAAGCTGCCACTTCATGGTGCTGGGCATGTCCCAGTCCATGAACGATCACTCGCTGAGGGCTACTTACCTGGCACAGTGCTGGGGCTTTTGGAGATGGCCGCGAGCCCTTCTGTTTAGCAATTAAACAAACAATAAGTTGAGTCATTTACTAACAGCATACACAGCAGCTAAAAATAACGAGGCTTATAAAGTCCTTATTATGGTGTCGATGTTGAGGCAGGAACTATTATTACCCTTACTTTACAAGGTTGAGTGACTTACTTACTCAAGGTTGGCATCTGGGAAGTGGTAGAGCTGAGGTTTGAACCAAGTCCAAAATCGTAACCTCTACGCTCAGCGGGCTCTCCCTGAGGGCCTACTATGGGCTGAGGAAGGGAACCAAGAAAAGAGACCGAGTTCCTGCTGTCAGGGAGGGGATGGATGGGGGAAACGCTGCCTTCCTCTGCTTCAGGCAGGCGTATAGGCCAAACGGGATGTTAAAAGAACTTTCTATATTGGCGCAGAGGAGGGACAGGCAGAGAGATAGACACGAGGTTAGAGGACAGTGTGGGTGCACCGGAATCTCTTCTGCAGAGACCGTGGGGGGGCTGGCCTGGCGGTAGGGTGGGGAGGAGTGGGGTGGGAGAAGGCTTTGGGAAGGAGGGAGGCTCAGCTGGACTGCGATCATACAGTGAGGGGGTGGGGTGGGGAGGATGTTCCTGGAAGAGGAAGTAGCAGTACAAAGGGGATTTTATCCTGAAGGCAATGGAGCCAATTTAATATATTTTGATTTTAAAAAGGAATTTTCAAATCTGTTCAGATGTAATAAGACCAAGAACCTAAATATATGAGACTCGCGATTCTCTATTTTATGTAAACAAATGATTAGGAAGTGAGCATGGTGTGTGTGTGTGTGTGTGTGTGTGTGTGTGTGTGTGTATGTGTGTTTTAGAGACAAAGGCAACTGTGGGAACATCCAGGTGAAGATATGTGGCATTCTGAACAAAGTTGAGCTAAGTGTTGCTAGCTGGGCTGCAATTGGCTCAGAATAAATAGGTACCCTCTTTTATCCCACTTTGATTTAGGTTTGGGATTAAATATAGTGGAGTACATACAGGAGGGCCCCCGTACTTTGAGGTTGAGGGTTGCTGTTCTGTCCCTGCCTGGACCCTAGAAGTTATCCTGATTCCAGTGTTGGGAGCACCTCACAGATGGAGCAAAGTCAGGAGGCATGGTGCCTTTCAGGTAGCAAAGGGCTTCTCCACCATGCCTCCCACTAAACATCACCCCCAGCCCTGCGCTTCCTTTGGCTTCCTTCCTAGGATCACAGAGAACATGCAGAAGAGAAATAGCACGTCTTGAGGCAGCCCTGTTAGATAAGAGAGCAACCCCTGTGGGGCTGCTGTGTGATCTCGGGCAAGATCCTTAACCTCTCTGGGCCCCCAGCTGCCTTCTCCATCACGAGGAAACAATACAGAACTGCCTTTTGGACTGGAGTTCGTAAGGGATGGATGAGATAACAGGAAAGTTTGCTTTCTAAACTCGAAGCGCCCTTTTGGACTGGAATTCGTAAGGGATGGATGAGATAACAGGAAAGTTTGCTTTCTAAACTCGAAGCGCCGTAGAATGGGAATCTTTATGATAAGCCTCGCTGTTGTTTCACGAGGAATAAAGAAAGCCGAGGCCGGCCGCGCAGGCCCTTGATCTTGGCCGGGAGAGAGGCCAGGGGCGTCCTGAACGCCGACCTCCTCGCGAACGCCGGAGGGTGTAGTGGGCGGGGGGACACAGCCCGGGAAGCGGAGGCGCGGGCCGACCGTGGGGCCAGGCGCAGCGTGAAGCCGGGGGTGGCCGCTCTCCGGCTCGCTCCGCCCCGGGGCGGGGCTTCAGGGTCCCGCGGCGATAAAAGGACCGGGGCGGCGGGGGGCGGGGCGCTCTGGGAGCTGCGCCCGCGCTGGGGCCATGCGCGAGGGGCTGGGTGCTGCGTGCGAGGCCGTCCGGCCCCGGCTCTGCCGGCTCCTCCGCAGGATCCTGCGGCCGCAGCCCGCCTGCGGGCCCCGCCGAGCCAGGTACTCCCGCCGGGCCGGGTCCGCCCAGGGAGGGTGGCGGGCGGCTCCGCGCCGGGACCGGGCTCGAACCCGGGCGCGCGGCACTGACCCGCTACGAGCCTCGGGTTTCCGTTAAAGTATGAGGGTTGGAATGCTCGCCCCGTAAGATTCCCATGCGGATTTACTTAAATCAAGTGTTTTCCCCGTTTAGAACGCATCAGAGGTCGCAGTTCAGTAGCCACAAACGACCCGGGGAAGCCTCGCGTGCTCCCAGGACAGGCGTCTACGCGGGCAGGAGTAGGAATTGGGGATCTTTCAGCGTTTGGAAACTTTCTGGATGTTTCAGCACTGGAGCTGCTGCACGCTTTAGGACAGATAAGATGAAGAGAGCAAAGAGGTTCTTGTTTTACGAATTAGACCCATTTCCCAGAGCGCCCCCACCCCACTCCGTGTATGCAGTGGCGGTGGTCAGGAGTGGGAACTGCAAGGGAAGTCAGGACCCCAGTTACCCCAAACGAGCCACCGAAGGCAGCTCTGACCTCAGCCATCCTCAGTCATTCTGAGGCTTGCGGATAGTTGCTGGGTCTAAGCACTCCTTCTGATAGCAGGTTCTTAAGGGTCTGTTGCTCCCACCAAGGACCAAACAGGGCTGAGCACAGCTGTGGGTTTAACCAAATTGCAGGAGCATCTGGATAGATTGCTCAGTAATTGGGCGGCAAGTACTCAGATCCTTAGTACGCTCACCTGACTTCCAGCTACCTGGTCTCCCAACAGCTAGCCCAAAGAAATTAGCTACCTGGGGGAGGAGAACGGTGACTGTGCATAGCTTTGTTTATTCGTTTTTCAAATTAAAAAAAAAAAAAAGATTCCTAGTTATGAAGGAATGCACGGTCGTAGTTAAAGTTGGAAAAATACAGAAACCTATAAAGGAAAATTCAGATCGCACATGCTGTCATCATTTAATGCTAATCACTGTTAATTAATATTTACTGGCATCTCCCCCAGGTGTTTTTTATGCTTGCGCGCACACACAGCATCAGACCATGTACACAGTTTGGGGCATTATTTATAATAGTGGAGAAACTGGACACAATCTAAATTTGCCGCCATAGGCAATGGGATCAGGCAGACTATGGACGCTCTGTAGAATGGATTTTCAGGTAGCTTTTCAATATTTGGGAGCAGTAGTTGTGAGATG
Organism: Potos flavus; assembly: GCA_028534135.1. Taxonomy (NCBI): domain Eukaryota; kingdom Metazoa; phylum Chordata; class Mammalia; order Carnivora; family Procyonidae; genus Potos; species Potos flavus. The sequence continues at coordinate 36,286,492 of CM052891.1, read as the reverse complement.
TGTAGAAAGATAGCGTTTCTCCATCTAAACGTTACTGTGGACCAGTACGCTTCTCAAATTCTCCAGTCCTGTGGCCACGAGTAAATAAAAGGAAGCAAGAATGAGCAGGGAGGAGGTGAGGGTGAGGGGTGATGGCAAAAGATCAAGAAGAGCAGAGATGCATTGCCTCGTTGAGGACCCCAGCCTCAAAGTGTCTTCCGGTTTAAGGAGCCCCATGACGATCGCTCAGCTGTGGCTTACCTATTCTGACTGTACCAATGACCCTATTTTGGCTTTTTTTCTGGTTGGGCCCCCAGTTCGGACCAGCAGGGTGATGGTAGCAGGTCGCATGGAAGGCCCTTTACAAGGCTGTTGAATCAATGGCTCCATTCAGGTAGAAGTTGCTTTCTGATACATACTTACGTTCTCTTAAAGAGACACTGTCTCTTTATAGTTATAAATCACGTGGTGTTACTATCTAATGTATATAGTTAATTATATAATGTTACTTGACATATATAGTCTTACTTTTCCAAGTAATTAAAGTAATACATACTCATTCTTCACATTCCAACACATTACAAATACGTATAAAATGGAAAATGAGAGGGCACCCAGGTGGCTCAATGGGTTAAGCGACTGCTTTCAGCTCAGGTCGTGATCTGAGGGTTCTGGGATCGAGTTCCGCATCGGGTTCCTTGCTTGGCAGGGAGCCTGCTTCTCCCTCTGCCTGCTACTCTCCCCTGCTTGTGTGAACTCTCTCTTTCTTTCTGACAAATAATAATAATTTTTAAAAGTGGAAAATGAGAGGTCCTTATAATACTTTCTGACTTCCTTACCCCTTGGACGTGTGCACACATGCATGCTCGCCCCAGAAAATAGCCAAAAGGACACAGAACGCAACAAAATTTCATACTGAAGTGCCCCCAGAGTGTGATTTACCTCAGGAGGAGGCATGTGTGGGGTGCAGCTGTTGGGGGGTGCTTACATGTAGGGGCCCTAGAGAGGTCACACGCCTTTTGTTCTCTGTAGCATTTATCAGGAGAACAAACCTAGAATTCCAAACCAGAGGCAGTGGTTTCTGAGTGATTTCAGACTACTAAGGCCTTTCCATCTTCCAAGGACAGCCAAAGTTCTTTACATCTGTCATTTTAAGGGGCACCTGGGTGGCTCAGTCAGTTAAGTGTCTGCCTTTGGCCCAGATCAGGATCCCCGGGATTGAGCCCCATGTCGGGCTTCTCAGTGGGAAGACTGCTTCTCCCTCTCCCTCTGTAGCTCCCCCTGCTTGTGTTCTCTCTTCTGTCAAATAAATAAATAAAATCTGTAAAAGAGAAAATAAAATAAACATAAGCAACATATTTTTTAAAAGAGTCCTCGACTTCCCGGTATCCTTACTGAGACATTTTTGGATGACATGACGTCTCAGATTTGCTTTGAAATGATAGCAGACGCTGGGAGAGTAGAGCTCAAATGAGATTGGCAATTGGGTGCGGTTGAATCTGGGTGAAGGGCCCATGGGGATTTATTACAACATTCTTTCTACTCGTGTATGCTTAACATTTACCATAAATAATAACAACTTAGAATAAATAAATAAACCCAGATAAATCGAGGCTTTACATAAAAAAGCCCAACTCCTCCCAGACAAGTGGGTAGTGGCAGTGCTGCTGGCCTGGGAGGGCGGGTTGGGGAGGAGCCATTCCCTGGGCACTCTGTCTCCTCCCGCATTTGTATTTGGCTTTTGAGGGGGCATCTTCCCAGAGCTTCTGTGGGTCACTCTTTGGGCAGCTAGCTTTGGCTTAGCTCCCTGCTTTGTAGGGGGAAGGCAAGAGGAGGAGGAGGGAGGGTGATGATGGTGGGGAGATTGGGTCTGACTGGCTGCCTCCCCCACCACATACACTCCTCCTCCTGACCAGCAGCTGAGAAATTCACTCCCACCCTCTGAGCCTCAGTTCCCCCATCCATCGAATGAGGGCTTAGCAGCAGGGGGCTCCAAGATCCCTCTTTGCCCTTAGATATTCTATCTCATGCTGGCTGTTTCCTTTTACAGTCTAGTGACACAGGATGACCCCAAGTGTCACAGCCTCGGCAAGCACCGGAATGAGTCCCCCCAGTCCCTCACAGGGACGGTAAAGGTCAGTGAGTCACACGGGTGTGGGAAGCCCCTTCCTCCCTCGCCCAGCCAGATGCAGGCTGAGCAGCCTGGTGCAGGCTGGGGTCTGGGCAGTGAGTGGGGGCCCCCAGGGGCATGGGTAGGGATGAGGAAGGGCCTTGGGAGAGTGCGATGATCCATGGTGAGCAGGAATGGTCGCCCCCGTGGTGCTCTGGCCCCTGGATTGCTTTCTGGTATGGGCCGACAGGCACGGATAAAAGGCGGCCGTTCACGGAGCCAGCAGTGGGATACCCCAACGTAATCCCGGACTCAGCAGCTGAGCCCCAGTCCCAGCCCCCAGCCTCCAGCCCACAGGTTCCATCTTTCCAAAGAGCTTTGGACCTTAGTGTTCCAGAGAGGTGGGCGGAGAAATGGCTGGGAGGTGGGAGAGAAGATGTTTTCCATATTCTTAAATAACTCCAGGGAAGGCAGTGGTATATTCTCCCTTGTCCCGATTTCTGTTCTCTGCAGGACTAGCTGTGACAGTAGTCTCCCTTGCATTTAACCTCAGTCCCTCTGTTGCAATTCCACTGAGGGAGCATTTGGCAGGGTCTTGGGTGAGGAGAGAAGCCTGGCCCGCAGCCCAGGCACCTGGAGCTCTTAGCAGACACTGTCCCAGGTGGCCAGGCTGCCGGGAAAGGAGGAGGGACGCAGACCCACATCCTGACCTGGGTCCCCACCCATAGGCACCCCCCACCCCAAGCCAAAGTAGGGCACAGGGGAGACCTGTGGGGCCCCGGGGTGGGAGCATTTGTAAATCATTGGTGTTTTCCCCCTCTTAGACGTCTCCAGAATCCCTGGTCAAGCTGGATGGGCCCCCGTCGGCCTGCCCGCGGCATGTGAGGATCAAAAACTGGGGCAGCGGGATGACCTTCCAAGACACGCTTCACCACAAGGCCAAAGGGGTGAGAAGTCTGGGGCTCAGGGAGAACCACCCTTGTCCCAAGCTGGGGAAGCCATTCGGGCCTTTAGTAGATCAATGGACGTCCCCCTGGGCAAACCAGACAATTACCTGCTTGACCACAGGGTGCTGGGAACAGAGGCCAGTGGTCCGCACAAATAACAGAAGGACGTAGATGATGCCAGGGTGCTGGATTGTCCAGGAGATGGGATAAAGGATTACAGGAAGAAATTCCATCTTTTGTAGAGAGACTGAATAGTAACAGGGAGAATTCCTTTCCCTTTCTTTCTCTTTCTTTCTTTCTTTCTTTCTTTCTTTCTCTCTAAGATTTTATATATTAATTTGACAGAGAGAGAGCGCGCGCAAGTGCGCAAGCAGGGGGAGCAGCAGAGGGAGAAGCAGACTCCCCACTGAGCAGGGAGCCCCATGCTGGGCTCGATCCCAGGACCCTGGGATGGCAGATGTCTAATCGACTGAGCCACCTAGGCACCCCCCAGGGAGAATTTTCTAACAGAACTGCCCAAAGCTGGACTGAGCTATATCAGGAGATAGTGAGCTCCCTGTCACTAGAAGGATTCAAGTGCTATTTGATAGGGAGATTGGAGAAGAGTTCAAGCCGCTAGTGAGTAGTTGGAGTAAGTGTCCTTCAAGGCTCCCTCTCCTAAGTGTCTTATTCTAACTATGGAATGCATTCTGATTGTAAAGTGGAAAGGCATTGAAAATTTCAAGACCTTGAAAGCAGAAAGATTCCCCATACCTTCCAGAAATTACCACAGTTAACATTTGGGTGTTATTCCTTCCAGCATTTTTTCTGTGCCATCCTCTGACTTTAGCATTTGTATCCTCTCCTTTCGGTTCATTTTGGCTGAATACCAGGTGTGTTCCCAGGAGCCACATCAGCCTCTCTAAATGAGAAGGGAGTTGAGATATTCCCAGGGATCAAGTTGTTGACTTTGCCCTGGGTCTGAGCCTGGCCGGGGAGCAGAGCCAGAGACTGAGCCCAAGGTGGTGGGAATCACCCCGGTTCACACCCACTTGGGTCAGCCAGTAGAGGAAAGGAGATTCGTGCGGCAAGAAAGCTTGGCGGACCCCAAGGAGGAGGTGCCACAGGGGTGGAGAAGGGCAGCAGGAAGCTGGAGAGGCTTCCTGATGGGCCAAGCAGCCCCCTCATCACCTGCCTCTCTCTTCCCAGGAGCTCGCTTGCAAGTCCAAGTCTTGTCTGGGAGCCATCATGAACCCCAAAAGTTTAACCAGAGGACCCAGGGACAAGCCTACCCCCCCAGACGAGCTTCTACCTCAAGCTATTGAATTTGTCAACCAGTATTACGGCGCCTTCAAAGAGTAAGTCTCACTTGGGCTGGATTGCTACGGCCCCCTTTCCCGAAGCTCTCCCGTGTCTGATCATTTCCCTCTGACTGCAGGCCTTTTCCCTTCCCAGGTTCACAGGGGAGCCAGGGCTCAAGCACAGTTTTCCAAGGGGGAAGACCCCAGAGTCAGTTCTCATAATCATAAGCAAAAGAGGCATAGCAATGATGGTTAAAAGTGTGGGCCAGGAGTGTGGCTGTTTGACCTTGAATCCTGGCTGCGCCAGTAACCAGCCCTGGATCCTTGGGGAATCTGTTCACCCTCTCTGCACGCCAACTTCCTCATCTGTAAAAATGGGGTGAGAATCGAACCCGGCTTAGAACAGGGTCTTGGCACCGAGTAACCTTGCCAAGGAGCCGATACACACTCTTGTGTTATGAAATGTTTGAGAGGGAAAATTGAGAGGGAAATGCCCCTCCTCCACTAGGGGCAAACAGGGAGGCCCAGTCCCAGCTAGAACCCATGCCGTCTGACCTGGAGAGGGCAGGTCCTGCTCTTTGCACTGAACTCGGGGGGGGTTCTGTATTCCTGAGTCTCACAGAATACACGATTATTAATGTAAGGCCACTTATAACTTTAACATAAAAATACCCAAGGGGATTGTAAGACAGCATGGCTGAGGGAATGCATTTGCTGTTTTACAGGCTGGGAGGGGAGTATGGTTTTTACCGTGTGGGCCACACAGCTCTTTGCTGCATAAAATGAATCACAAAAATGCACTTGGGACCACGCCCTCCCCATGGCGGAAAGAGCGGTTCCTGGTGATACCGGGTCGCCTCTGCTATGACCCTGCGATGTCTGAGCGGGAAAGGGGCCTTGGGCCTCTGAAAAGGGCCCTTATCTGCCAGGGCCGCTGATTTCAACCCTGGCTGTGCCTAGAGTCACCTAAGGACTTTGCAAAATGCTCGTGCCAGGGTCCCCTGGGCCAAGGGCACCGGGACCTCAAGAAGCGTGGAGAGAGCAGAGCTCTGTGTTTTCTAAAAGCTCGTCCGGCGGCGCTCATACAGAGCTGGGTTGAGTAACCCGTTGGGGGTTGGCCGCCATGTGCGCTGAGAAGCCACAAGCTGCATAGCAGTGGTTCATGGCTAGGAGGTTCAAGATCCTTGGGCTGTCAGCTCTGCCAATGACCAGTGAGCCTTTCAGGGTCTAGGAGGTCTCCTGATGGGCCTCACTGGGCTGCCGTGTCAACCCTGACATTCACTGGGCACTAAGTGTGTCCCCGGCCCTGCATAAGAGTTTTATAAGCAATGCTCACCACAGTTCTCTGAGAGGGGTATCATTAGGATCCCCCCCCATTTTACAGACACCCGTGGGAACTCCCCATTTTATAGGAACTAAAGCCCACGGATGAAATAATTTGCCTGAAGTCAGACATGTGGGAGTCCCACAGCTGGGATTTGAACCCAGGCAGTTTGGCATCAGAGCCCCTGCTTTGAACCTGTGTTCTGGCATCCAGCTCTTTGACCTTGAAGGTTCCAACCTCATGCTGGACCTGGAGGTCCTGCTGGCGTTTGGAAGGCCCTGGGTGGGGGGTGTTAGCCCGGGGAAGCAACCGGGTTACTCTTGGAGGCATTCAAACCCACTTGTTTCTCACAGACGGAAGGTCCGTTTCTCAGTCCCAAGTCCATACCTTGAACCCGTCAAGAGGTCCTGGGCGGCGCGAGTGACAAATGGCAGTCCATCCCCACGATCACACTAGCAGCCAGAGTCACAGACGGCTGGCGGGTTTGGTCTTTAGCCAATGAAGGATTGTATAGTTAGAAACAGTAACTTACTGAATGTTCTGTTCAGATCTGTTGGCTGATGCCGAAAGCTATACTCTTTTTTCCAGAACTCATAGGCATCATAGCATCCGTAGTGCCTTGGAAATGCGACTGTATGAAGACAATGGTAAAATACAAAACTCTAAAGGAATTGGGGGAAAATGTAAAAGAGAGCTCTTTCTTACATAGTCACATATTAACACCAGGGAGTGGGCTCAAGGTATCCGTGATCTGGTGATTGCTACGCTCTCCGTGCTCGGACGCCCAGCAGGGAGTCTTGCTAGAAGCTCTGTGTGGGGAGGGAGGGCTCCCCATGTGGCAGTCCTTGCCGATAAGGAGCCCCAAATGTTTCGTCTCTGAGCTTTTTTCTTTAATCAAGGAAGAGCTGGCAAGACGGTCTTTATCCACAGAAAGGCCATTCTGTTCGGAGTTGTCCACTCTCCTTAATCAGGAGTTCATTCCTTAAATAGTTTTGTTTGTTGCCATTTCAAATTGTCTTTGGTGTTAATTGGAAATCTCAAGGTTGCTGTGTGTGTGTGTGTGTGTGTGTGTGTGTGTGTGTGTGTGTGTTTCAAAGCCTTTCTGACTGAATCCTTCCCTGTTTTTGCCTGAGGGGTGAGAGGGAACAGTTTAGAAATCTCCCCTGGGAGTGCTGGCTGAGCAGGGCGGAGGTTGAGAAACAGTACACCCAAGGGGGGCCTGCGAGGTTGGACCGTGCCATGGAGGGCTCCTGCCTGAGTAGGCCCTGGGGCCCTGCAGGCTGGGTCCTGAGCGCCCATCCTGGTTCAGAAAAGCGTGGGCAGGCCCTCAACATCTCGGCGCTTGCAATCCCCCCTAGGGTGGAGGGCGGAAGGCTAAGAGCCGGGGCTTGGCGTCAGGGCAATGTGAATCTGAGCCCTGCCTGCTCTTTATCACACTTACTTTCCTGGGCCGGGCCTTCACCTGCCAGAGCCTTCATACCCCGGACTATAAAATGGGCACAAAAACACCTCCCTCACAGACTCAGTGAGACCCCGAATGTGAGTGGCGTCGCCCAGTACCTGGCTCAGAATGAGTACTCAGTACACGGGGGCCGACATGGGAGGGACAGCTGATCTCTGGACCACGGGATGGTGGCCAGGAGGCAGGACATGGCTGTGACTTTGACTTGATGAGTCCTTCTCCAGTCTTGCAAGGGTCTGAGGATTGCACTCCTTGCTGATGCTTGCCAAGCTGGGATGAATGGCTTGGAGAAAAAGCGCCTGGAAACAAGGGTGCCAACAGGATCAGGAGCAGCTAGGTACCTGGCAGGAGCCAGTGGAGAGATGAAAATGAGGAAGAATCTCAAGACAGGGACAGCAGAGCCTTAAGCCAAGCCTGGGGCCCTTCTTAGCTTGGGTTCCGGGGTCCCACACCTGTGAAGCTGGCCCCGGAGGGGGATGGTCTCTCTGAGGGACATCTTGCCCTCCTGGTAGCCGAGCTCAGTTCCTGCTTCTGTGGATTGAATGAACCCCCATCTAAGGCCATCTCATTGTTGCTCTTCCTGCTGTCTTCCTGTCCCTCAGGGCAAAAATAGAGGAACATCTGGCCAGGGTGGAAGCGGTGACAAAGGAGATAGAAACAACAGGAACCTATCAGCTGACGGGGGATGAGCTCATCTTTGCCGCCAAGCAGGCCTGGCGCAACGCTCCCCGCTGCATCGGGAGGATCCAGTGGTCCAACCTGCAGGTGGGCTTCCTTAGACCCGGGCAGGGGCGGAAACGGGGAGGCAGGCAGGGCCTGAGCACATGGCTCTGAGCAGCCGGGCGGGGCTCCCGGATTCTCTCTTTACGTTGGTGAACATGAGATGGGGACTCATAGGGCTCCCCCCGGAAGTCTAGGATCTGATGCGGGATAGGATTTCTAGCGGGTCTTTGGTCTCCCATTAAAGCCAGACGTAAAACCAAATGAGCCGTTGAGACCTTGGTGCTGCAAGAGAGGACCGTTTGAATCCTTGGCTCCCAGGAAACACTGTCTTTATCCTAGCCTCCTCCTCGGCTTTACCCTGGGGGATCCTCCATTGCTGGATAATATGGAAATCAGCGGACAGGGAAATTGATGAGAAATGCCAGTGAAACTAACACGGGTTGAAAGAAAATGCACTGGGTGTGCTGATGTTGTAAAGGCACTAGGCTCGGGCTGTGGGAATCCCCATTCACATGCTCGAAAGTCAGGTTTTCTTGGGATTTGGGTTTTAATAGGGTCTTCCAAGAGGGGTTGCCTGGACTCCCCCAGGAGAGCAGAAGAAAGGCGGGACGGGGCAGCCCTGAGATGGGAGGTGTCAATGCAGAGAAGAGAAGAGAACGTTCATCTCTGCTTGGTGTTTGGGTGGTGGGGGGTGTTCGGGCCACTCCCTCGGTCCCTCGTGACTTAGCTTCTGATCAACCTCAGGACCCCCGTCCTCATGGTCCTTAATGGTCTGGGCTGGGTGGACTGTGCGCAGGTCTTTGATGCCCGGAGCTGTTCCACTGCCAAGGAAATGTTCGAGCACATCTGCAGACACCTGCGTTATGCCACCAACAACGGCAACATCAGGTGAGTGCGCCTGTCCCGGGGCTGCAGCTGGGGCCCACCCTGCCCCGGAGGTGGAGCCAAAGGATGCAGATGGGTTTAGGGGAGGCTTCTGAAGGAGAAGCCAGGGAGAAAGAGAAAGGAGAAAGACACAGGCTTCTTGGGCAACCCTCCATGAGCTTAGCCCCTCTTCCCAGCCCATGTCCTTGACTTCCTTCTGACTTGGAACCATTTGGAGGGGGCGGGGGATCTTTAAGAAGCAACATCATCACTGCTCAAAGTCAGGCTCCTCGATTTTTAGAAGGGATGAGAGGTTGGTTTTGCAGCTCAAGGCTCCAATGTGTCATTTTTCGTAGAACTGGGAGAGTCGCTGCTCATTGGTATGCACCCCCTCTCCTAAACATACCTTCTCCTACCCTCAGCCAGAGAGGTCCAGGCTGATAGGACTGAACAGCCCATTCGGTCATACATTCATTTTTCTGTTCAGCAAACAGCGCCCCTATAAGGGTACCTAACCCATGACTAGACATGGCAGTGGGGTGGGGACAATGCAGAGGCGACTGAGACCTAGGACCCTGCTCTAGCCCACTGTGCACCTACACCTGGCACTAGACAAGTGTCCCAATAACTGGACTGCACGAGACAAAGGTGCAGCGAGGGAAAAGGCTGGGACAGCTGACCCCACCCGAGGATGGGGAATATCCTGGAGGGGGTGGTCCCTGTATTGGTCTTAAAGGAAGGGGAGGTGCCGGAAGGAGGAGGAGAGAGGGAGGGCATGTCAGGAAGGGGGGCAGGTCACGCGAAGGCCAGCGAGAGCCTGGCGTGTTGTGTGGCTACAGGAGTTTGTTTTAGTTAGCTCAGGTGCGAGGGATGGGGAGCGGTAAGACAGGAGGCAGGGGGGGCCTGGGGATGCTGGCTGGGAGCCCCCACCGAAGCCGAGGAGTAAACGGCACTGTCCTCGTCTTGGGGAAGGTCGGCCATCACCGTGTTCCCCCAGCGGAGCGATGGGAAGCATGACTTCCGGGTCTGGAACGCTCAGCTCATCCGGTACGCGGGCTACCAGATGCCTGACGGCACCATCCTGGGGGACCCCGCCAGCGTGGAGTTCACCCAGGTACGGGATCCGGCCTTGGTGGCCGACAGAGTGGGGCCAGGGGGGTCAAGGGGCCTGGGTCGGTGGACTTATTCGGGCCCGTCTTGCCCCCAGCTGTGCATCGACCTGGGCTGGAAGCCCAAGTACGGCCGCTTCGACGTGGTGCCTCTGGTGCTGCAGGCGGATGGCCGAGACCCTGAGTTCTTCGAGATCCCACCTGACCTTGTGCTGGAGGTGCCCATGGAACATCCCAAGTAAGCAGGCGGGGCTGCTGGGCTGTGCATGCTCCATCCCTTCCTTGGGGAGATCTCAGGCCCCTCCTTGCCCCCAGAGCTCGGCCAGCAGCAGGCAGTGTGCAAAAGGCCTGGCTCTCGAGTCTCGCCTTGTCAACACTTGTGCAGCAACCCCACACTTGGGTCTTGGGCCTCAGACTTAGAGGGATATGTTGATGACGAAGGGGAAGCAGAGACTTCGACAGATGGGGCCCTAGGAGCTTAGAAAACAGTGACTTTGGGGGAGGAACCCTCAAATGACTCTGTCATTCTCACACTGAGCAGCCCAGGCCTCTTGTGTTCCTGCCAACTCTCTCAGCTGCCCCCCTTCTGACTGGGGTGAAAGTATAGGGCTGTGGAGCTCCCCTGGTTCAGCCCCTGCTCTGGGCAGCAATCATCACCACAAAAATACTTCCATATATGGAGACTCACTGTGTAGCAGGCATCGAGCTGGACTCTTCTTTTTGTCCCTTGCATACACTGAACTCAGTTCCACCGCAGGGCCTTTGTACTTGCTGTTCCCTCTGCCTGACATGCCTTTTCCTCAGAAATTTAAAGGATTCATTTCTTCTTGACAATGAGGTGTTTCCTGAATGTCACCCCCTCTGAGAAGCCTATCCTGAACACTCAATCTAGAGCAGATACTTTCACCTTCTGTCTACCACATCACCTTATTTTTCTATTCATCTGTTTACTTGTTTAGAGTCCAGACTCTAGTCCATAAGCTCCTTGAAAATAGGGATCTTGCTTTTCCTGTTCAGCTATATATCCCTAACACCTGAAGGGTACCTGGCACATAGTAGGTGCTCAATTATAAGTATTTCTGGAATAAATGAATTTACAAACGAGTGACACCATCATCTTTATTAGTAAACCCCTGAGTTTGATGCTGATATCTCTATTTTACTGTGGGTTTACTAAGGCTCAGAGAGGCTAACTCACATCCCAAGGTCACACAGCTGGTAGGCAGTAAGGCAGAACTTGAACCTGGGCTTTCGGACACTGGAGTCCTTAACTGCTACGTTATATCGGGTTCTCTGCATTTGGCACGGTGCCTGTCACGTACTTGTTGCTTAACATATGTTTGCATGAAGGAGCGGGTAGGTGAATGCATAATTAATGAATGATACCTACTGTGCCCATTTAGAGAACAACACTTGGAAAGGAGTTTTTTTGGTTGACTCTTTTTCCGAAGCCTTTTTTGTTGGTGGGGGTGGGGGGTGAGGGTGGGCAATAGCACAGGCCCCAGTGACCCCTGGCTCTGCCTCCCTGCCAGGTATGAGTGGTTCCGTGAGCTGCAGCTGAAGTGGTACGCCCTGCCCGCAGTGGCCAACATGCTGCTGGAGGCGGGTGGCCTCGAGTTCCCGGGGTGCCCCTTCAACGGCTGGTACATGGGCACAGAGATCGGGGTCCGGGACTTCTGTGACATTCAGCGCTACAACATTCTGGAGGTAACACGGCCCATCCGGCAAGGCCGGCTACAGATGTGGGTCTGTCTGGGGGGCTCCCGAAGACCAACTCACCCCATCACTCTGCCTCTGCAGGAAGTGGGCAGAAGGATGGGCCTGGAAACGCACAAGCTGGCCTCACTCTGGAAAGACCGGGCTGTCATTGAGATCAATGTCGCTGTCCTCCACAGTTTCCAGGTACGTCGTGTTCTACGGGTCTGGAGACTTTCTGGTCAGAAGGTTATCTGGTCCAACCACTCGTCATGCTTGGTTCTCCCCTGACAGCGTTGTCCATTTTTTCATGCATCACACCAGTACTGAGCATCTGGTTTGTGCTAGGCGCTCGGGATGCAGACAGATAAGCCCTCCTACTCACACTGGGTCTTCTGGTGTAAACTTGAATGCTTCTAGCAACAGGCAATTCCTTACCTTGCAAGACTTGTCCATCCCCAAGCTTGAGCACTGAATCCTGTTCCCTCTCCATTTCTCAAGGATTTTATTGCTGAAAATTCCTCCCCACTTCTTCTGTCTCATCAGTGTCTTCCTCTCTGCTGGACCATTTTCAGCAGTGACCTATAGGCTGTACCATTTTCCATTTCCAAGAAATAAACAACCAGCTAGCCAAATAAGTCCCGCAGCTACTACATTATTTTCCTGTTTCCCTTTGCAGCTAACCCACTGCAAGATCTCATACACCTCCTCGTCCTCCAGCCACTCCAGTCAGACTTCTGTCCTCTACCACTCTTCTGGTCACTTCCAGAATTCTTGCTGTTTTCCACACTCACCTAGATGGTTCCCACCTCAGGGCCTTTGCACTTGCTTTCCCCTCTGCCTAGAATACCCTTCCCACAAATCATCCCATGACCCCCTCCTTCCCTTCATCCAGATCTTTATTGTCACCTCTTTAGAGTCGTCTTCCTGACCACATTATGGAGGATGGCACCCTTACCTCGCCTCCATCCCATCCCTCTCTCCCATCCTTTAACTCTGTCTTTATTTTTCTTTGTAATTCTTACTAGCTCCTGACATCACATAGTACATCTACTTCTTGCCTTTCTGTTAGGGCCGGGCCTTGTCTCTTTTGTTCATTACTCTGGAGGGTAGAAGAATGTCCATAATGAATGAATGGGAGTCCATGTCCCCACAAGCAGGGGCTGCTCTTTGCTTCCCTCTGCTGAGCAAATGTACCCACCTCGTGGGTCCACACACGGGTTAGTGCTTGTGTGGGACTGAGCCTACTCGTCTGTCTGCTGCTCTAACTCGTGTGAACGCCCCCCTTCCTTTTTGGGAAGGAGGGAGGGGATGTGTGAAGAGATTACTTTAGAGGCTGAAACCATCTCCCCAAAGCTGGCAGAGATCCTGGAGGCCAGACTGCTAGGTAGACCGTCCTTTATACATTCAGTGAAATACATTGAACATTTTGCATGTGCCAGGCAGTAGGCTTGGCCAGGGATGTGAGTGGTGAACAAAATAGACAAAAACCCTTTCCTTGCGAAGTGGAGCGGGGAATTGACATGAAACAAACATCCAGTAAATATTTACAATCGCACAGTTTCCCAGGGCTGCTCACCCCATAGACAGCTCAAGCCTGTCCTTGATTGTTCAGAGTGGGAGGGTCTGAGGCAGAACAGGAAGAGCCCCCTGGGGCTGGGCCAGCTCAGAAGGACCCCGCTGCCAGTGGGCCACACATCCTGACTCCTGGGGGCTCTGTGCACCAGCCCTGTCCCTGCAGGATGCAGATATGTCCCAGAAAATCTGCTGATCTTCAACTGTCTCCTGATCGTTGCTGACCGCATGACCCCACGGCTAGAGCGTCTCCAGGACTTCCTCTCACCCTCCTTCAGGATAAACTTCCTCATCTCTAAAACAGGAATAAATCGTAGGACCTCCCTCGCTAGGTTATTGTAGGAATTAAGTGAAAATGTATGCAAAACACTTAACTGTGCTGTCTGGCCCTTAGTGAACCCTCAGTAGGCCTTAGTTTTATTGTTCTTCTTATTTATTATTACCATCCTCAGCTTCTGAGCTTACAGCCGGCCCGGCACCCGGGAGCTGCTCGTACAAGTGTAAGATTGCAAAAAACCCGCTAAGCCCTCCATCAGAGGGCTGCTCTGGTATTTCTGGCCTTGACTCGGGCAGTGTCCTCCTCCAGGAAGGCCCATGCCCTACCTAACTTACGCCCATATCTCAGGACTTGCCTCTGCTTATGGGACCCCTGGGTGGCTCAGTCAGTTAAGCGTCCGCCTTTAGCTCAGGTCATGATTCTGGGGTCCTGGGATCGAGCCCCATGTTGGGCTCTCAGCTCAGGGGGGAGCCCACTTCTCTCTCTCCCTCTGCATGCTCCCCTGCCTGCTTGTGCTCTCTCTCTCTGTGTCAAATAAAATAAAATAAAATAAAATAAAACTTCCTTCCACTTAGGAGCAGCTTCTGGAATCCCTCCTTCTCCTCCAGGCCTGTGTCTGAGCTCAGCCCCCAGTGTCCCTCAGCAGCCCCTGCATTCTCCTCCATTATATCTCACAGCAGACCACATGGGCGGCCAACTTCCTCTGCCTCCCCACCTTAGAATATAATCTAATGCAGAGAAGGGGCCTCGTGTTCACCTCTGTAATGCCTGTGCCGGATGCGCTGCCCAGGAGACAGAAGTAAGGATGGCAGCGAATGCTTATTGCGCATGTTCGCTGCTTCAAAGGCTTAGTGAGTTTCAGCAGCTAATGGCTCAAGGTCACATGGCCAGTAAGAGGCCACGGTTTGAATCATGACATTAAACAAATGTCTCTTGACTTGATGAGTTGCCCCAGACAGTGAGGGGTGTGGCTGCCTCTGTTGGATCATTCCAGGAAGGCTCAGACCCCTTGGCCTCTAATCTCAGGATGTGGGACATTGTGGTGACTTGTCTTCCATATGCTGTGGCTCCCCTCAACACTCAGTCCTCTCCAGAGATGTCTAGTTCCTTCTTGGCTGAAGGAACTCCTGGAACTCTACTAACCAGTGGCAAGAAGGCTCCGTGGTTGGATTTATCAGCATCGAGAAGGAACCATTTGTTGGGAGCTGGGGAAGACTTGTAGTTGTGGCCTGAGAATAGGATACTGCCCCTAGAGGGCCGAGGTGGGAGGCCACCACATGACCTGTGGGCCCACCATGGCTATGGTGATTTTTGGGGCTCCTTTGGAGGCTCCGAAAGTGTCTTCCACTTGGGTATTTACTTTTAGCAGCAAAGAGGTGGCCGGGGGCAATGGCTGTCCCATTTTACTGATTGCCCGGCCTTTCCACAGTCCATCTTGGGAGCCCCGCAGCCGACAGACCATACTCCTGACTCCCCCATCCCTCGCCTCAACGCCCCCTCTTTGCCTCTTTCTAATTCAGAAGCAGAACGTGACTATCATGGACCACCACTCAGCTGCAGAGTCCTTCATGAAGTACATGCAGAGCGAGTACCGCTCCCGAGGCGGCTGCCCCGCCGACTGGATTTGGCTGGTCCCCCCGATTTCCGGGAGCATCACTCCTGTGTTCCACCAGGAGATGTTAAACTATGTCCTGTCCCCTTTCTACTACTACCAGGTAAGGGAGGGCTTTCCTCTCCTCTCTGTCTTGGGAGCTCAGGGGTGGAGAGAGAGAGTGTGTGTGTGTGTGTGTGTGCGTGTGTGTGCGCGCGTGCTCACTCATGCAGGGCCCACAGGGGAGGGTCGGGGACACAGAGCCCCGTGCTTTTCCGGCTGCCCTCACGGAGGCTGAGCAGCGTTTTTCCTTTTCCATAGAGAGTGGGACTTCAGGAAATACCTTTTATTCTACGTTCAGGGGCCCATTGCTCCTCTGGGGCTTACGCTTCTGGGGCTGAACCCCCCCCCCCCCCATAGACAGTCGTAGCCTGTGATGGCAAGGAGCTTGGCTCCCGGGTCAGACGTGCCTGTGGGCGACTCTGCCGCCTCCTGGCTGTAGGATCTTTGGCAAGTCTTTGCACCCACGTGAGCCCTGCTGTTCTCATCTCTAAAAGCGATGGGCATTAGCTCCGAGAACGAGCTGGTGGATGCCTAGCCCAGAACGCACTCTATCACCGCCACCTGTGGAAATCAGTTCATTTTTTTTGTCAAAAAAATTTGATTTTTTGATTTTTAGATTTGGGGAAGAGCTAAATCTAAATTTAGATTTCGATTTTTAGATTTTAGATTTGATTTTTAGGTTAGGGGAAGAGCTTCCTTACTTTAAGATGCTAAGTAGCAAATCAGGGTGACTGATGGCTGGGGACAGTTTGTACCTGCTGTCCTAACACCTCCCTTTACTCCGAAAGGAGGTACCTGGTTTGGACTCTCCATCGTAGGACCTGCCTAGTGATTAGACGCTAAAGATGAAAGTGAAGTGGGGCCTCTTCCTTCTGGGGAGACACTAATGGAGAATAAGCCAGAGGACCCCTAGTGTGGGCAGGAGCTGTGGCTCTGAGGGAGACAGAACCCCAGTCCCCCCCAGTGGGCCCTTCAGGGACCCCTGCCTCACAAAGGGTATGACGCGTCCTCTGTCACCGCCGCTGAGCCGGGGCCCACCTGCCCTCACGTGTATCTTCCTTTCTGAAGGTGGAGGCCTGGAAAACCCACGCCTGGCAGGACGAGAAGCGGAGACCCCGGAGAAGAAAGATTCCGTTCAGAGTCTTGGTTAAGTAAGTGCGAGCGGCCGGTGCTGAGGCCCGAACCGTAGCCCTTCCTTCCAGGCGGCTGCCCTTCTTGGCCTCGACGGGCAGGAAATAGATACAATGATCTTCATGGAGGTTGGCTCGCAGGGGTGCAGACGCCAAGGGGGATCACCTGCCGCCATTGAGCCAACACTCCCTGTCCTCCATCTTCCCCAGGGGCTGAGTAGCAGGTTGAGCGGGTGAAGGGAGGAGAAGGGCCATGGGTCAGGGTCGGTAGCTGGTAAGAATTGTGCGTTCCTTTCCCTCGGCCTGCCACACTTTAAGCACCGCCCCTCTCCCGTTGTGCTGGGCCCCCCGTGTTCCTCTGGAAGGCTGAGTCAGCACGGTGTCTGTCTGTCCACGCAGGGCCGTGCTCTTCGCCTCCACGCTGATGCGCAAGACAACGGCATCCCGAGTCAGAGCCACCATCCTCTTTGCGACGGAGACAGGAAAGTCCGAAACGCTGGCCCGGGACCTGGGGGCCTTGTTCAGCTGTGCCTTCAACCCCAAGGTAACCAGCTCAGCGGGACACGGGCCTTTTCCTCTGCCTGTGTATAGGCAAGCTGGCAAAAGTCGAAATGGTTGCCCTGCTCCTGAATGTCCCAGAGCCTTGAATGTGCGGACCGTACGTTGTAAATCTGTGACAGAAGGATGGGTGTGTGTCCAGGGATTCCCAGAGTTACACAGTACGTAAGTTCTCCATGGAGTGCCAGGGAACACAGTTTGAGAAATGCTTTCCTAATCCAAGCCTCAATATCCGTGAGCTCCTGTGGATGAATTTTATTCCTATTTACTCAACACCTTCACTACAGGGCGCCGTGCTAAAAGTGAAGGGGGCAAAGGATTGAATAGGAAACAAAACCCCAGAGGGGGGACCCATTCATGCCATCAGTGTTGGATTTTCTCCTGCGTTGGGGACCTCCCACATCATGTGGGCGTGGCTCGATCAGGGAGGCGGTGACAGGTGTCCCCTGAGATTAGCTTCAGGCAAAGTGTTCGGGTTCCTGAGGGGTGAAAGGATGGTCATTTTTGTAACCTTCTCACGTCATTTTTGTGGAAATTACGTCCACACACTCAGAATTCAAAATGGCAGTGGGAGCGTTCTGATTTGGGGCCTGCAGTATTTGGAGGCGAGCCCTCCCGGGCTTGCGGGAGGATTGGCAGCGGGGCTTGCTTGGGGCAGAGGATGGAGAGTGAAGTGTTCACATGGGTTTATTCGACTGGGATTCGGGGAGCACCCACCTCTGTGCCCTCTTGGGCTCGGTGTGGGCGGGGCCTGGGGGGAAGATGATGGGGGGCTCCTGGCCTGGGAGGGGGAAGGGCAGCACAGGGTGTCTGGGGACGGCGTGGAGGGCTGATGTCCACCCTCGGGGCTCTGCAGGTTCTGTGCATGGACGAGTACAGGCTGAGCCATCTGGAGAAGGAGAAGCTGCTGCTGGTGGTGACCAGCACGTTTGGGAACGGAGACTCCCCTGGCAACGGAGAGGTGGGTGGCCTAGGCGGGCCCCAGGGTTCCAGGGAGTGATGGTGCCAGGGCCCAAGGGGGCCAGGGAAAGAATCTGCGCGATTCAGCATGTCCTACAGAGGACATTTGGAAGTGAGTGCTCAGATCACTCTGGGCTGCCCTAGTGCAACCATTTGCCTGCCTTCTTTGTAATTATCACCATATGTAAGCGACTCCTTTCCTGGGACATACTTTATATTTTTAAGTAAATTGACCTACCTTTTTAAACTCAAAAATTCATGTGTAAAGGAAACTTTATATCACTCCCACAGATGGAAAGCCAACAGAAAAGCCGACAAAGTTCTTGAATTTTCGCTAGATACTATTGCCTGACCATGGCTTGCTTTGTTTTTTTTTTTTTAAATGAGCAATGGCCAAGTATTAGAGGTCTTCGGGCTCCAGTAGCTCCAAGCTGAGACTCTCCCTAGTTTTCGTAAAGATGATAATAATAGAAACAGGAATAACTAAAAAAAGTTACAGAAAAGAGAATACTCTTACCATGTGATTTGACAGTATTTCACATTGCACCCAAAATTATCTTGAGTTCCTTGGAAACGAGGGTTATCTTAGAGAGTATGGGACCAGTTGTCATTCTTACCAGGTTCCAAACAGGAAAAGAGGCTCATGCCCCGTTAGGAGGCCCTCTGGACCAGGCCCTCTCTCTACCAGACCTGGATGGGGCTGGGCTATTCGGGGCTACACCAAGGGTCAGGCCCACATGAGTTACTAAGGCTGAACTTGTCCTCGAGCCCCAGCCAACTGGCCCCACACATAAACTGACTTCCATTTGTGGATCTTGAACCTTCTTCTGCCAGATGTGGCCAGTTTTGAAGTGGGCTACCAGAAGAAGAATAAAAAGTGTTTTTATGAATCTTGTCCTGAGAACTCCGTGGTTCTCTCTTTCTAGAAACTGAAAAAATCTCTCTTCATGCTGAAAGAGCTTACCAACAAGTTCAGGTAAGGCTTGTCCCCACTCCCACTTGTCCAAGCCCTGCCTTGTGGACCTAAGGGTTCTGGAACCCGGGTTCCAGGGAGGGTAGTGGTTGTGTATAAGGGGGTCTCGTCCGAGATGTCCAGGCAGAGAGAGTGTGTCAAGGGTCAAGCCAGGGAAACCAAGTCCCTCTCACAGGTCGGCAGGCGGAGCGTGGGACTGGTCTCGGGAGTTGGTGACAAGGCTTGGGAGCTGGAGAGGACCCGAAGAGGGCGTGCGCTGGCCGGTCCCGTGCCCAGCTGGAGAGGGAGTGTCTGAGGCTGGCTTACGGGCCGGCCGTGCTGCGCGATGCTTGCATGGGTGGGCTCACCCCAGTCTCCGTGTGTGTGTCCTCCTCGGGTAGGTATGCTGTGTTCGGCCTTGGCTCCAGCATGTACCCTCAGTTCTGTGCCTTTGCTCATGACATCGACCAGAAGCTGTCCCATCTGGGGGCCTCCCAGCTCGTCCCGACAGGGGAAGGGGATGAGCTCAGTGGACAGGAGGAAGCCTTCCGCAGCTGGGCCGTGCAAACCTTCAAGGTCAGTTCTTAGCGGGAGTTGCCCCCCAGCAGGGACAGGGAGGCCACAGCCCACTCCTGCCCAGGACGTCTGTGCCGGGCCACCTGGGTGGCATGACCCCCGCCTGGTCCTACAGGTGTGGCCTGAGGGCTCAGGTCGCTGCTGCCCTCCCTCAGCCCCCCAAGAACTCCACTTGAAGCATGTGTCCCTGGGTGGGAGAAGAGGGCTGAGGCACCTCCCTTCCTCAGGAGCTTTGGGTTAAGATCTTCCCGCTCTAATTATCCGGATCACCTCTTGATGAATTAGCCTTGTTCCAGTCTCCCAGCCACAGAGAGCTGGGGACAGGGACTGTGCAGTGGGGTCCTTTGGACCTGTGTCAAAATCTTAGCAAGGCTTTGCTGCCTGTGGCCTGATGCCCCTGATTTAAAGAACTCCTCACTGGGATGCCTGGGTGGCTCAGTCGGTTAAGTGTCTGACTCTTGAGTCAGACCTGAGATCAGGTCATGATCTCAGGGTCATGAGATCAATCCTCGCACTGGGCTCCGTGCTCAGCAGGGAATCTGCTTGGGATTCTCTCCGTGCCTCCCTCTCTCCCTCCCTCCCTGCACTTGCTCTCTCTCAAATAAATAAATAAATCTTAAAAACACAACTCCTTGTGTAAGCAGAGCATTTCACCCAGCAGCAATATTTAGAGCACCAGCTTGAGTCGGGGCATACCTGGTTCCCAGGCCCGCACTGCGTCCACGTGACTCCACACCAGGAGTGCGGGAGTCATCCGGTCTCGGGGTGGGCACGCGGGTGAAGCGAGATGCTAACTAGTACAGCGTTAGCATCCACGTGGAGAGCCGTAGCAACCATGTGCTGAGCCCGGCCACCTCTCCGGGTCCTCCCGGCGGCCCGATCTGATCCACGTGCTTAGTAATGATCGGAAGCACTTAACCGATTTGTAAGCACCTGCAAAGTGGTGGCCCCGTTGTTGGCGATGACGTCATTGGGAATGACGGTGACCATGGTTAACAGCGGTCCGCTCCACCTGCTTGCAGGCGGCCTGCGAGGTGTTTGATGTGCGAGGCAAACACGGGATTCAGATCCCCAGGCGCTACACCTGCAGTGTGACCTGGGACCCGCAGAACTACCGGCTCGTGCAGGACTTGCGGCCTTTGGACCTCAACAAAGGTACCTGCTGTGCCGCGCCGCACGGGGCTCGTTGCCCTGCCTGTGGGGGTGGGGCTCTGCACCCGGAATCAGTGATCAAGGAGACCATGGGGACCCTCTGAACAGAGGCAGCTGGCCTCGGGCTGCCGGGCCTCGCTCTCTCTTGTTGGATCCGAGAGCCTGCTGGGGGGGTGAGACAAGGGAGGCTCGTCTCTGAGGGAGGCTGTTTCAGGAGGAAGCCCCAGGCGGGTGGTAGAGAGGAAAGGGGAGTCAGCACCGACCGAGGGCCTCCTGTGTGCCAGGCACTGTGCTGGGCTCCTCGCCCGCCCACGCTAAGTGAGCCTGACGTTCATCTTGCAAGAAGGGCCCAAGGGCTAGGGTGCCTGGCTGGCTCAGTTGATGAGGGCATCCAACTCCTGATCTCTGGGTCGTGAGTTCGAGCCCCATGTTGGGTGCAGAGATTACTTTAAAAAAAAAAGCGGGGGGGACACAAAGAAATTAAAATTCAGGGAGGTGAAGCAGGTTGCTAGCATGTGGCCAGGCTGGGATTTGAGCAGGCCGGTGGCCGTGAACTCTCAATGGTAGGTTCTAGACGCCGGGCCTCCATGATTCCTCTTTTCTTGTACCATGAATACAGTAGGCCTGTAGGTTTCTGCACGTTTAGGATAGCCCCAGGTTCAACTATGCTCTCCCGCAGATGCCAGGCGATGGGGATGGCCTAGGAATGCCCCTATTTGGGCACCTCATGCATCCCCTCCCCCACACCTAGCAACAGCACAAACACCCCTGTCCGACCAAGCATCTTTATTTGTGATTCAAAAACACAGCAGGGAAACAGAAAAAGAAACCCCACCCCCGTCACAGCGGGACACCCCAGGGGTAGTGTCCAGGCATAACTGACTCAGACCCGGGGAGGCTGCCCCCCGCCAACGCTTAAGAGCCACTCTGCCACTTCATCCTCTCTGTCCCCCACAGCCCTCAGCAGTATGCACGCCAAGAACGTGTTCACCCTGCGGCTCAAATCACAGCGGAATCTACAGAGTCCCCAGTCCAGGTAGGGGAGACTGCGGGGCTGCTCGGGTGACGTTCCACAGGTTTAATGTAACGAAAGAAAGACCAGAGCGAGTCCGTCTTTGAAAGGAGAGACGTGTGCCCTGGCATTAGCCACAATGCCTTGGGTAGGACCAGCTTGGCCGGTAATCCCCGTGGCCTCCGGTGCCTTTAGCTCTGGTCTCCATTAACTGTGGGCCGGTTTTCCAGCGAGAACTAGACACCTGTTTTACCACCCGTCCTTTGTCACTAAACCCTTTCCCCAAAGGTGGAGGGCAAGAGGAACTCAAATCATTGGCTCTATCTGAAGAACTTTCAGGAAGATTTTTGCCGGGAAGGATATTTCCCTGTCAGGAGAAACGAGTGTTACGGATTCCCTGTAGCTTTTGTTCGTCCGCGCTATCCTCCCCCATTCGTTAGGAAAACTGGGCTCTGTTCTAGTAAGAGCCAGATTTGTGCTGGGGACAAGGAAGGATTTGTCCTAATGCCCACAGATCTCCCGGGTGGGGGTGCTTTCTTTAGGCGGAGGGTGTGATCAAGCCCGGTCAAGAGGGGGATGCCCCCCCTCTCCCCACAGAGAAGCCCCAGGCCCCCTTGAGCACCCCAGCTCCAGGGGATGCCAGCGACCCAACCCGACCCGTGCTCACCGAACTGAGCAGGAAAATGAAAGAGGGCCCATTTCCATTTCCTGGGGAAGCCAGCCCGCCCATCAGGGAGCTCTGGAGGAAATCCTGGTGGCGTCACTAGAGGCTTCTTTTTCCCTTCTCCAGCCGCACCACCCTCCTGGTGGAGCTCTCCTGTGAGGACAGTCGGGGGCTGAGCTACCTGCCCGGGGAGCACCTCGGGGTTTGCCCGGGCAATCAGCCGGCGCTGGTGCAAGGCATCTTGGAGCGAGTGGTAGACGGCCCTGCACCCCACCAGCCTGTGCACCTGGAGACCCTCAGCGAGAGCGGTGAGACCTCTGCACGGTGGCCCCAGCATCCCACCCCCCTCCCCCTAGTAGCCCCGCAACTCCCCTGATGGGCTGGTCCTGTGCCTGCGCTGTGGGCGCCTAACCCTGTTCTTCCTGCTGAGTGGGTGGGCGAGCCGAGCCCACGCTAATGCAGCTTTGGAACAGAAAGCATGCTTCTTTGGGGCTCTCTGCCTAACCTCAGAGGCTGGGAAGTCTCTTTCCCTTCATTTTTTTGCTCACTCAGCCACTTTTTTGTTAATGGATGGATTCATTTATTTTTGCATCAAAATTTTAGCCAGTTGGTCGCATCTATATACTAGGCAGGTCCTGGGCTACAAAAAGGAATGAGACTCAGTGTCCACACTCAGAAAGCTCATAACCTAATACAGGAGGCAGATAGGCAAGAATATTCTTCATCGTCATCATTATCATCAATGCAGTAGCAGCTGGCATTATTTGGGTAATTACTAGATGCCAGCATTTTCTATGCCTTGACTCTTCAGGCCCCACAGTAAACATGTGTGTTCAGTTTGCCTGATGACATAATGGTGAAATGTGGGAACATTGTAAAAATGCTGAGCTTTGGAGGTTCGAGTCCCTGAGCCATCAGTTACTAGCTGCGTGACCTTGGGCTTGTGAGTCAACCTCTCAAGGCTTTATTTCTTTGTCTCTATAATGGAGATAAGAGAGCCTTCCTCGTAAGGTTGTAGTAAAGACCAAAAGAGTAGAGGCACATGCAGTCTTCACTGCAGTTCCTGGCACCAGATAAACACAGGAATGGAGGAATGTCCATTTCCTACAGGCTAATAAACATTTGTCCAGAAGCTCAGAGAAGGGGTTTAATAGGCCCCAGGAGTCTCCTTGGATCTCAAAGAGCGTAACCCCCTTGCGTGCTCATGGCATGCTAATCTCTTACTGCTCACCCACCGAGGGCTCATTTATCCCCACCCACTTGGCGTGTGGGCAGGGGCAGACTATGGGTGACCAGGAGAGTGGGACTCCTCCTGGCCATTCTTACCTGGGAGAAGACGCTGTCCTAGGGAGGGCCTGGAGCACCCCCTTCCCGTGCTACGGTGAGGCCCAGTCTATGTGGGGAGCACAGCGCGGGGACGACAGGTACTAGGAGAGATAAGCTAACGAAATTGACCATCACGAGCCTCCCAGCCCATAGGAATAGCTCTCTGGCCTTAGCGATAGTCTTGCCTCCAAAGAACGTGTACCCCTAAAGAGAGTGGCCACGATAGGAAATGGGGGTCAGAGAAGCAAAGGGTGGCATTGTCTCCCACTGTCCAGGAGAAATATGAGCGAGGAGACAGAGATGTCCTTGTGACTGTAGGAAAACTGAGGTGGTGCATTCAGGCCTTGGGTCTGAATGAAATACTAATATTTTTACCTAATATTTACTGAGCATGTGTGTGCCAGACGCTGTACTATTATACACACACCATTCCGTTCAGCGCTCATACAAACCCAGGGAGACAGGTTTTGTTACCCATTTTACGGAGATAGAACCCAAGGCTCGGAGGTTTAATCACCTAGCTCATAAGTGAGGAGCCAGAGTTCAAACCCATTTATGCTGGCTCCAGGGTCCACACTGCGACCGCCTTGCCTACTGCCTCTTGTGACTCCTTGGGACTTGACACTTTGGGCTGATTTGCTGCTCACCCAGTATTTCTTGGTATAGCCCTAGGGGACTGCAGTCATGGGCTTTCCTCTAAATGAATATAACTGGCCTCTGGGGGTGTACATCAGTCTTTGGTGAATTTAGTCACTGTGAGTCTGTAGTTCACCTATGGGTGTTTTGCTAAAGTTCAGGTCCAAACCAGAACTCTGGTGCAGAGTTGACTTTTCAGGATCGTGTCAGCTTGGATGCCTTTGGAGGACTGTTAGTCAGCCTTCCCTGGGAGCCCTGACTCTGGGCTCCACTTTCCTGCATGTGAATTGGGCACATGAACACTCTCGCGGTTCCTGGGACCAGAAATTCAATGTCTCTCCCCTGTAGCTGTAGGATGGAGGGTGTCTTTCCCAGAGGCCTCATCACCCTTCAGGAAACCTAACTGGGGCCTTTTTGCCATTCTGACTCCTTCTTTTCCCTGTCCAGGAAGCTACTGGGTCAGAGACAAGCGGCTGCCCCCATGCTCACTCAGCCAGGCCCTCACCTACTTCCTGGACATCACCACCCCCCCAACCCAGCTGCTGCTCCGAAAGCTGGCACAGCTGGCCACAGAAGAGGCCGAGAGGCAGAGGCTGGAGATGCTGTGCCAGGTGAGGGTTGGGCCAGTGGGCGAGGGAACAGGGGGAGCCAGAACCCAGAGCTGGTCTTTAACCACCAAGGGGGAATCCGACCCAGCTTTCCAAAGTGAGATTTGTCAAAAGCTGGTGGGAGGTCAGTATCTTTCCCATCCCATCGCTAGGGCACAGTTATGTCGAGTAAACTGAATTTTTCTGGGTATCTGCAGGAAGCTACCAAAGCATACTTTATTAGAAATTAGCTAGAAAAGGAGAGCCACTGCGTCTTGTCTTTGTATATTCCCCAAACCTGGCATCAGCCTGGAACTTAGCAAGTGTTGGAGGGTGGATGGTGAGGATGAATGGAGAAGTGGACATGAGAGGTTGCTTTAACTCACCAGCAACTTTCTAGGCCCATGCCTTTGTAACAGGCACAGGACGGCACTACTGCCATCATCTTTCTCACCAATTATCTTGATTCCAGCCGTTATCCCGTGCTGCAGTGTACTAACTCAGCACGTGTGCTCTCATTTCGTTCCCACGACGTTCCCATGAGAGAGGTGACGCTATCCTTACGTCACGAAGGTTAAGTGATTGGGACAAGATCCCACAGCTAGTAAGGGCACCCAGTCAAGAGTCGAACCCAGGTCTTTATGATTCCAAAGCCCCGTCCAAAATTAGATTATAATAAAGATTTGACTCCTCACCAGTGGCTGACGGTGGAGTTCTAAGCACACGAATTAGAGAAACGCTACTCGCTGGCCTGAGTGCTTCCAGGAAAGGCACTATTTTCTCCCCAGAACCCTGGACAGCGCCTGGCGCTTGGCCGTGTCCCTTGAGGGAATGAAGGAGTGAATGGACGAATGCTGGCTTGTGACAGCCTCCTGCCTCCGTGCGAGCACGGCCCCGAGTCACTCACATTGCCCTTGGCTTTCAGCCCTCAGAATACAACAAGTGGAAGTTCGCCAGCAGCCCCACATTCCTGGAGGTGCTGCAGGAGTTCCCGTCCCTGCGGGTGTCTGCTGGCTTCCTGCTCTCCCAGCTCCCGATTCTGAAACCCCGGTACTACTCCATCAGCTCCTCCAGGGACCGCACGCCCACGGAGCTCCACCTCACCGTGGCTGTGCTCACGCACCGCGCCCGAGGTAAGGCTGGGCGGAGGCTCCGCGTCTCTGAGCTGCGGTCTGCTCCTCGGTGAAAAACTGACCTCCCAGAGCGCTCATAGCCGTAGCAGGTGTGCGGCAGAGATTGCTAGGAGCCAGGCGCTGAGCGAACCCTCGTCCGTATGTATTAGCAGTGACCGCATGAGATGGGTACTGTTTGCATT
Organism: Potos flavus; assembly: GCA_028534135.1. Taxonomy (NCBI): domain Eukaryota; kingdom Metazoa; phylum Chordata; class Mammalia; order Carnivora; family Procyonidae; genus Potos; species Potos flavus. Next base: position 36,260,625 of record CM052891.1, on the reverse strand, counting down.
TTACAGGTGAGGAAACCGAGGCACAAAGAGGTTAAGCCCCAGGGTCGCGGTGCGAGCGAGTGGAGAACTGGGATTCAGACCCACGCAGGGGTCTGACCCACGGCTGGGCCCACCCTGCTTCACTCTGCGTGCTCACTACTGCTGGGCCAGTGCAGCGAGACCCCATGGAGAAAGTACCCAGACTTAGTGGGAGCCCAGTGATTCTTAGTGTTCCCGATCGTCGGCCCTGGGTGCGGGGGTGATGATGCTTTGATTGCTCACTCGCTCGCTCACTCGGTGATGATTTATTGCACATCTCTCTATTGCCACGATAGTGGGTGTGGAAACACGGTGCACGTAGTTTCTGCCCTCGTGGAGCTTCCCGTCTAGAGGGGGCAGTGAAGAGAGACTCATCGAAATAGACAGTTGTCATGATGTGGGTGCTCTGAGGGCAGGGGATAGGGGATGGGCTAACACAGACTGGGAGGTCCAAAACCTTGTCTCCTTGGACTTGACTCCTGCACCGGATGAACCGTGCCCTTGCCCTGCCCTCCGTAACCGAGCATTGCGTGGGTTGGCAAAGCTGGGTGAATGGCACGCTCTCGCAGTTTCTAAACACTGGGCAGAGACTCTGTCCGCTGTGCTGGAGAACATCTGCCGGGTCAAGTCTCAGTGCTCAGACAGGGAGAGGGGAGGTGGGCACATCTTGTGAGAGCCAGATCCCATTCAGAGGGACAAAGGGCTGCCTTCTCAGGTTGGTTGGGATAGCTTTAAATGCTGGGCCTTTGGGAAGGGGAGGTAACCAGGAGAAAGTGGGGGTTCCCACAGGCCTGGGAGGGGCCACTAGGGAGGCAGAGGTGTCAGAGCAGACCAGAATGCTCAGGAGGCTGGCTGTCACTCGGAGTTCCTACCAGCAAGGGCTTTACCTCGTGAAGATGGTGACGCAGTGACCTGCAGGGCCACTTTGGGCTGCTGCCATCAGAGCTGAATGGTGGGCTGGGAGGGTCCCTGGGGATACTCTTGGAAGGAGCATTGGAGTAGGAGTCAGGGAAACTGAACTGTCATATGATTTTACTGCTACCTGAGTGACCTTGTACATGATCCTTCTCTGAGACTGTTTCTGGAGGGGCAGAAGGAGAGGCTGGCAGGCTCGCGACGTGCCTTTCAGCTTTCCCCAGCTCGGGCTGCACAAAGGGTGGACCGCAGAACCGGGAGGAGAATGGCCCCCCTCCCTAAAGCCCACAGAGTGCCCGAGCGGACACTCCCAGGAGGCTCATTGGTCTGGGGGCAGCCTCTGGGACAATTCACCCCCGGGGGTGTGGGGCGGCAATGTTGGTCAAGTCTGCGTTGTCCTTGCAGATGGCCAAGGTCCCTTGCACCACGGTGTCTGTAGCACGTGGCTCAGCAGCCTAAAGCCCCAAGACCCAGTACCCTGCTTCGTGAGAAGGTAAGCACCCCTTCCACTCTGTCCATTGTGGCCCCACTGGCCCCTGGGAGCTCTGGTTTGAAAGAGAGGGATCTGGGCCCTTGACGAAGGCGTTGGGGTCACACTCGGCCTCTCCGTTCTATCCCGTGGCAATAGAGCATGACCAGGTCTCCAGTAGGGACAGAGAGGACAGCGGTGCAGGGGGGCTAGAGTAGAATGAGGTTCAGCCTTTTTTCAGAAGGAGCCCAGGACAAGGGGATGTGTGCCTGCACAGGGAAAATGAACCAGCCTCCAGGACTTGGAAAATCAAATTTGAGCTCTTCATCTTCTCCACCCCTACCACACTACTGGCCCCCACCAGCCCTGCTGCACCCCCAGCTCCCCACCCCCTGTCCAGCCTGTGCATCCATCCCTGGGTGTCTGAGGACTGAGCCTCTCCATCTGTCCCCTTCAGTGCTGGCAACTTCCAGCTCCCCGAGGACCCCTCCCATCCTTGCATCCTCATCGGACCTGGCACAGGCATCGCTCCCTTCCGTGGTTTCTGGCAGCAGCGGCTCCATGACACCAAGCATAAAGGTACAGTTAGGGGGTTCCCGACGGGGGGGAGGGGGACACCAGGTGTCCTGGCATTTCCCTGGGACCTCCCTGGGGATGTGCCACTGCCCACTCTCCCATTTGCCTCAGCCTGTGTGGACAAGTGATCCGAATGCCCTGGGCCTCAGTTTCCTCATCTGTAAAGTGGGGACAGGAGACTTGTGGGCATGAAATGAGGATTCAAGTTGGAGGCGGCGCCGGACTGGATGGGCCTTGAGCCATGGCCCTCGCTCTGGTGGCCACTCTTGTAACTGCAGCCCGCTGGGTCTCGCAGGGCTCCAGGCCGGCCGCATGACCCTGGTGTTCGGGTGCCGCCGCCCAGATGAGGACCACCTGTATCGGGAGGAGATGCTGGAGATGGCCCGGAATGGGGTGCTGCACGAGGTGCACACAGCCTATTCTCGCCTGCCTGGCCAGCCCAAGGTAAATGTGGCAGCTGCCCATGCCAAGGGTGGGGCATTACAGCATAGACTGGGGGGCGGCCCGGCTCCCCGCAAGCCGCTTGCTGTCTCAGCCTCCAACTGAGCTCTGATCCGGAGTCAGTTCCACACCGGTCAGAGCAGGGCAGTCACTCTGCCGGGAGAAGAGACGGGCCCTGAGACAGAGGACTAACCAGGGTCAGTTAGTCCCTGTGCCCCGCTGGCTGAAAGCCCTCCCCTGGGATACACACCTGCCCGGGACGACGTGGGCCAGGCTGGCCTTATGCTCAAACACCACGCCCCGCTGACAGTCCCCGCTGCCCTCGGGGGCACTTAGCCCCATGAACGTGGGGAGTCGGGACAGACTCTCGCCTCAGCCCTTGTGAATTTGTTCCATCTGGGCTCCTCCCAGACCCAGTGTTTCGTGTCCAGTGCTGGGGTCGTGGGGCATCTCGTGGGGAACGAGAGCAGAAGCTCCTAGACTTCTGTGTAACTGGGGAGCCCGGCGCTCTGTGCCCTGCTCTGAATTACACTGGGGGTTCCACGGACTGCACGGGTGTCTGGGGTGTCTGCAGGTGGGCCTCAGAGCCCCGGGCAGGGGAAGTGGCTTGACTGATGCCTCTCTGAAGCATGGTGAATTCGACATCAACGCAGGAGCGTCACTGAATGGTCAGCTCCTTGAGGGCGGGGCAGTGGCCGGTGTTCATCCCTGGAGCCCCAACCCCGGGCCTGAGCTGGGTGGGATGCCACTGCCCCTCCTTATCCCGAGCTGATCCCGGGGCAAGGTCCTGGCTGGGAGGGTCCGCACCCTGCAGCCCGTCGTGCCTCTCACTGCCTCCTCCTGGCCAGCAGGCCGGACTTCAGGCTTCACCCCTGGCAGCAGGGCCCTGGACCCACCGTCTCCCCATCTCCTCTGGTTTCAGGTCTATGTTCAAGACCTCCTGCGGCAGCAGCTGGCCAGCGAGGTGCTCCGTGTGCTCCATGAGGAGCACGGCCACCTTTATGTCTGTGGGGACGTGCGTATGGCCCGGGATGTGGCCCGTACCCTGAAGGGCCTGGTGGCTACCAAGCTGAGCCTGAGTGAGGAGCAGGTGGAGGACTATTTCTTCCAGCTTAAGGTAGGACAGCTGGTGGGCGGGCTAGGGATAAAGCTCAAGGACATGGGCGGGGGCACCAGGACCAGGGGAGTCGGGCCCAGGGGAGTCAGGCACAGGGGAGTCCTGAAACTCAGAGGAACCCTGGAGGTGGCTGGAGGTCTGAGCTCGGTGGGCTCTTAGAAGGCCTGCCCGTCCCTTCTAGTCTGATTGCTCCGTTACGCAAAGGCAACACGTTGCTCGATGACAACACTCCTCAGAGCCTCTAACGTGCTACCATGCAACGTGACTCCTCAAGATGGGGAGAAAGTATGTGGCATTTGCCAAACGTATTTCCCTCAGAGCCCCCATGTCCTGGAGCGTCTTGGGGGACAGGTATGAGGCAGGCCTGGGCAGCTGTTGGGGCAGTTCACGGCAGCCCGGGTGCTGATGGGAGTTAGTCTAGTGGGCTTCGGTTATACGCTCAGTGTGATGGTTGGAAGGCAGATGGCTCATGAGTGCACGTGGGACAAGGAAGCTGGGGGAGCCCCAGGGGCTCGTCCTGGCCTGGACCTGATGAATGAGAGGTGGCTGGACCAGCAGAGCTGACCCCCTGGTTCTGTTTTCCCTTAAAGAGCCAGAAGCGCTATCATGAAGATATCTTTGGTGCTGTGTTTACCTACGAGGTGAAAAAAGATGGGGCAGCAAGGCAGCCCAGCGATCCCAGAGTTCCGACAGCGCACGGGAGAAGTTGAAGCTGCTGCCACAGAACTTACTGATGGAGCCAACTCTCGATTATCTGAGGTCACAGGGCCTGGGGAGATGGAAGGAAATTATATCGTAGAGCCTCATATCTCCTTCCCCACCAAACCTGATACTTGACCTGCTACTGAGTAGCAGCCTGGACTGAGTGGAACCTCTTGTCTCCCTTGAGCCCACCCTTCCTGGATAATGGAGAGTTGGGCCTTCTCAGGTCCCTTGAAGACTAAATCGGCAGTGCCAGGCCTCCCAGCTGGTGGGTGAGGATGGAACCTTCTTCTGACTGCACCACTTTGGGTGACCAGCAGGAGGCGCAGGCATGCTACCCTGTATTTAGCCGCCCTGTGTACAGTTATTTATAACTCTGTATTTAAAGAAAACAAACCCAGTCTTCTCTCAAGGGCCACTTGGGCCTTCCCCGTATGACTCTTTGATGGAGATATTTATATGAAATGCATTTTATTTTAACCACATTGAATGTGCGTGAGGGCGTTTTGTAGGGAAAGCAACTCCATTCTACAGAGTTGGGGACGGGTGGGTGGCACAACATGGACCCAAATCCCCCACAGAGGGACATACAAGCTCGGCCACACTGCTTCTCTAAAATGGCCACCAGGAGTGGAGCTGCCTGCGGAGTTTTGTGCACACCTGCTGACCTGTAATGGGGGGTAAGGAAACCAGGCTTGCCTGTGGGGCCCAGGCTGCCTCACATGGGTTTCACCTCACCCGGGGCACACCTCGCACGGGGCTCACCTCACACGGGGCTCACCTCACACGGGGCTCACCACACACGGGGCTCACCTCACCCAGGGCTCACCTCACAGGGGGCACACCTCACATGGGGCTCACCTCACAGGGGGCACACCTCACACGGGGCTCACCTCACACGGGTTTCACCTCACATGGGGGTCACCACACACACGGGGCTCACCTCACAGGGGGCACACCTTGCACGGGGCTTACCTCACATGGGTTTCACCTCGCACGGGGCTCACCTCACAGGGGGCTCAACTCACACGGGGCTCACCTTGCACGGGATCACTACACATGGCAGGGCCAACTACAAGGGCTCACCTCACACAGGGCAAACCTCACATGGGGTTCACCTCACACGGGGTGACCTACATG